>CM022298.1:115715685-116289616 GCA_011799875.1 Thinopyrum elongatum | reverse complement strand
CCTTCTAGCTCGCAGAAAAGGCAGTGCACTGGCTCTGACACACGTATGCAGAACACAATTAGTAATCATAGCAGAGATTTACACCCACTATTTTTTAACAAAACAACAACATCAGTATTTAACCTACAGAATATATAAACATATAATCCCCTGTAACTTAATATAAGATGTTTTTAACACTTACAGCATCTCAAAAAATGTCTTATAATTAATTACAGAGGGAGTACTTTCTATCTTGGTCGCGGTCATGGATCCCTCCAGATCGTGGTCTCCGTCATGCGCAATCCTGATCCCTTCTAGCTCGCGAAAAGGCAGTGCACTGCTCTGACACACGTATGCAGAACACAATTAGTAATCATAGCAGAGATTTACCCCACTTATTTGTTAACAAACAGACAACATCAGTTTTACCTACAGAATATATAAACATATAATCCCTCTGTAACTTAATATAAGATTTTTTAACACTTACAGCATCTCAAAAAATGTCTTATATTAATTACAGAGGGAGTACTTTCTATCTGACTTCAGAAGTAAGATTCTCGTGAGTTGATTGTGTGTGTGATATGAGCATCAGAACAGTTAATAAAGATCCATATCTATCTATCTAATGATAAAGAGAATCTTATCTTAAACATAAGAACGGGAGCATACCAGCCCCTGGTGTTGGAAATCCACAGGGCAACATAAAGCTGGCTATCCTTGTCGCCATCTCGTCATTTCTAAGTTTAGCAAAGAAGAGTAATGGAACTGAACCTACAGAGCCAACATCCCGATCACCAGAAAGTTGGCATGTATGTGATGGTAGTAGTCATCATCAAAACGAGTTTTTCGCTTCCAGTCACGACCAGATACGGATACATTCACACCGCAGATCACATGAAGCTGATAACAGGCGTGCCCTTGAACGGCAGAAAACAAGAAAATCAGCAGGTCTGGCATTCGAAGCACGCGAACTTATTGCCATGAAGCACACGACTTATTGCTCCGGGAGTACCATACGGCACCCCAGCCACGGTGAGCAGCCGCTCCAGGACCTCCTTGGCCTGGTCGGGCTCCGCGGTCTCGCACTCCAGCTCAACTTGACCCTGTCAGGCAGCTGTTCAGAACGGTAATTCAGCAGAATGTGAATCAAGCACTTGCAAAAGTTCAATTTTAAAGCTTCCGAAATGTAAACCCAACCAATTTATTGATCTACAACAAGAAAGTAACCTCAACCTTTTCAACAAGTCTGACATCTTGAATAAGAGGAACAGGCATGGAGCAAATGCTCACTGAAACACACCAGAAAATCCTAAGTCTTACAGGAATTTCAAATGCTCCAGAGGCCTGGTATGGTGCAGGTGTACCGGCAGTCTACGTTGCGCGGATACTTCATAAAGCGCGCGTATCCAGCCGGATACTGCCCCGATACTCGGTTACTGCCCCGATCGCGGCCCGATACGTATCCCGTAAGTATCCCTTGATTTTTTTGATTTTAAAAAAAGAAAAAATGTTTGATACTCCTCGGATACTTCTACGATACGTTTTGGATACCTGAAACCCCTTGTTTGACGTGAAATCCCCTCAATAGTAAGGTACACGTTATGAAGATTCCCAATATGGGAGTGAGTTCGTGTCAAAACATGTCAGTCATGTTCTTCTCCAATTGAAAGGTGAGCTAAAGAGAGTCGATGCACTGATTGGAATAGGAAACCTAGGGAAATCCTATCGCCAATTAATGAAAGTGGACCAAGTTTAAGAAAAGAAAGGGGATAATCCTATTGAGGCATGTTTTGACCTAGTAGCTCCTTATTTTTTCTTCATATTTTTAATAATTAATATATGTAATATCTATATATAAACGTATCCCCGTATCCATGTTTTTAAAAAATTGACGTATCGGGCGTATCTCTGTATCGCGTATCCGATACGTATCCAAGTATCCATGCAACGTAGCCGGCAGTCACCTTCGAGGCTGCAGTTCTTGCATCTCCAAGCTTCTACATACAATCACAGCTCACATTGCAATCTTAGTCTTACCCTGCTCAGCCGTGACCGGAGGTACAGTCCTGTGAACTCGCGGACATAGTGCACAACACGCCACTGTCCTCCCTGCAGTAACAATAGTTATCTTACCATTTATTTAGTTGAAAATGATTTCTGTTTTCATATAAGTCAGATGATTAGCTCGTTCACCTTCACCAGCCAACACTTACACTAAGCACATGGCAACATAGCATACCTGTGTATTCAAAATGCCCACATTCTCACTCGAATTCAGAACCTCCGTCCTTAATCATGACCTCGTACACCACCCTGCTCCATCTCTCTCGCTTTGAAGCATTATTGTATGTTGTCAGGTACCGTCAACCTTTCTCAAGCTCAGTGACCTTGTAGGCAGTAGCCTCGAACAGCCATTCGCCAAACTGCTCAACCATGGCTCTTGTGTACAGCTTGCTCGCATGTCTCTCGATCTCAAGGTTTGTCCTCACACCCCACCCTGGAAAAACAAAAAGACTGTCAGTATGTGTTACAGAAACCAAAACCCCGAATATTCATCATACTTAATAGCTAAACCTAAAATCATAGTTCTTTTCTCCTCATAGCTCTCCTCTCTCTCTCCCTGTTAACAGGGAAGTCTATGTGCCAATGAACCTTCTCCCCGAGTGTAACGAACATCAAATGGTTGTGATTCTTTATGTGCTCAGTTATGAACCAACTATTTATTAGCTGCATGTACAACCTGATCAGCGCGGGACACTCGTACATGCATGATCGGCTATTCTCAGCCTTAGGCTTTCCCTGAAAAAATTCAAAAAAAAGTGATGGCACATCAGCTCACTCCATGATGCCTTTTTTTCAAACCAAAACTGCACAAAAAAAGAAACCCACATATAGTATCTCGTACCATAGAACTTAGTGAACAACTGCACTCTATTTTCTGCATTTAGTCGGCTTCCCCATATCTAATACCGAATCCAACTTCCCATGAATACAGGTTGTAGAAGACGTATGCTCGCCCCACGAATCAAACTTGTTCCTATTTCTGGTTTAATCACACTATTCGTCGGTTCCTCGGCAACTTCCTTATCGATTGCTCCAGTGTGCTCATCCGTGAAGCGCACAGAGTTCTGTCCGGTGGTGCATTCTCTAATCTTAACCTGCACAATAATGCTTCATCCATCAATTAACACAAAACTGATGTGTTGCAGATAGTAGTGTTTTCTCAGGAAATTATGAACTGGTTTGTCAAAACATTATCCACGGACCCCTGAATGCAGCCTGGTTCGCAACGTTTCTCTTATCTGAAATTCTAAACACCTTACGAATCTAACTACCTGAAACACGCCGAACCAAATACCTGCTCCCATATTTCAAATTAACTAAATATATTGTTTGGCGAATCACCATCAAGTTCCTTGAACTTAATAGCTGTCTATAAATGCGCTCAAATAAATATACAATCAGACCACGGGATGAGACGGCTCACCTTTTCGTCCATCCAGGTACCTCCCGATTAACCTCAGGGTGCAGCCAGATTCACCAATTGAATCCTCCGTGCCAAGAGCGCCAGCCTTCCCCTGGGTGGCACCTTAGCGGCACCGATCGGAATGCTTAAGGTTATCGGCGAACTCTTCCCGAAGTGGGAACCTGCGGCGCCGGAGTTCAAGGAAAGGTTTGTAAAAACAATAAGGGGCAGCAGACAAAAAGAGCTTACCTGACCACCAATCGGCACGAACTCCAGGCCGTTCTCCTCCATCCTACATGCCGCCGGCCGTTCTCGACGCCACATGGTGGGGGCTTGTTCTTCGGCGGCCACCTCGAGCCCCTTCCGTCACGGCCGCGCGACCTCAGATCCGGAGCCCTTCCTTGACGAGCATGTGCCGTCGCGGACATGGAGCTTCACCGCCTAACCTTGACGATATGCAAGCGGATCCGACAATGGGGAGAAGGGTGGGAGCGGTGGAGGTGGCTGAGCGGACGATTCCCTTCGCACGAACCTACAGAGCCCCTGCCCCTCGCCCTCCTCGAGCTCATACACACCGTGGGTGTTCCGGAAGCCGCCGAGCAGACGAACGTGCTTTGTCCCCGCCGACGCCGTACTCGTCGGAGACGAGCCAGACGATGGGGGAGTCGACCGCGCCGAGACGGGCGGGGTTGTCGACGCAGGTGAGGGCGAGGGCGGGGTCGAGGGGCTCCACGACCTCCTCAACGCGCTGACGCCGGCGTCGATGCGGCGGCGGCGCTTGAGCGTGAGGAACGGCGCGGGAGGCTCGCGGTCGTCGGTGCCGTAGAGGCGGACCCGCTGGGCGGCGGAGGCGGCGGCGAGGGGCCGCGCGGGGGCGTCAGTGGCGGCAGGCGGGGGCGCGAGGAAGGAGGAGAGGCGCCGGTGTGCGGCCGCGTCGGGGCCGAGCTTGATCTCGACCTCCATGGGGTTGGGGTTGCGGCTAGGGCTGGGGGGGGGGGGGCGGGCTGGAAGGGGGCGGGCGGCGCGTCTACTCTGGGAGTTCTAGGGATCAAGAGGAGCGGACGAAAAAACCTACGAAAAAAAACCAGTGAAAGGTGGGACGAAAAAAAACCATGGTAGGTGGGACGAAAATTAACCGCGGAGACTATCAACTGCTCCATTAGGAGTAGAGATTACTGTGATTACTATTACCTCTCGAACAGAGGGAGTATGCATATCCTAATTTTGCTAAAGTGGACCTACGCTCAAACATATATATACATACTCCTTATCTCATAACACTACCACACAAAGTGGAACCACGGATCACATTTCTAACATCATGCTATTCTTGCTACAGTTAAAAATAATTAGACAGATAAACATTCACCTTGCTTATGAATCAAACAAATCAAAAGAACTGAAGAGGCATCGAGTGTGATAAATCATTTATTTATAGGTGCTTAACAAATATTACACATTTGCCCTACTGATAAAACAACAACATAATAAAATTAATTAACGATAGCATTGCACATATCCATTGGATATATATCTCCACATGGAGAAGACACTTATTTTAACTCCTCTGAAGTGTGATTTTTGTCGGCTGCTCCTCCTCTTTTATTTGCTTTCATTTTTATTTTGCCGTTGTGATTTTTCGTTTGCAAGTTAGTTTTCAAAACCCCAAAACCCCCAAAACCCCAAAAAATAAAATAAGTTTTTGCTTTGTTCTTTTCTTTTTGCCCCTTGGAGTTCGTTTGCATTCTTGTTTATATTTCAGAGGATTTGATCTACGCCGGATAACGAGGAATGCAAGCATAAGGAAGAGATGTGTGTAAATTCATGACCGTGAAGGTATGTCCTATCTCATATGACTCCCATCTTTTGCACTTGAAATACTTAGAGTAGATGTAGTAGTAGTATGTGTGATGTGTGCAAGAGGGAGTAAGTCTTTATAATTAAAACAAAGGTTTTGTTCTAGTAGCTGAAATAATCGTGTAGCCTTTGTTCTGTTTAATCTATATAACTGAGACTTCCCGTGGGACTATTTATAAAGAAATTGATCATAACTAAGAATAACGATGCACAAGAGAAAGTCTTCAAAGACTTGGGTGTTGAGAAAAATTGTAGAGAAGATGATGTTAGAAATTCTCTGATGGAAATATGCCCTAGAGGCAATAATAAAGTTGTTATTATTATATTTCCTTATTCATGATGAAGGTTTATTATTCATGCTAGAATTGTATTGACCGGAAACTTAAATACATGTGTGAATACATAATCAAATATCGTGTCCCTAGTGAGCTCCTACTAGACTAGCTCGTTGATCAAAGATGGTTAAGGTTTCCTAACCATACGCATGAATTGTCACTTGATAACGGGATCACATCATTAGGAGACTGATGTGATGGACAAGACCCATCCGTTAGCTTAGCATATGATCGTTCAGTTTATTGCTACTGCTTTCTTAATGTCAAATACATGTTCCTTTGACCATGAGATCATGCAACTCCCGGATATCGGAGGAATGCCTTGTGTGCTATCAAACGTCACAACATAACTGGGTGATCATAACGATGCTCTACAGGTATCTCCGAAGGTGTCTGTTGAGTTGGCGTCAATCAAGATTGGGATTTGTCACTCCGTATATCGGAGAGGTATCTCTGGGCCCTCTCGGTAATACAACATCACAAGAAGCTTGCAAGCAAAGTGACTAAGAAGTTAGTTACGAGATGATGTATTATGAAACGAGTAAAGAGACTTGCCGATAACGAGATTGAACTAGGTATGAAGATACCGACGATCGAATCTCGGGCAAGTAACATACCAACAGACAAAGGGAATTACGTATGTTGTCATAAAGGTTTGACCAATAAAGATCTTCGTAGAATATGTAGGAACCAATATGGGCATCCAGGTCCCGCTATTGGTTATTGACCGGAGAGGCGTCTCGGTCATGTCTACATCATTCTCGAACCCGTAGGGTCCGCACACTTAACGTTCGTTGACGATATAGTATTATATGAGTTATGTGAATTGGTGACCGAATGTTGTTCAGAGTTCCGGATGAGATCACGGACATGACGAGGAGCTCTGGAATGGTCCGAAGGTAAAGATTGATATATAGGATGATAGTATTTGGTCACCGGAAAGGTTTGGGAAGTACCGGGTATTTTATTGGAGTGCCAGAAGGGGTTCCGGGAGGCCACAGGTAAGCGGTGGGCCTTATGGGCCAAGGAGGGGAGCACACCAGCCCACAAGGGGGCTGGCGTGCCCCTCCACCCCAGCCCACTCGCCAAGGAAGGGAGGGAAAGGAAGGGGGAGGCGCCCAAAGGTAGCCAGCCCCCCTTTCCTTTCCCCCCATGTTCAAATAAGGAAGGGGGGCGGCTAGGCAGGCGCCCTAGGGCAGCCGCCGGCCACTTGGGGTGACCTAGGGGCTGCCTCCTCTCCCCCCTCCACCTATATATATGAGAGGAGGGAGAGGGGTAACACACACCATGATTCCCTAGCCGTGTGCGGCGCCCCTCTCCCTCTAGTTCATCCTCGGTCATATTTTCGTAGTGCTCGGTGAAGCCCTACGGAGATAGTTGCATCACCACCATCACCACGCCGTCGTGCTGCCGGAACTCATCTACTACTTCGCCAGTCTTGCTGGATCAAGAAGGCGAGGACGTCATCGAGCTGAACGTGTGCTGAACGCGGAGGTGCGGTACGTTCGGTACTTGATCAGGCGGATCGTGAAGGTGTACGACTACATCAACCGCGTTGATAAACGCTTCCACTAAACGGTCTACGAGGGTACGTAGACATACTCTCCCCTCTCGTAGCTATGCATCTCCATGGATAGATCTTGTGTGTGCGTAGAATTTTTTTGTTTGTTTTCCATGCAACGTTCACCAACAGTGGCATCATAAGCCAGGTCTATGCGTAGATGATATGCACGAGTAGAACCCAAAGAAGTTGTGGACGGTGATGGTCATACTGCTTACCACCAACGTCTTATTTTGATTCGGCGGTATTGTGGGATGAAGCGGCCAGGACCAACCTTACATGCATGTCCACGCACATGAGACCGATTCCACCGACTGACATGCAACTTGTTTTGCATAAAGGTGGCTGGCGGGTGTCTGTTTCTCCTACTATAGTTGAATCGAATTTGACTACGGCCGGTCCTTGAAGAAGGTTAAAAAAGCAAACTTAATAATCACCGTTGTGGTTTTGCGTAGGTAAGAATGGTTCTTGCTAGTTGCCCGTAGCAGCCATGTAAAACTTGCAACAACAAAGTAGAGGACGTCTAACTTGTTTTTGCAGGGTATGTTGTGATGTGATATGGTCAAGATGTGATGTGATATACGTTGTTGTATGAGATGATCATGTTTTGTAATATCGACAACCGGCAGGAGTCTTAGGGTTGTCTCTTAATTATTGTATGAAATGCAAGCCCCATGTAATTGCTCTACTTTATCGCTATGCGTTAGCAATAGTTGTAGAAGAAATAGTTGGTGAGACGACCCCGACGCAATGATGAAGATCAAGGTGTCGTGCCGGTGACGATGGTGATCATGCCGATGCTTTGGAGATGGAGATAAAAAGCACAAGATGATGATGGCCATATCATGTCACATATTTTGATTGCATGTGATGTGAAAGGATCGAGAAGAGGGTACATAGGGGGGTGATTAGACCCTCAACAAGTAAAAGTGGCAATTTTTAAGTTGTTCAAGTTGAGGTGGAGTTTTAGCACAAGTTTAAACATTCACAATACATTTCAAGCAAGCATGGCAAGAGTATATGCAGCGGAAAGAGTAAAGCATGCTAATTGCAAGAAAGTAAAGGGATGGGATTGGAGTGTGCAAACGCAATGAAGACACTGAGATTTTGGCGTGGTTCCGATAGGTGGTGCTATCGTACATCCACGTTGATGGAGACTTCAACCCACGAAGGGTAACTGTTGCGCGAGTCCACGAAGGGCTCCACCCACGAAGGGTCCACAAAGAAGCAACCTTGTCTATCCCACCATGGCCATCGCCCACGAAGGACTTGCCTAACTCGGGTAGATCTTCACGAAGTAGGCGATCTCCTTGCCCTTACAAACTTCTAGGTTCAACTCCACAATCTTGTCGGAGGCTCCCAAGCGACACCTAACCAATCTAGGAGACACCACTCTCCAAAAGGTAATAGATGTTGTGTTGATGATGAACTCCTTGCTCTTGTGCTTCAAATGATAGTCTCCCCAACACTCAACTCTCTCTCACAGATTTGGATATGGTGGAAAGATGATTTGAGTGGAAAGCAACTTGGGGAAGGCTAGAAATCAAGATTCTTGTGGCAGGATTGGTATATCTTGATCTCAACACATGAGTAGGTGGTTCTCTCTCAGAAAATGTATGCTGGAAGTGTAGGCACGTTCTGATGGCTCTCTCACATATGGAGAAGGGGGTGGAGGGGTATATATAGCCTCCACACAAAATCCAACTGTTACACACATTTGACCCAACTCGGTCAGACCGAATAGAATAACTCGGTGAGACTGGTTTAGTTCAAAATGTGAACATTAGGAATCTTGATGGGACCGACTGGAACAACTCGGTGGGACCGATGTGCTAGGGCTTAGGGCAAACCTCATATCGGTGGCGCCGATTGCATCAACTCGGTGAGACCGAAGTGAAGCAATTGAGCAACAGAGAGTTGGTCAAGCCATCTCGGTGAGACCGATCACAATTTCGGTGAGACCAAAATAATTGCAACAGGCAACAGAGAGTTGGAAAGGCCATCTCGGTGAGACCGAGATCCGTATCGATGTGACTGAACTGTTAGGGTTTCTGGCAGTGGCTGTGGCATATGAACTCGGTGGCTCCAGATAAAATGAATCGGTGGGGCCGAGTTGGAGTTTGGGATTTTGACATATTTGGAATGAGAAAGTGGTTGAGGGATTTGGAGCAATATCACTAAGCATTTGAGCAAGCAAGCCATTAAGCAACACCTCATCCCCTTTTAATAGTATTGGCTTTCCTATGGACTCAATGTGATCTTGGATCACTAAAATAGAAATGAAGAGTCTTGAGCTTTTGCCAATATGTGTCCTTGGCATTTTTAAGGGGTTCCACATCCTCTTGTCCATTCCACGCCATTGTTGATTGTTGAACTTGTCTGAAATAAACTAGATAAAAGCATTAGTCCAACAAGAGATATGTTGACATTAATTACCAAAATCACCCAGGGAGCACTTGTGCTTTCAATCTCCCCTTTTTTGTTAATTGATGACAACATACATCAAAGCTTTAGATAAATGATATGAAGAGTAACAAGTAAAGCTTTGGAAAGACATGTAACATGCATAAGCTCCCCCTACATGTATGCAATCATGTGAAGATAGAATATACTAACATGTGAATGCATAAACATGACAGAGTAAGCAGTAAGTTACATGTATATTGGTTGTATGCATCAGAGCAAATGATATGATTAAGAAGTGTACCTTCATGTTTATGATTCCCTCTTGCAAACAATAAGTGCAACAGCAAGAGATCATCATGCACATGAGTGTGATGCATATACTTACCTTGTGGTCTTGAGCTGAATTTGGAAGGAGTGGACTTGAGAAAACAGGGTTAGATAACACAAGAACACTCCAAGTAAAGCAGTTTTAGGGAACCATAAGAGTACCAAGATTGGGATGACATGTAATGGGTGAGTACTGAGTACTTCATTTAGATGTAGACATGTCCCCAAAGATTTAAAGATGTGCAATGAATTCCAAAGATTTTTCTCCCCTTAGACAAGAACTCTTTCTCCCCCTGAATCTGATATTGGATAATGGGAGAAGATAGGGTGAGATAAAATCAGAGCAAGATCGGGTAATATCAACCAAAGCAAGCAACAAGAATTTTAGCAATAGCTTAGATCAAACATATTGACATGTCTTTCCCCTCTTAAAGACATGTGACTTCTCTCCTCTTTTGTTAACATACATCTGTAGAAGATCTTAGATGTGCTCATTTGATAAGCTTTGATGTGCTCTCTCTCCCCCTTTGACATCAATTTCCAAGAAGGATTTCTGGATCATGAGACAAATAGGTGTGGTCCTTGAGAGTCACTACAAAGCAGCAGGTCTTTTATGATGCTTATAGAGGGAAGAATCATTGAGTGGAGCTAAAGAAAATAGGCAGTAAGAAATGGCAAAACATTTTCTCAGAGTTGAAATCGGTGACGCCGATTTGTTTTCCGTCGGTGACGCCGAGATGACAGAGTCACAGAAAGTTCCGATTGGTGAGACCGAGTCAGTCCATGTCGATTGTACCGATGAACTATTTACAAGTGAATCTTATATTTCGGTCGAGCCGATGGGTTTGGATCGAAGGGACCGAGTTCAACATAGAGTAAAGTTTTTGTCAACTCAGTTCACTTGGCAAATGAAATCTCACAAGGATTTGCATGGAATTAACAGAAAGATTTGCAATGAATTAAACATAGATAAAAGTGGAAAAAGTAAAAGGATCTAGATGAAGTTTTTTTAGAGAGACAAGAAAATCATGCAAATGGAAAAATCATCTAAGCAAAAGAACAGTAGAGAACTTCATCTAGAAAAGGGTCGGCGACAAAGTCACCTATGTTAGAGTATATTGACATAGGAGTCAAGTGAGATCACTTGATCATAGGTCATACTCATCGTTTAAGCTCAAAATGGGGTTACCATTTTTCGTTTAAGCATTTTGATGTATTCTCACCTTGTTGAGTTGCTTTAACTCATGACTTGGAGCAAAGATTCTCTAAGGTGGGATTACATACCTTGGGTTGTGGTGTTGATCTTGATCATGTAGTTGAACTTATGTTGGATGCTCAAGGTTGATGTTGTCCATCAAGAGTTGGGAGCATCACTAGTAGTTTGAGTTCATCTTCCTACATGGGTTGGTCTTGCAAGGAAGAGCACTTGTGTATCCAAAATGACAATCATGAAACTTGATTCAAATTGAAATTTGATATATTGAAATAGTCAAAGGATATGTCGAGTGAGTTCATGCTTCCTTGTATTCAACAACCATATCATAGGGAGTTGGTGATGTAGAGATTGCTCAAGATGTGAGTGACTTGCAATCTCATAGATTTGGGTTCAACCAAGTACCTACAAGGGTTAGATAACATGCAAGGGTACAAGTATGGATCCGAGACATATGATCATCATCATCAGAGAAATATCAAGGATTAGTCAAAAAGGCTCACGCCTTGCATATATCCAAATGGAGTTTCTACTCCAAGTTTGAGGCATCAATGATGTTCAATTCACCTCTCAAACGGCAAAATACTTTCTCATCAAGTGGTTTGGTGAATATATCCGCCAATTGCTTATTGGTACGAACATGCTTAAGATTGATGTCTCCTTTAGCAACATGATCTCTAATGAAATGATGACGAACTTCAATGTGCTTAGTTCGAGAATGTTGCATGGGATTGTGAGCAATCTTAATAGCACTTTCATTATCGCAAAGCAATGGAACATGTTTCACATGTATCCCATAATCCTTAAGGGTTTGGGTCATCCAAAGTAATTGAGCACAACATGATCCGGCGGCAATGTATTCCGCTTTGGCAGTGGATAAGGATACCGAGTTTTGTTTCTTGGAGGACCAAGGCACAAGGGATCTACCAAGAAATTGACAAGTACTCAAAGTGGACCTTCTATCAACCTTGTCACCGGCATAGTCCGAATCGGAGTAGCCAACAAGATCAAGAGATGACCTCTTAGGATACCAAATGCCAAAGTTTGGTGTATGAATTAAGTATCTCACTATCCTCTTCACGGCCTTAAGATGACACTCTTTAGGGGCCGCTTGATAATGTGCACACATGCACACACTTAGCATAATATCGGGACGGGAGGCACATAGATATAACAATGAACCAATCATAGAGCGCTAAACCTTTTGGTCAACTGGTTTGCCATCCTTAGTCAAGTCAAGATGTCCACTAGTAGGCATGGGTGTTTTTATACCTTTGTTTTCTTGCATGTTGAACTTCTTGAAAAGATACTTGGTATACTTTGTTTGAGAAACAAAGGTACCCTCCTTATTTTGCTTGATTTGCAATCCAAGGAAAAAAATTGAGTTCACTCATCATAGACATCTCAAACTTCTCCGACATTAGCCTTCCAAACTTTTCACTAAAATGGGGGTTAGTAGAACCAAATATGATATTATCCACATAAATTTTGCACACAAATAATTCACTATTAACCCTTTTAGTAAAAAGTGTAGAATCAATCTTCCCAATTTCAAAGCCTTTTTCAATAAGAAACTTGGCCAAGCATTTATACCATGCTCTAGGAGCTTGTTTAAGACCATAAAGAGCTTTGTGAAGTTTGTAGACATGATTAGGTTTCTTGGGATTGACAAAGCCGGGAGGTTGTTTAACATAGACTTCCTCCTCAATTCTCCATTTAGAAAAGCACTTTTAATGTCCATTTGGTACAAAGTGATATCATGGTGATTGGCATAAGCAAATAAGATGCGTATGGACTCAAGTCTAGCAACGGGGCATATGTCTCACCATAGTCCATACCTTCGACTTGAGTGTATCCTTGAGCGACGAGACGGGCCTTGTTGCGTACAACTTGTCCATCTTCATCTTGCTTATTCTGAAACACCCATTTGGTTCCAATGACATTGTGCTTGTCGTCGGGCTTTTCAACCAATGTCCACACTTGATTCCTCTCGAAGTTGTGTAGCTCTTCATGCATAGCGTTCACCCAATCTGGATCCTCAAGAGCTTCTTCAACCTTCATAGGTTCAACACTAGAAAATGAATGAGTAGTGTTCACAAAAGTTAGCTAAACGAGTTTTAGAGCGAGTGATTCTCCCGGTTTGAATGTCATCGAAGATTTGTTCGACGGGATGATCTCTTGTGACTCTTGCTCTAACTCGTGAGAGCTTTTGTTTGGGTTGGGGTGGAACATCCTCTTCATTGTCTTCTTCTTCTTCTCCTTCTTCATTGTTGTTGGCCTTGTTGTTCTCTTGTGGAGGTGGAGAGGGAGGTCGAGGTGGTTCATCTTGTTGCACTTCCTCATTTTCTCTGTCTTGTCGTGTTCCACTTGTGGATGCCTCCAAGTCAACTTGTCGTTCACCTTGATGTGAGGTTGAGGCTTCCACTTGAACGGACGAAGTACTCTCCTTCACCTCCGTTGGCGAATCTTGCCAATGGACAAATCTTGGATTGCTTCTGAAGGATCTTTGTCTCCTACATCAATTGGCAATTGCTCTACTTGTGAGCCGTTAGATTCATCAAACTTCACATCTACCGTCTCTTCAACCTTTCGGGTGAAATTGTTGTAGACACGGTATGTGTGAGAGTTTGAACCATAACCGAGCAGGAAACCTTCATGAGATTTAGGAGCAAATTTCGAACGATGATGCTTATCAAGAATGTAACACTTTGAGCCAAATACTCGAAAGTATCCAACTTGGGGTTTGTTACCGGTGAGAAGCTCGTATGCCGTCTTGCCGAGAAGCTTGTGAAGATATAGTCGATTCGTAGTATGACAAGCTGTCTCAACCGCTTCTGCCCAAAAGTGTCTTGGCGTCGTGTATTCATCAAGCATCGTTCTTGCCATCTCAATAAGTGTCCGATTCTTCCTCTCAACAACTCCATTTTGTTTAGGTGTGTACATAGCCGAGAACTCATGTGAAATCCCTTCTTCGTCAAGAAAGGTATCCACATTAGCGTTCTTGAACTCCGTTCCATTATCGCTTCAAACCTTCTTGATCTTCACCTCAAATTGGTTTTGGGCCTTTCTAGCGAAGTTCTTGAAGATCTTTTGGACCTGCGATTTATCATCAAGAAAGAACACCCACGTAAATCTTGAAAAATCGTCAACAATGACCAAACCGAACGACTTACCACCGAGACTCTTGTAGGCGTTGGGACCAAAAAGATCCATGTGAAGTAGCTCAAGCGGTCTTCTCGTGGTCATGATGTTCTTCACGGGATGACTTCCTCCAACCTGTTTTCCTGCTTGACAAGCACTGCAAAGTCTATCCTTGTCAAATATGACATCTTTAACACCAAGGATATGATCACCTTTAATAAGCTTATCAAGATTTCGCATGCCCACGTGACCTAACCTTCTATGCCATAACCAAACTTTAGAAGATTTAGCAATTAAGCAAGTACGAGGTTGAGCTCTCTTAGTGAAATCAACAATGTATAGATCACCTCTACGGATACCGGTAAATACCATATTATGATTATCTCTTCGAAACACTTGGCAATCTACTTCAGTAAATAGAACATTGAAACCGAAGTCAGCTAGTCTAGATACGGAAAGTAAATTGTAGCCAAGAGATTTAACGAGCATAACGTTTTGAATAGAGCTATCATTGGAAGTGGCCACCTTACCAAGGCCAAGTATCTTACCCTTGGAGCTATCTCCAAAAGTGACATACTTGCGTGGACCATCGTTCTTAGCAAGCTCATGGAACATGTCCTTGTCTCCGGTCATATGATCAGTACATCCACTATCGAGAATCCACTCCTTTCCTCCGGACATGTAACCACGAAGGTTAGCCATAAGACCAAAGTGTCTCATCGACTCATCAAGATCAAAGTCACTATCATCATCCTCATCATAATATCCATGTTCAACATCATCATGTGAATGATCATCACCTAGAGAGAGTGATTCATTAGATTTATGACCATGACAATGTGCATGTTTATGAATTCTAATAATTTGTGAGATGATGCTACTAATGACTCCAACATCTCCTTTGGCACGCATAAGGTCACGGAGCTCAAATAGACAATCATCAAATTTAGGACCACTCGAATCCATTTTATGAAAAGCAATGGACTTTTGAACAATCACTTCTAGATTTTTCAAGGAATAGTTTGGAAAGTGCTCCTCAAGATATTTCCGTATAGTATAAGCACATTCAAAAGTAGGCAAGCATACAAGCAAATTTCTAGGCAATCCTCTAATGATAAGATCAATAGTTCTAAGATTGCGGGTCATGTCAAGATGCTCATCGGGGGTAGGATGCAAAGGATCAATGGGGAGCACATAAGGGCTAGTAATATACTTGTTCAAATCATATTCATTGAAAATCTAAAGAATCTCATTCTTCCAAGAATTGTAGAACTCTCCGTCAAGCATAGGCACTCTACGTCTAATACTCCCAATCGTAGACTCATCCATCTTCCTCCAATGGTGATTAAACCAAAGCAATGGAGACCAACGCTCTGATATCAATTGAACGGATCGAGAAGTGTGGTCTAGAGGGAAGGGGGTGATTAGACCCTCAACAAGTAAAAGTGGCAATTTTTAAGTTGTTCAAGTTGAGGTGGAGTTTTAGCACAAGTTTAAACATTCACAATACATTTCAAGCAAGCATGGCAAGAGTATATGCAGCGGAAAGAGTAAAGCATGCTAATTGCAAGAAAGTAAAGGGATGGGATTGGAGTGTGCAAACGTAATGAAGACACGAAGATTCTGGCGTGGTTCCGATAGATGGTGCTATCGTACATCCATGTTGATGGAGACTTCAACCCACGAAGGGTAACGGTTGCGCGAGTCCACGGAGGGCTCCACCCACGAAGGGTCCACGAAGAAGCAACCTTGTCTATCACACCATGGCCATCGCCCACGAAGGACTTGCCTCACTGGGTAGATCTTCATGAAGTAGGCAATGTCCTTGCCCTTACAAACTTCTTGGTTCAACTCCACAATCTTGTTGGAGGCTCCCAAGCGACACCTAACCAATCTAGGAGACACCACTCTCCAAAAGGTAATAGATGTTGTGTTGATGATGAACTCCTTGCTCTTGTGATTCAAATGATAGTCTCCCCAACACTCAACTCTCTCTCACAGATTTGGATATGGTGAAAGATGATTTGAGTGGAAAGCAACTTGGGGAAGGCCAGAAATCAAGATTCTTGTGGTAGGATTGGTATATCTTGATCTCAACACATGAGTAGGTGGTTCTCTCTCAAAAAATGTATGCTGGAAGTGTAGGCATGTTCTGATGGCTCTCTCACATATGGAGAAGGGGGTGGAGGGGTATATATAGCCTCCACACAAAATCCAACCGTTACACACATTTGACCCAACTCGGTCAGACTGAATAGAATAACTCGGTGAGACCGGTTTAGTTCAAAATGTGAACGTTAGGAATCTCGGTGGGACTGACTGGAACAACTCGGTGGGACCGATGTGCTAGGGCTTAGGGCAAACCTCATATCGGTGGCGCCGATTGCATCAACTCGATGAGACCGAAGTGAAGCAATTGAGCAACAGAGAGTTGGTCAAGCCATCTCGGTGAGACCGATCACAATTTCGGTGAGACCAAAATAATTGCAACAGGCAACAGAGAGTTGGCAAGGCCATCTCAGTGAGACCGAGATCCGTATCGATGTGACTGAACTGTTAGGGTTTCTGGCAGTGGCTGTGGCATATGAACTCGGTGGCTCCAGATAAAATGAATCGGTGGGGCCGAGTTGGAGTTTGGGATTTTGACATATTTGGAATGAGAAAGTGGTTGAGGGATTTGGAGCAATATCACTAAGCATTTGAGCAAGCAAGCCATTAAGCAACACCTCATCCCCTTTTAATAGTATTGGCTTTACTATGTACTCAATATGATCTTGGATCACTAAAATAGAAATGAAGAGTCTTGAGCTTTTGCCAATATGTGTCCTTAGCATTTTGAAGGGGTTCCACATCCTCTTGTTCTTTCCACGCCATTGTTGATTGTTGAACTTGTCTGAAATAAACTAGATAAAAGCATTAGTCCAACAAGAGATATGTTGACATTAATTACCAAAATCACCCAGGGAGCACTTGTGCTTTCATGATGTTTATCCTTTATGCATCTTATTTTGCTTAGAACGATAGTAGCATTATAAGATGATCCCTTCACTAAATTTCAAGATAAAAGTGTTCTCCCTGAGTATGCATTGTTGCCAAAGTTCGTCGTTTCGAAGCACCTCGTGATGATCGGGTGTGATAGACTCTACGTTCACATACAACGGGTGTAAGCCAGATTTACACACAAGGAATATTTGGGTTAAACTTGACGAGCCTAGCATGTACAGACATGGTCTCGGAACACTAGAGACAGAAAGGTCGAACGTGAGTCATATAGTAGATATGATCAACATAGAGATGTTCACCATTGATGACTACCCCATCTCACATGATGATCGGACATGGGTTAGTTGATTTGGATCATGTATCACTTAAATAACTTGAGGGATGTTAATTTAAGTGGGAGTTCATTAGTAATTTGATTAATTGAACTTAATTTATCATGAACTTAGTCTTGATAGTATTTGCATATCTATGTTATAGATCAATGGCCCGTGTTACCGTTTCCTTGTATTTTTAATTCGTTCCTAGAGAAAACTAAGTGGAAAGATGATGGTAGCAATAATGATGACTGGGTCCGTGATCTGAGGATTATCCTTATTGCTGCACAGAAGAATTATGTCCTTGATCTACCGCTAGGTGACAGACCTGCTGCAGGAGCTGATACAGACGTTATGAACATTTGACAAGCTCGATCTGATGACTACTTGATAGTTTAGTGCCCCATGCTTTACGGCTTAGAACCGGGGCTCCAAAGAAGTTTTGAACGCCATGGAACATATGAGATCTTCCAAGAGCTAAAATTGGTATTTCAGGCTCATGCCTGTATTGAGAGGTATGAGACCTCTAACAAGTACTTTGCCTACAAGATGGAGGAGAATAGCTCAGCCAGTGAGCATGTGCTCAGAATGTCTGGATACTACAATCGCTTAAGTGGGAGTTAATCTTCCAGATAAAATAGTGATTGACAGAGTTCTCCAGTCACTATAACCAAGCTACTAGAGCTTCATGATGAACTATAATATGCAAGGTATGACTAAAACAATTTCTGAGCTCTTCGCGATGCTGAAATCAGTGGAGGTAGAAATCTAGAAAGAGCATCAAGTGTTTATGATTAATAAGACCACTAGTTTCAAGAAAAAGGGCAAGGAAAAGAAAGGGAATTTCAAAAGGAATGGCAAGCAAGTTGCCGCTACCATGAAGAAGCCCAAAGCTAGACCCAAGCCTGAAACTGAGTGCTTCTACTGCAAAGGAAATGGTCACTGGAAGCGGAACTGCCCCAAATACTTGGCGGATAAGAAGGATGGCAAAGTGAACAAAGGTATATTTGATATACATGTTATTGATGTGTACCTTACTAATGCTCCTAGTAGCGCCTGGGTATTTGATACCGGTTCAGTTGCTAAAGAGTAGTAACTCGAAAACAGGAGTTACAGAATAAACGGAGACTAATTAAGAGCGAGGTGACGCTGTGTGTCGGAAGTATTTCAAGATTGATATGATCACCATTGCACACTCCCTCTACTTTCAGGATTAGTATTGAGCCTAAATAAATGTTATTTGGTGTTTGCGTTGAGCATAAACATGATTAGATCATGTTTATTGCAATACGGTTATTCATCTAAGTCAGAGAATAATTGTTGTTCTGTTTACATGAATAAAACCTTCTATGGTCATACACCCAATGTGAATGGTTTATTCAATCTCGATCGTAGTGATACACATATTCATAATATTGATGCCAAAAGATGCAAAGCTGATAATGATAGTGCAACATACTTGTGGCACTGCCGTTTAGGTCATATTGGTGTAAAGCGCATAAAGAAACTCCATACGGATGGACTTTTGGAATCACTTGATTATGAATCATTTGATACTTGCGAACCATGCCTCATGGGTAAGATGACTAAAACTCCATTCTCCGGAACAATGGAGCGAGCTAATGACTTATTGGAAATAATACATACCGATGTATGTGGTCCAATGAGTGTTGAGGCACGCGGCGGGTATCGTTATTTTTTGACCTTCACAGATGATTTGAGTAGGTATGGGTATATCTACTTGATGAAACACAAGTCTGAAACATTTTAAAAGTTCAAAGAATTTCATAGTGAAGTGGAGAATCATCGTAACAAGAAAATAAAGTTTCTACGATCTCATCGCGAAGGCGAATATTTGTGTTATGAGTTTGGCCTTCAATGTGGAATTGTTTCACAACTCACGCCACCTGGAACACCAGAACGTAATGGTGTGTTTGAATGTCGTAACCGTACTTTATTAGATATGGTGTGTTCTATGATGTTTCTTACCGATTTGCCTTTATCATTTTGGGGTTATGCTTTAGAGACAACCACATTTATGTAAAATAGGGCGCCGTCTAAATCCGTTGAGACGACACCGTATGAACAATGGTTTGGCAAGAAACCTAAGCTGTCGTTTCTTCAAGTTTGGGGATACGACCCTTATGTCAAAAGGCTTCAGCCTGATAAGCTCGAACCCAAATCGGAGAAGTGCGTCTTCATAGGACACCCTAAGGAAACTATTGGGTACACCTTCTACCACAGATCCGAAGGCAAGATCTTTGTTGCCAAGAATGGGTCCTTTCTAGAGAATGAGTTTCTCTCGAAAGAAGTGAGTGGGAGGAAAGTAGAACTTGATGAGGTAATTGTACCTTCTCTTGAATTGGAATGTAGCACATCAGAGAAAACCGTTCCCGTGATGCCTACACCAACTAGAGAGGAAGCTAATGATAATGATCATGAAACTTCAGATCAAGTTACTACAGAACCTCGTAGGTCGACTAGAACACATTCCGCACCAGAGTGGTACGGTAATCCTGTCCTGGAAGTCATGTTGTTAGACAACGGCGAACCTACGAACTATGAAGAACCTATGATGAGCCCAGATTCCGATAAATGGCTTGAGGCCATGAAATCTGAGATAGGATCCATGTATGAGAACAAAGTATGGACTTTGGTGGACTTGCCCGATGATCGGCAGGCCATTGAAAATAAATGTATCTTCAAGAGGAAGATAGACGCTGATGGTAATATCACTGTCTACAAAGCTCGACTTGTCGCGAAAGGTTTTCGACAAGTTCAAGGGGTTGACTATGATGAGACTTTCTCACCCGTAGCGATGCTTAAGTCTGTCTGAATCATGTTAGCAATTGCCGCATTTTATGATTATGAAATCTGGCAAATGGATGTCAAAACTGCATTCCTTAACGGGTTTCTTAAAGAACAGTTGTATATGATGCAACCAGAAGGTTTTGTCGATCCTAAAGGTGCTAACAAAGTGTGCAAGCTCCAGCGATCCATCTATGGACTGGTGCAAGCATCTCGGAGTTGGAATATACGCTTTGATGATGTGATCAAAGCATATGGTTTTATACAGACTTATGGTGAAGCCTGTATCTACAAGAAAGTGAGTGGGAGCTCTGTAGCATTTCTGATATTATATGTGGATGACATATTGCTGATTGGAAATGATATAGAATTTCTGGATAGCATAAAAGGATACTTGAATAAGAATTTTTCAATGAAAGACCTCGGTGAAGCTACTTACATATTTGGCATCAAGATCTATAGGGATAAATCGAGACGCTTAATAGGACTTTCACAAAGCACATACCTTGGCAAAGTTTTGAAGAAGTTCAAAATGGATCAGTCAAAGAAAGGGTTCTTGCCTATTTTGCAAGGTGTGAAGTTGAGTAAGACTCAAAGCCCGACCACGGCAGAAGATAGAGAGAGAATGAAAGTCATTCCCTATGCCTCAGCCATAGGTTCTATAAAGTATGCCATGCTGTGTACCAGACCTGTTGTGTGGCTTGCCATGAGTTTGGCAAGGGGGTACAATGGTGATCCAGGAGTGGATCACTAGACAACGGTCCAAATTATCCTTAGTTACCTAAGAGGACTAAGGAAATGTTTCTCGGTTATGGAGGTGATAAAGAATTCGTCGTAAAGGGTTACTTCGATGCAAAGCTTTGACACCGATTCGGATGACTCTGAGTCTCAATCTGGATACATATTGAAAGTGGGAGCAATTAGCTAGAGTAGCTCCATGCAGAGCATTGTAGACATAGAAATTTGCAAAATACATACGGATTTGAATATGGCAGACCCGTTGACTAAACCTCTCTCACAAGCAAAACATGATCACACCTTAGTACTCTTTGAGTATTAATCACATGGCGATGTGAACTAGATTATTGATCTAGTAAACTCTTTGGGTATTAGTCACATGGCGATGTGAACTATGGGTGTTAATCACATGGCGATGTGAACTCGATTATTGACTCTAGTGCAAGTGGGAGACTGATGGAAATATGCCCTAGAGGCAATAATGAAGTTGTTATTATTATATTTCCTTATTCATGATGAAGGTTTATTATTCATGCTAGAATTGTATTGACCGGAAACTTAAATACATGTGTGAATACATAAACAAATACCGTGTCCCTAGTGAGCCTCTACTAGACTAACTCATTGAGCAAAGATGGTTAAGATTCCCTAACCATAGGCATGAATTGTCACTTGATAACGGGATCACACCATTAGGACAATGATGTGATGGACAAGACCCATCCGTTAGCTTAGCATATGATCGTTCAGTTTATTGCTACTGCTTTCTTAATGTCAAATACATGTTCCTTCGACCATGAGATCATGCAACTCCCGGATACCGGAGGAATGCCTTGTGTGCTATCAAACGTCACAACGTAACTAGGTGATCATAAAGATGCTCTACAGGTATCTCCGAAGGTGTTTGTTGAGTTGGCGTGAATCAAGATTGGGATTTGTCACTCCGTATATCGGAGAGGTATCTCTGGGCCCTCTCGGTAATATAGCATCACAAGAAGCTTGCAAGCAAAGTGACTAAGGAGTTAGTTACGAGATGATGTATTACGGAACGAGTAAAGAGACTTGCCGGTAACGAGATTGAACTAGGTATGAAGATACCGACGATCGAATCTCGGGCAAGTAACATACCGACAGACAAAGGGAATTACGTATGTTGTCATAAAGGTTCGACCGATAAAGATCTTCGTAGAATATGTAGGAACCAATATGGGCATCTAGGTCCCGCTATTGGTTATTGACTGGAGAGGCATCTCGGTCATGTCTACATCATTCTCGAACCTGTAGGGTCCGCACGCTTAACGTTCATTGACGATATAGTATTATATGAGTTATGTGAATTTGTGACCAAATGTTGTTCGGTGTCCCGGATGAGATCACGGACATGACGAGGAGCTCCGGACTGGTCCGGAGGTAAAGATTTATATATAAGACGATATTATTTTGTCACCGGAAAGGTTTCGGAAGTACCGGGTATTTTATCGGAGTGCTGGAAGGGGTTCCGGGAGGCCACCAGTAAGCGGTGGGCCTTATGGGCCAGGGGGGAAGCACAACAGCCCACAAGGGGTTTGGCGCGCCCCTCCACCCCAGCCCACGCACCAAGGAAGGGAAGGAAAGGAAGGGGGAGGCGCCCAAAGGCAGCCAGCCCCCCTTTCCTTTCCCCCCATGTTCAAATAAGGAAGGGGGGCGCGGCCAGGCGCCCTAGGGCAGCCGCCGGCCACTTGGGGGCGCCCTAGGGGTTGCCTCCTCTCCCCCCTCCACCTATATATATGAGAGGAGGGAGAGGGGCAACACACACCACGATTCCCTAGCCGTGTGCGGCGCCCCTCTCCCTCTAGTTCATCCTCGGTCATATTTTCATAGTGCTCGGTGAAGCCCCGCGGAGATAGTTGCATCACCACCGTCACCATGCCGTCGTGCTGCCGGAACTCATCTACTACTTCGCCCGTCTTGCTGGATCAAAATGGCGAGGACGTCATCGAGCTGAACGTGTGCTAGACGTGGAGGTGCCGTATATTCGGTACTTGATCGGGCGGATCATGAAGGTGTATGATTACATCAACCGCGTTGATAAACGCTTCCGCTAAATGGTCTACGAGGGTACGTAGACATACTCTCCCCTCTCGTAGCTATGCATCTCCATGGATAGATTTTGCGTGTGCATAGATATTTTTTTTGTTTTCCATGCAACGTTCCCCAACTTTTCTACCCCATGTTGTTAATTTTAATAGACTTGATAACACTTGTGGATTAAATTATCTAGAGGATCTTAGTTGAAGGGTGAACGAGATTATGCAAAAAAACTGTGTTGTATCTCTTACATGGTGCTTCAGCTTCTCGCTGGTGCTATGGCCCTGCTACTATATGCACGTGTACGTGTGTAACTGTGGCTTCGTCACCTTTCTTGATGTTATGCTGAGAACTCCGCTGGCCAATGAATGATCCACCAGAGTTTCGGCTCGGATTTCGGCTATGAGTTTGTTATCGTACGTAGTGGCAACACTACAGTCGAATATTATTCAGCTTTCTCTTGAATGTGTGTGTATGTGGTAAATACCGTGAACTGGTCACAAGAGCTCGAAAGAGACATATATCAAGATCCATAGTTCCCAAAATTAAGCCACAACGAAACTCTATGCATGATCACTTATTTCGCACAATCCCTTCACATGACAACCAAAGTTCCAGCAAACAATGATTGAAACAAAGTACTTGAGATCCTTGAGAAAGAGACATTCGCAGGTATGTTTATGAGCACTCTAGTATCATGTTTATCTTTACATACCATTCACTCCCTAATTTATGTTTTAATGACTTTATCTAAGGAAAACTCTTCCGTGCATTCCCGGCAAGCAAGTGTCAACTAGAGGAAACATAATTGAGTGTTGCAAAGTTGTTTTATCTAGTAGATCAAAACTTTGAGTTGATTATCTTTGCTTCACTAACACTAGCATAATAACCATGCCACCGCTACAGCTATGCTAAGTTTGCAGGTCAAGAAGCGGAGGGCTATCTAGGCGTACCGATCGTAAGTGAACCAAAACTTTCTCGTTATTTTGGTTTATACAACTAAGTTCCTTATGATTCGGATAGAAATTTATATCTATGTTCCTCGGGGATGATCAAGTTTAAGCCTGGGGGACATGATGAGTGATATTTTTACACTCCTCTACCCTTTGTTTAGACCAAGATATTTCAATTATACAGAGATATTCGCTTCGATATTGCCACTAATGACTAATGAATGCATAGGATTCCATAAATCCTCTCTTTATTGTGTTTCTACAGGAAATGGACTAAATATGAAAGAAAAATCAAGTGGGAACATGGAAAGGAGTGAAGGAGGATATAGAAGAAATCAGAAGGAGGCGCACCAGAAGGCATAGAGCAAAAGACATCGTTACATGCGACCGCGACTGCTCGCATGAGAGGTCGTATGTCGTGGAAACCGAGGCCTCTCGTCCACCTGAGCGACCTTTATAAAGGGGTCGAGACCAAAATGTCAACAGAACATCAACGAGAAGAACCAGAACAGAGTCATCCTCATCCATCTCCATCATCCCTAGCCGCTGCCATTTCCATCTCCATAGCCACCATCACCACCATAGTTCTTCTTCCACTAGATCATACTTGTAATCGTGTATCACACACGGCATCCATTGTAAGACATATTACAAATCAATCTACATTCATGATGTGTTCCAAGACGTGTTCTTCATGTGATCTGATCTCCATGTGTGAGTAGCCTGAAATGGTATGGGTTGAGGCAAGGGCCTTGCAACCCTCTGTATTTGTCGTGGGGATCAATGGAAGTGCTTTGATTAAAAGCTCATATGTGTGAAATAAAATTGCTCCGTAGATGTCTCTTGTCTCGTCTGTGTTCTTCATCCCTACAAATGATAACCCAGAAGTATAGGGGATCACAACAGTTTTCGAGGGTAGAGTATTCAACCCAAATTTTTTGATTCGACACAAGGGGAGCCAAAGAATATTTGCAAGTATTAGCAGTTGAGTTGTCAATTCAACCACACCTGGAGAACTAACTATCTGCAGCAGAGTGATCAGTAGCACAGTAATAAGATAGTTTGATAGCGGTAGTAGCAATAGCAACATTAACGGTAACCGTAACAGTAGCTGTTTTGTAGTGATTGTAACAGCAGCAGCAACAACAATAGTAACTTAGCAAAGATCAATATGTGAAAAGCTCGTAGGCATTGGATCGATGATGGATAATTATGTTGGATGGCATTCATCATGTAACAGTTATAACCTAGGACAACACAGAACTAGTTCCAATTCATCAATATAATATTGGCGTGTATTCCGTATATAGTCATACGTGCTTGCGATAAGAACTTGCATGACATCTTTTGTCCTACCTCCCATGGCAGCGGGGTCCATAAGGAAACAAAGGGATATTAAGGCCTCCTTTTAATAGAGAATCGGAACAAATCATTAACACATAGTGAATACATGAACTCCTCAAACTACGGTAATCACCAAAAGAATCACAATTATTGTCACCTTGGGGTATGCGGATCATAACACGTAATAGGTGCGTATAACTTGCAAGATACAATAAAAAACACAAATATATTCATGAAAACATAAAGGGTTCAGATATGAAATCATGGCACTCGGGCCCTAGTGACAAGCATTAAGCATAACAAAGTCATAGCAATATCAATCTCAGAACATAGTGGATACTAGGGATCAAGCCCTACCAAAACTAACTCGATTACATGATAAATTTCATCCAACCCATCACCGTCCAGCAAGTCTACGAGGAATTACTCACTCCCGATGGTGAGCATCATGAAATTGGTGATGAAGAAGGGTTGGTGATGATGATGGCGACGAATCCCCCTCTCCGGAGCCCCGAACAGACTCCAGATCTGGCCTCCTGATGAAGAACAGGAGGTGGCGGCAGTTCTGTATCGTAAAACGCGATGAAATTCTTCTCTTCTTTTTTTTCTCAGGAAATAGGAATTTATAGGCTTGAGATTAGGGTCAACGGAACCACGTGGGCCCCACAAGTCACCAGGGCGCGCCCAGGGGGGTTGGTGCAGAAAGTGGGCAGCAGGTGGCCCCCCTCCAGTGGGTCTTGGCTCCAGTATTTTTTTATATATTCCATAAAAAATTTCCAAAAAGTTTCGTCCAATTTCGAGAACTTTTATCTCTGCACAAAAAACAACACCATGGTAGTTCTACTCAAAACAGCGTTAGTCCGGGTTAGTTTCATTCAAATCATGCAAATTAGAGTCCAAAACAAGAGCAAAAGTGTTTGAAAAGTAAATACGACAGAGACGTATCAACAAGTACCCAGGATCATGGAGAGCGAGTCACAGAGAGGCTAAGGGCAGGGAGACTGTGAAGTGCTATTCTGAACACCAGTGACAGAAGGGTTTAGTACGGTAACACGGATCCTATCTTTGGGGATTCAAGAGGTGTAGTCATTAAACACCCAAAGCTCTTGTCTGATTATTGCAATCTTAATTATCGAGGCAACCCCGTGAGACGGGTAGGGACCTCGGATGGAAAACTGACTCTTGATGCATGGCGCGTGCCAGTCAAGACGTAATTTGGACACATCCCTCACTTCAGTTTGTAACAAGCACATCTCGTTGGGTGACTCTAGCGCACAAATTAAGCTCATATTTGGTCCCAACACAAATACATAGTTGTAAGCATTAAGACCTTATACCCGTACCTATTTTTATTATAGGTGTTTCCCTTGAGTTTGTTTGATTTTGATGCTGTCAAAAGCTGGAATTTTTCTTTAATACAAGCTTGCTCGAGACCCTAGCTTAAACAGGGCCTTCCTCCGTGGGTTCGATAACTCAAGATCATCTTTGGGGGAATAGGCGAGAATCATTTCTGCTCCATTTCCAGATCACTAAAGGAAGTAATTACGTGCACGGCTGTATGGGAGAGCAGGCCTCTGGAACCCCGCCCTTTGCGATCCTGCACCGGAAGAAGGGTGATTGGGTTTTTGGGCAGCGTCTCCGACGCGATTGCTCGTCATTTTTCGTCTACATCGACTACGTCCTCGTCTCCATCACCATAACCATGCATGTCCATCGAAGCTGAGAACAAGGCCGCTGAGGACACTGCCGCCGCCACTACAACCTGGCTAGCTGGAGGGTATAATCTGTTTATCCCACTCCTGTTTGTTTCTGCTTTAGCCGTACTAATTGTTTACATAGATGTTTCTGCTATATGTCTAGTACGTACTTACATGATTAGATATTAGTATGAGTTTAATAATGTCTTTGACATGCTCATGATTTATGTCTAGATTAAATCAATCAAAAAATTGTTAATTTATTCAACAACTAACTCCGTATATTTGAAGCCTCCTGATGCATCAGAGGTTGTGGGGACGTTATGGACCCTATCTATAGGGGTGTCTATCGTTGGGTGGACTGTTTTTTTTATTTTGAGAAGGTATTGTTTGTTTTTTAGTTTTTCTTTCTTTTATGTTTTTCTCAACATTTTTAATATTTTTGATTTTTTGGTTTTTCCCTGTTTTTTCTCTTTCATGTTTTCCCTTGTTTTCTTCTCTCTTTTTTCCATTTTATTTTTTCCACGTGCTAATTCATATTTATTAAAAAAAAATGTGAATATTTAAAGAGACTAAGAATTTTTTAGAATTCATGAACATTGTTTCGAATTTATGAATAATTTTTAAATTCATGATATATCACATGAAGAAAAACAGGCTTAACACATAACTGAAGGATGGCGCAACAAAGCATCCGTCACCCTCTAATATATAGTATTTTTTTAGGGGCCTCTAGTATATAGTAAGCTCTCATATTCATATTTGGGCCCTACTCGTGCTTCAGCCGCTTTGGGCCTCGCCTGTAAGTGTTTGTGTTGCTGGGCCATCCAATTTTTTTTGTATTTTCAGAAGGTATTGCCTGGTTTGTTTTTGTGCTTGCTTTCTGCGTTTTTCAAGCATTTTAATAGTTTTTCCAGTTTTTCCTTTTCCTATTAGTTTTTCCTTTTTCTATTTTTTTGTTTTTTATTTTATTTTTTCCACATGCTAGCTCATAAATATTTCTTAACGTTGTGAACATTTAGAAAAATATGAATTTTTTTATAATTTACAAAAAAATCGAATTCATGAACATTTTAAATTTTCAGAATATTTTTAAAATTTCACGAACATATCTAAATTATATGAACATTTTTTTTAATTTACGAAGCTTTTGAATTTCTGACCATTGTTTGAAATCCACAAATATTTTGTAATTCAAGAACATTTTTAAAAATCTTTTTTTTTGTAATTCACAGCATTTTTAAGGTACGTGAACTTACATTGATTTAATGAACCTCTTGAAATAAAAATATATGATATCTGGTTTTTCTTCTGAGCTAGCAGAGAAGCGAACGAAAATAAAAGCTAAATGATTGAACGGAGCAAGGAGCCGG
This sequence comes from Thinopyrum elongatum, assembly GCA_011799875.1. Classification (NCBI taxonomy): domain Eukaryota; kingdom Viridiplantae; phylum Streptophyta; class Magnoliopsida; order Poales; family Poaceae; genus Thinopyrum; species Thinopyrum elongatum. The sequence continues at coordinate 116,261,028 of CM022298.1, read as the reverse complement.
GTTAAGTGAGTGGGAGCTTCATGGGCCGTCCCATGTGAGTGTTAGAGCTCCCAAGTCACACAACTATCAATGGCTGACACTAAGGCCGGAACATGCAAGGACCCCACACGACAAACCTAACAACTTTAGTCTCCTCTCAAAACAAATATTGTCTACAACGACGACCCCACAAGATATACAAATGAAAAATAATTAAAAGCCAAGCCACTGTAGATAAAATCAAAATGAAACAACCGACCACAATAATCTACTAGAGAAAAAAGAATTAATCCCACGGGTGAAGAACAGCGCAACGAAGCGCATATAGCTTCTAGTATATGCATATTTGCTGGTGTGTAACAGACAGAATTTCCAGTCTTAATCAGAAATGCCCTCAATTTAGATTGCATCCCCATCGATTAAGTAGACCAGTTGATCCAGTCGTACTCCTGGAATTAGCAAAAGGAAAATGTACCAAGAAAAGAAGAATGCTTCCATAACCCCGTTAAAAAAGACCTGAATCTCAACGCAAGTTTAAAATGGTATTTCCGTACGAGTGCATGCCTCAATACTCTTTGTCTCAAGCATCTGCCAATAACAAAAGTAAAGGCGTATAGATCATAATGGGGAGTACTATACTAGAGGTTTTGGTTTGCAGCAACATGAGGCCAAGGCTTCTTGTTAAAGTATTCTCGGTGCTTCCTCAGACCGGATTGGAGAATTTATTTCACCGCAAGCTCCAAGCTGTATTTCCACTAACAAAAAATTCCAACTTCCTTTTTTTTTTTTGAGGAAAAAAGAGTAAATACAATCTACTTTTGCAGCAAGGTGCAGATCCCCAGCTCTTCTGGCGCGCATAGCTAAACCATGGGCCAGCTTGTTATTTCCCCGCCTAGCATGGTTGACCTGGGCTGTGAGATAGCCCTTAAGCTCCTCCTTTACGTCATGTATAACTGAAAAGCAGGCCGACAAATTCCTTGCATCTGATTGCAGCTCATTCACTAGGAAGGAGCAGTCCGTTTCTGCGATTAATGGTCCCCTGTAAATGCTTGACAGGGATTGCATACCAGCCAACAGGGCTCGAGCCTCCGCTTCTTCCACACCGGAGCAGCAGCTTATTTTCTTGGAAAGCGAGAACAGGACATGGCCCCTATGATCCCGTGCGACCGCGCCAATATGAGTTAGGCCACTGCCCGGTAAGTAGCCTGCATCGGAGTTCAGTTTGATTGTTCCCACTGGAGGGGGGGTCCATTGACTGGTCCTGCCAGTACCGGGAACTCTCAGTTGCCCGACATTCCTGTCCACCTGGTCCGGCGCAGATGCCCTTTCGACCAATGCCTTTCTAGCGTCCTGTCTGGTATTTTCCTCATCATTTCTTCCATCAACGGGCACACAGGTGATCAGCTCTTTTTCATACTGTTGTAAGAATAGAGCACAGCGACCAATAAGCTCCTTTCCATCGCTATGGATGCAGTCCTCTCTCAGGAACCAGCTACGCCACAGCAGCAGGAGTATTTTTGTTCTGGATTCAGTATTGCATGGACTGAGAAGGTTCTGCAACCAATCCACTCCAGTGTACCTAAAGAGATTCTCATTTGGCAGATCCCAGACCCTTCTCATAGTGTTCCTGAGCGCCCTACTTTTTGTGCAAGAGACGACAGCATGGAACTCGTCCTCCTCGCCATTACCGCAAATGTTACATATGCTATCAACTTCTAGTGTACGTTTCCACTTGTTTCTCTTCGTAGCCAAGGTATTTGTGGCTACCCTCCACCCGAAAATTTTAATTTTTTCTGGCACTTTTGCTTTCCAAATAATGTCCCAAATGCTGCGATCATTGGCATTGTTGGTGGAACTCGAGGCTGGGTGATTTGCCCTGTCCTGGAGGGAAGCCGCAAGCCTATGCTACGCACTGCAAACAGTAAACATACCGGACTTTTCATAGTGCCATGCTAGTCTGTCCTCTGTTGCGGACGATGGAAGTTTGATATTGCAGATGGCTTCGGCATCAAAGGGGAAAAACAGCTGATGAATCAACTCAGTATTCCATCCACTTCCATCTGGTTGCATTAGCTGATTTACCCACCTGAGTCTGGACCGGCGGATGAAAGACGCTGGTTTTAACCCCTCTTCCCTTGGGATCCAATTGTCCCGCTGGATATTAACTTTCCTACCATCTCCGATCCTCCAGACGAGGCCCGATTTGAGGAGTTCCAGGCCATGTTCGATGCCACGCCAAATAGGGGAGGCATCTGAGGCGAACACCGTGTCTCCCAACTCGCCATGCGGGAAGTATTTAGATTTCAAGACCCTAGCGCACAAGCTGTCCGGTCTTTGGATCAAACGCCAAGCTTGTTTTGCGAGCAAAGCTTGGTTGAACAGTTTCATGTCTTTGAACCCAATGCCTCCTCCTCTTTTTGGTTTGGTCATGCGGTCCCAGGACATCCAGTGTACTTTCCGATGCCCGTTTTCGTCCCCCCACCAGAAATCACGAATAAGTTTTTCGTATTTCTCGCAGAAACCCTGTGTCATTTTGAACACACCCATGCAGTACGTGGGGAGGGCCTGAAGGACTGACTTCACCAAAACCTCCTTCGCCGCATGAGACATAAATCTTTCAGACCAGTCGGTACATCTTTTAATAAAGCGCTCCATAATCGGTTGGAACATGGATTCCTTCATGCGCCCTTCGGGAGTAGGCAGCCCGAGGTACTTGCTCTCAAAAGTGTGGGAGTTTATCTCTAGCACAGCTTTGACCTCCTGTTGGATCAGGTCCAGGCAGATCTCGCTAAAGAGAAAGGAACATTTTTTTGTCTTTACTTATTGTGGTTACTGCCATGCCGGCATTTTGCCTATTAACATACAACACTCAAACATATACATGATACTTATCTCATAACACTACCAGACAAAGCTGGACGTATGAATCACATTTCTAACATCATGATATTCCTTCTACAGATAAAAATACACCTTAGTTATCAGACAAACTAAAAGGAACCGAGGAGGCATGGAGTTCGACAAAACAATTATATATAGGTGCTTAGGGAAATATTACACATTTGCCCGACGGCTAAAATAATAACATAACAATACAATAATCAACAATAGGGACGCTCCTCAGGACCGACTACCGCCATTTGGCGCCCATGCACGACATGCAGATTATAAATATGTAATAAGAACCATGCACACAGCAGCTTTCTGGACGCATTGCTTGAACGCGGACACAGTAGACACGCATGCACGCGCTGCCGCAGCCGTCATGCGCGCAATGACACTACCTCCAGGATCGACTCGGTTGGCCGTCTGGAGATTTATTCCTTGCCATACCTCGGATACCTAGCGCATAAAGTCCATGATGAGATCTCGGTGTGGGTAGTCGTTCAGCAGGGAGTCTTCATTGTCCGCATAGTGGACGGATTTAGTGTCCTCCTCCTCCTCCTCGTATGCCAGTAAGGGCACCCTCATGGTCGGCATGGTGGTCGTAGCAGTGGCGACAGCGGCCGCGGTGGCAGTGGAGATGGGGGAGGAGAAAACATCGTCCCCAGTGATGGCATAGTATAGGCTCAGCATGCGAAGCCTGTTTGGAGTGGCCTGCGGGGTGACATCGTCAAACAGCTGTGGAGCTGGAACATCCTGCGGACGCGTCACCGAAGTGGATGGAGCGCACTGGAGGATGTGGGGCGGCGTCCGCGGCATGGTGATGGTCGAAGGCGGCACCGCGGCGGCGGCAAAGGCAGCGATGGGGTCCTCGCGCCTGAGCTCGCGGGTGAAGTGTGCGAAGAAGCAGATCTGGCGCTGGCAGCTCGTGCCTGCATCGCACTTGCGCGTGCGGAACCGAGATGGGTGCAGCCACAACTCGAAGACACCGTGCGCGTAGCGGCACCTGAGGCCGCGCGCGCAGGTCGGCGGCGGGTGCCCAGTGCCGGCGAGCCGGAGCTGCGCATGCGCGCGTGCATTGACACGGTACTCCGGACAGGAGATGGCGATGTAGTTGAAGCGGCGCGGGTCGCGGCGGCGTGCGCGCTCGTCCTTGTGCGCGTAGGGGCACGCTGTCCAATCATGGCTGTACGGCTGCGGGCACATCCGCACCTTGTACTCGTATAGCCAGAAGTCTTCTGGCATGGACGCCCAGAGCCGGTGCCCCTCGTGCGCCCACGCGCCCCATGTCGTCGGGTCGGTCAGCTGGTACGTGTCCTCGCCGTTCGACTGTGCCACAATTTTATACATGTCCAGTTCCATGGTTGTCATCCTTAATCAAACACAACAAACTCTCCAACAGATTAACAATATACTGATCAAAAACTAGAAACTCATGGACATTATGTGTGGCTAGGTCATGGTTGCGAAAGAATGTTGAGGATATGGGGGATGATTTAGACTAAAAACTATGGACAATAAATGCAGTTAGGGCATGGCTGTGAAAGAATGTTGAGGATGGGATGATTTAGACTAAGAGCTCTAGGCAATGGCTGTTAATGAATGTTGAGGATGGGGGATTATTTGGTTCTACAAACCATGCATTGTTGCGGTGTATAGAGATGTGTGATCTGCGTTTGCCCGTCGTGGGTATATATAGCTCTAGGGGATGCGGTGATTAGCATTGGGTGAGTTGTCTATTTTGTCTCGTACCAATGTGTGTTTGTTGTAAAGATAATGAATACGTCTGGGTATTTGGACATTGAGTCTCCAACAAGACACCCTGACTAAAAGCTAGATTCTTGTCCCTTCCTCCCCTTGGAAAGGAGACTTTGTGTGAGGGACTAGGATATCCATCTCGTTTTGTGGTAGTAGGGAGGAGCTAATCTGATAAGATGGGTTGTGCAGATGGTGGGTGTTCATGTAGCCCTTGGTGTGGTGCGCCATCTCGAGCAAGGGCGTGTTTGGGTGCCTACATGAGCCATTTGGTCTAAGACCATAAATAACATCTTTTGGCTAGGTTCAACAGTACTCCCTAGCCATCCTCCCAGAGATGAGCTCAAGTGCTGCAAAGTGCACAATCGCATGTTGCGTAAACTCGATAGGCCGAGTGTAGAAACCCACCACTGTCTTCTCTCCTCTCGGTCAATTAAGACTTATTTGTCATCCCCTGTCCTTGCTATTTGTTCGCATTGTTGGTGATTGTGGCCACGACGACTACATCAATTCGTAAACGACAAATATAGGTGTCGGTTTGCGCTGGTCATAACTCCACGCATAAAATACGGCCCCTCCCCCCTTCCGCACTTAGGGTTTTCACACCCATGACATCGGATGGAACCTTCGAATTTGATACCAAGTGATGTACAGAAACTTCTGGTAGCCATTGGTACTACCCCTAATATCTTCTCTCTTGTTCTCACTCGGAAGCCTCCTTGGACATTGACACCAGCACCCTGAGAATACATTATGTAGTGTTGACCTATTAACTCACAGGTGAAATTTGAATAAAGAGTGTTGTGCTAAATTGGGTAATGCAATGTGGCTTTGACCCCTTTGGGGTAGGGGTGCTATACCTATTAGTACTACCCCATTTGATATTTTTGTTCCTAACGTGTTCGACAACACAAACTCATCGTAGGTTGCTTCATGGAGATTCATGCGTGAGATTGTGGTGTAACAATTTGTTGGGGAATACATAAGGTGGTTAATAGGAATGCACAATGTGTTGTGTAACATCTTTTGGCTCGGTTCAGTAGTAACTCCTTCGCCGTCTCGTGTGAGACGAGCTCAAGTGTTGCAAAATGCACAAAGGCATTTTGAGTAAACTTGGCATGTGTGCAACAACCCTTCATTGTCTCCTCTCTATCGGTCAATTGAAACCTATTTGGCGTTCCATGTCCTTGTTATTTGTTCGTACTGTCGGGGATTGTGGCTGCGACGACGACATCTATTTGTAAACGACAAATATAAATGTCGGTTTGTGCTAATCATAACTCCACCCACAAAATATTGCCCCCTCCCCCTTTCCAGTTAGGGATTTTCACACCAATGGCATTGGGTGGAACCCCAAACTTGATATCAAGTGATTTAGAGAAACTTCCAGTAGCCATGCGCACTACCCATGGTGCCTTCTCTCTTGCTCTCACCCGGAAGTCTCCCAGGACATCGGCGCCAACACTCAAAGAAAGCATTGTGTGACATTGACCTGTTAATTCACAAGTGAAATTTGAATGAAGATTATTTTGCTGAATTGGGCAACGCGATGTTGTCTTTGACCTGTTTGGGCGGGGTGAGGGGGGAGGGTGCTATAGTTTCTCAATTTGGAGGTTGGTTATCAGTACTAGATCTTTTTAGAAAAGAATAACATGTACACCAGCATGAATCCATTGTAGATTGCCTCGTGGAGATTCATGTGTGAGATTATGGTGTAATGATTTTTTCTGGAATACATGGGGCCCATCAAAAGCAAAATATATATATATTCATCTAGTGGACCCGCCCCCACATTTTTTCAATGCATAGACGAGACAGGATATGACGGCGTGAACTTAGTGTTGAGCAGTGGTACCTGAAGACACGATGGAAGCGGTGGCTCGTTCCTCTATGACTCCCCAATGTGCGGCTTTCCACGATTGGGGTGTGGTAGCACATGGTGAAGTTAGGTGGCGGCGCGAGGAAGCCGCGGGGGGGTGGGGGGGGGGGGGGGGGGGTTGGGCCTAGGATGTTTTGTCATTCCACGACAGTAGCGTGAGGAGGTGGGAGGGACTAAGCTTAATATGATGCAACAATCCTCGACGGCGGCGTGAGGAGGTGGGAGGGGTTGGGCCTAGGATGACATGGCGCTCCTCAATGGCAGTGCAAGGATGCGAGATGTGCTAGCCGTAGGAGGACGCAACACTCCACAATGGCCCAGTCACAACATCCGGTTGTGATGTCTCAAAGCCTCCCTACACTGGCAGCAAAATATCTTGATTAGGATGATGCAGGAGATGTATGTGTGGTTCGCCAAGCAGTATGGGTTTTTTCCTTGGATTCAATTTCTCCCGGATTTTATGGCATGAAGTAGTGTGTGATGTTATGTTTTGTTTTCGTTTAGTTTCTTCATGTGGACAAGAGTTAATGAAGTTGATCTGTATTTCTCAAGGGGCAAATTTGAAACATCACCCAAATTTGTTGATTTTATTGATAATTTGAGAGTGTGTCCTTGCTGCTTCAACTTTTCGTGAGAGCCTTGAAACTTATATTAGTCCAATGAGTTTTGTGAGAAATAAACACCGATAATTTTACCAAATGTAATTTCTTTTTTGTGAAATGCATGTCTAGTATCTTTGAAATTTTGAAAAAAGGAAATGAAAAGCCAATAAATGGTGTTCGGATTTGGATAGTGAGGAGGGATGTATGTACAGATGTGTGTATGTGGATATTGTTTAGTACCTATACGAAATGGCACTAAAATTTATGCAGAATGTATCTAATAAAAGAAATGTGAATGAAATAGGTTACTCTTAAATTCTATCGAAAAATTCATGGAAATGCATTGAAATTTCATACATCATAATTGAATGGATCTAAAATGAATATCAAATGCTCTAAAGAGTCTAAAATCATTCTAGAAGGGATCTATAGATTTGAGCAAAGAGGTGCCTAAATTCTAGAATTTTAGATTTTGTGAATTGTTCTTGAAATACAAGGAATCATGCTAAGTCTCCTCGCCAACCCACGGGATATGGGCTCCAATTTTGAAAAATGCACACATGCATACTTTGTAAGCTCGGCAGCGTTGCTGAAATCCACCACTCTGTCATCTCCTTTGTTCAATTCATAAATGTTTAATATAGATGCCAATTTGTGATAATCATAACTGCACACACCAAATACACCCCCTTCTCAGTTAGGCCTTTTCACACCCATGACATCGTGTGGAACCCCAAAATTGATACCAAGTTATGTAAAGAAATTTTTTGGACACTACCCCTAATAACTTCTCGCTTGCTCTCACTTGGAATCCTCCCTGGACATCGCCGCCAACTCCCCAAGAAGATGTAATGTAATGTTGAACTATTAACTAACATATGGAATGGAGTACATTTGAATGAAGAGTGTTGTGTTAATCTAAGCAATGCAATGTTGGTTTAACCTCATATACGGGATGCTATAGTTTCTCAATTAGAAGGTCGCTTATCAGTACTACCTCTTTTGAGAATTATTTTCCTAATGTGTATGCTAACAAGAATCCACAGTAGGTTGCTTTGTCGAGATTCGTGGGAGAGACTATTGCATTAAAAATTGTAACGAAACAAAGAAAGTGGTTAAGAGGAATACACAATGTGTGGGGACCTTCCAAATAAAAAATATACCCGGCAATTGAATTTCCCCCACACCCCCTCATTTTCTACATCCATAAACGGAAGAACAGATAATGGAGTGAGCTTGGTGTTGGGCAGTGGCACTGAAGGATATGGTGGCAGATGTAGCTCTTTGCTCTGCAACTCCCACCGTGTTTATTTGCATGCTCGGGAGTGTAGTAGCACACAACAAAGCAAAGTGTTGGCACGAGGAAGAAGGATGGGTTGGACATGGGAAGATGTGATGCTCCTCGATGGCCCAATCATAGTATCCAGCCCCTGCATCCCACAGTCTCCCTGATGTCGGTATGGTTTGTTTCCTTGGATCCAATTTGTTGCTGGATTTAGCATGGATAAAGAAGCCAAAGTGTGGGATACCATGCAAAGTAGTAGTGTGTGGCATTGTGTATTTTTTTTTTTTTTTTTGCTTTCTTCCTCTAGAGGAGAGTTAAGCAAATCAATATTGGTCAGGAGACAAAATAAAACATAATCCAAATTTGTTGATTTTGTTGATAATCTGATAGTATCTTTGTTGCTTCAAATTTTTGTAAGAAATATCTTGAAACTTACATTAGTCGAGTGAATTTTGTGAGAAATATACACAGAAAAATTTACCAAACGTAATTTTTATTTTTTTGTGAAGTTCACATGTAGTCTCTCAATTTATGGTAAACGAAATGAAATGATAGTACAAAATTTCAGGTTTTGGATGATGAGGAGGGACGTATGTGGAGATGCATGTATGTGGATCTAGTTTAGTAGATGTATGAAATGGCATACTTTGTGTAGAACATATCTAAAATTATGAAATATGAATGAAATAATTGATTCCTGAATTCTATCTAAAACTATTCTGGAAATGCATGGGAAATGTATTAAATCATCATGGAATTGATCTAAAATGTATATTAAATGCTCTAAATATCTCTAAAACCATTCTAGAATGGATATTAGGAGTTGAGCTGAAAGGCATCCAATATCTGAAATTTCAGTTGCATGTTAATCATGATTACTAGTTTCAGTTGCATCTTAATAATGATTAACATGCAACTGGAACTAGTAATTTGGGTGCAACCTTATGAATTATGACATATGAAATCCAGTGAAACTTTCTCTCAAAATTATTCTGGAATCATGACTGTATAACAATTGAAAGTTGCTTGAATTTGAATTTGAGTACAAGTTTGTGACATTTGTGGAAGATGGTGAAAATAACTTTGGAATGATTTTGAAATAAACAAAATTTGTGATTGAATGAACTTGAGCTGATATCGTATTTGGAATGCATTTGAAATGTTCAAATGTTAGAAATGCATTTGTATCTTTCCTAAATGGCATTTCAATGTAATGACTCATGAATGAAACGAACTAAATCTTGATTGAATCCATTATACATGCATTTGAAAATTTTGTAAAATTTATTGAAATCTTACTAAATGATGACTGAAATGCACCTTAAATGTTGAAAATGCATTTGATGTTTTGTGAGATGGAATGAAATACTACCAAATCATTATATAATTAAAATGACATGTATTTTGAAATTAATTGAAATATGTACCTTCTAAATATTTGCTTCAAACATTTGGAAAAAATCTACCACCATAAACCAAAAATTTATAAATTTTCAAAGATTTGAAACTTCAACTGTTGATTTAGGGTCTAGCAAAATTTAATTTTAAAGTGTCCAAAAATGAGTGAATATATAGATACATACTAGGCTGAAAATTTATGATCAGAATCTCAAAGCAAACACATACGATATATACTTTGCTAGCACATGGCGTGCATGGTTAAAATGATTTTCTTGAGGCTGGATATCCATATTATTATGTGGTGGCTAGAGGAGAGCAATTTTTCAGTACCAATGTGATAATATTAGATGTGCAAATGGTGTGATATGTACATGTAGGTATGGTGGATGACCTTGAGTGAGGGCGCATTCGGGTGTATACACGATTCTTTGGTCTAACGCCATAGAGAACACCTTTTTGTTAGGCTCGAGAGAAACACTCACACAATTCTAAGAGAGGTGGTGTTGTGTTGCGTAGACTCAAGCATTACAAAATGCGCGATGGCATGCTTTGTGCGATCGGGATGAAGAAATCCCTCATTCTCTCCTCTCCATCAACCAAGTTGGATTTATTTGTCATCCTTTATTCTCATTTCTGTCTCCGGTGCCAACATCAATCCATTGACTAAAATATAGATGTTGGTTCATGTTAATCATAACTCATCACACAAAATACCCCCATTTTCTCACTCAATTTTCTCTCACGTCCATCCAATCGAGTGGAACCCCGAACTTTGTAGCAAGTGATGTAGAGAAACTTTCGATAGCAATGGACATTACCACACCGATACTTTCGTGCATTCTTCCACTCATAACCCTCCCCGACCATCGGGACCAATTCCCCAAATGGTATGTTATGTTGAGCTTTTAGTTCAATCGGTCGACAAATGAGAAGCTACATTTGAAAGAAGAGTGTTTTGCTAAATTCTATAATGCATTTTGGTTTTGATCTCATTGAGGAAATGTTTTACTTTCTTTAATTAGAAGGTTGGTTATCATACTACCCATTAGGTGGGGTCAAAGGTCTACGAGGGGCTTAAGCCCACCTAAACATTTTCCATTGTCGCACACCAAGACCGAAGGGGAATAAATTACAGAGTAAGTGCACACAAGTCATAGTGAAAATAGAAAGAATTCATAGGGTGGATGTCGTAGCAAAAGAATGCACACAAAGAGATAGAATACAACTGAAGAAAGAGGTAGGAAACCTGAGCCAACCGAACCCTCCCAGAAGCCGACACCCCATGAGACAACCACCACGGTTTGGAAAGGTGATTCGACAGTGATGAAGGAAGACCTAATGAGTCGATACCACAACATAAACATGTGTATGCGTCCCAGAAGGCAACCCATAGTAGATCCAAGACATAAGTACAAACAAACTAGAGCCACAACTCATATGCCATTACGAGAACATGGTCAAACTCATACGCGCAGCTATGCTAAGAACTTTAGAACATTGAAGGCGAGAAGACCATTTGAAGGATCGGTGTGAAATACATAGACACCAAGCAAGAACACCTAAGGATCATGACGAGCGCATTTGAAATGCATTAGATAATGAGAAACTATGGTGATACAGACATGTTTCCCATGAAGCCAAAAATATGGTGAGCTAGTGAGACAAGCAACATTGGCATATCGTCACTAAGGATGAAGGGAAACACACAATCAATAGTACCCCCACGACGCCCAGGTAGACGCCAAGTGGGCCACCATGACCACAACTAGCCTTGCAGAGGCTCCGAGCCAAAGGGTTGGCCAGAAGGCGAGAAGAAAAATCACCCAACATAGGCCAAGATTTTAGGTGATGTCTCCAAGGAGGAAGAACAAAACATATGCATCACCATTGCTAGATCCAGAGAACCCCGTATCTAAGATTTCTCTAGGAGCGCAAACTGTGGGAGGCGGAAAAAAGATAGTACCAAGAGGACGGCTCCAAGCAGGAGCACGACACTGGAAGACACCGCCATCTGCATGCTTTTCGCCTGGCGATGTCTTCCCCATCTCTGATCCATGATATGTCGGTCACACCATCACTGCAGCACCACGACATGAGTCAGCCTGCTGGCAATACCGAGCTACTGATGACCCTGTTGGGGGCAGCTCGGGCTGCAAGTCAGCCCTGGATCTAGATTTTTGGGGAATTCTAGAAAATCAACTTTCTAAACAAAACATAAGAACATCGATCTAAAACTCATAAATGTATGTAGCACCTTCTAGTATGGTCATGCTAATTTTCCTTTTCTTTTAAGCTGCCACCCGTGGGGAAAGACTCGCCACCAAAATATGCTCCAATAAAGGAACGTTGCAAGACCAAGGTAATGACATCCTGTATAGCAAGTCATTGGTCAGGTACATAGGTTGTGACGATACAATTCAAGCATTGAATGATTACAACAGAGAAGAAAAAGGAAAGAGCGAAGTGAGTGCACATGAAAAAGCACTACCTAGTTGGCGTACACAACAACCATCACCATGGAGGAGTGCCACTCACGTGGTCCAAGGGCATCACTGTACCGAGACCTAGCGGTTTATACCACAATAACACCCGCATACTTGTCATTTATGCACATGACATGATACTAGAACAAACACAATCAATGAATTTCATCATCATGGATCACAAAACTCCGCACAAGAGGCATGAGCCTTTCAGCCGTGAGGCCACCGACGAACATGGTCTATCCTTGATTGCAGGATCCACCATGAGGACAACCGATGCAATTTGCAAATTCGATTGGGCAGTTTGCACCATCAAAGATCAAAGATCTACTAAGATCGCACCAAGAGAATGACATCATTGCAACACATGGACTGTCATGGAAGGGACTTGAGCATGCACAACAACAAGGAGTTGACATTGATGGTACCACAAAGTGCACGGAGTAGATGAATGGAAACTCGGTGATGCCTAAGACGTCACCAATATTGTCATGGCTAGTAGAGTGAGAATACCCATGTCAGTGGTAAGGGCGAATGTTCCATTAGGACGCCTTCAAAAAGGGGAGGGACGCCCAAGGGTGCCACCACGGCAAGGATTTTGCCACGAGCCACACCCATCACACCATGAACAAAGCAAGGTTTTCCGCTAGCCGTAGGGAGTAGCAACACGGCGTTGGTTACCCGGACGCTAGGAACAGATGTTCAACTCCAGGATCATGCCTCCATCGAGGTAAATGATGCATTAACGTTTCCGTAGTCAGCTCGGACACTTGATATGAGGTGGGATTTCTCTCAAAACATACCCGAAACCACAACCGACTAGCCATGGCCAGAGCAACACATGAGGCTAGTGATAATTGCACCCACAAAGCGCCACACCAACCAGGACGGGGTAGACATGAATCCTGATGGGTCCCCACCGCCTATAAGGATGAAGATGACACCTTTGCATGCCGGATGTAGGCGGATGAGCTGGCACATGCCGCATAAGTTAGACACCAAGCACCAATAGGAAGAACTAGTGAGGCATGAGGAGCTACGTAAGCGGAACACTGAAATTAATGTTGGCCGGAGAAAGAAGGCAAGGAGGCGGCGGAGAGGTGACAGGTTGAGGAGAGGCGAAGGAAGGCAACAGTAGGTCAGCTATAAATTATATGTCGTCGTTGTATGCTAAAATTCGGCCTCCTCCATCGATGGCTGGGGTCGAGTTTTTTTGGGGTGGTGGTGTCTACGAAGTTGCCTGAGAGCGTCGGGAGGCGGCTAGGGTTTTTCCACAACATGGTTACTAGACTACACAACTCCTCATTATGGGGTGTTATATATTTCCATATCGCCAATAAACTGGACTATTTTTTATGGAACTTATGAATCGACATTCTCTGGGAGCGGTTTTTCTGGGGAACACCTTGTGGCACGTCTGGTCTCTTCACACGGCGCATGATAGCTGGCAATTCGCATGGGTCACATGTTCACTCCACCACCCTCCCTGGGCGAATGAATCAGAAATATGAAAACATTCGCTCCAGCCAACCCCCCTCCACCCAGTGAACGGTGCACTTTTTTTTTTGAACAGTGCCATTCTTTTTGTATAAGCATGGCAATTTCTTATGTGTAGCATCGCACCTTATTCTGATGCAACATGGCAATTTCTCTGTTGCAATATGATAATTCTCCGTGTTGTAGCATGACAAACCATGAACATTTTGTGGCAACTTTCATTGTAGGATGATGATTCTTTTTGTATGTAGTATGGCAATCCTCTGTCTTTCTAGCATGGCAATTATTGAATAGGTAGCACAGTAGTTCTTCCATGTCGCGGCATGGCAATCTTTGCACACGTGGCAACATGGCAAAAAAAATTTCTGCTAATAACATTGTCAAAGCATGATAATTTCTCTTGGATAACATGTGAAAAGAGGGTGTTGAGGAGGGGGGGAGGGGAGGAGTTAGTGGTGTGCATGGGAGAGCCCTTCCAGATTTGTTGGCAGCGATTTTTCAGAGGGAACGATCCGCAAGAACCACCCAAAGCGCACAGTTCTCTCGAGGGACATCAGAGAGGACACACTCCATACTTATTAGGGTTCTTTATGATGAAATTTTGAATAATATTTGCATTGCAAACACAAACCTATCTTATAATTAATTAAAAATAAAATATTTTACTACGGATTGACCCGCCGGCAAATAAATACCCTTTTTGTGTGTGTATAGATGCTAATAAGTGCTATGCAATTCCCTTGAAAAAAATAAGTGTCATGCAATTGCACTGAGAATAGTGAACCACAAACATGCACTCCACAATCGATCCTAAAAAAAAAACGATCCATACCTACCTACCTACCTACCTACCAACCAACTCCCTCGAGCCAAAATCGAAGCGAAACCTGCTTATCCAACAGGGCAGTCTACCCACTTTTCTTAAAGCGCTAATGGACATCCTTGCGACTAATCTGCATACGTCCCTCTCAAGCAAGCTTGCGTGGCAGGGGCAACCGTTTGTGGGACAAGTGGTCGATCAGCCTCCTCCTCCTTCTTCCTCACATAGCGATCGCGTCCACGCGAGCGTCGTTTTCCTGGCCGTACGCTCAGGACGGGCACGAGCCTGCGTGTACCAGTGTAATGGTCGTGGAGTCTCTTGGCTTTCGGTTCGGCAACAGGACAAAACCCATAAGCCCCCTCGTCCATCCGTCCCTTCCCGCCGCCCTCCGAGCGTGCGGTGTGATGCGGTGTAGTGCAGTGCGGGTCATTGATCCCTGGTTAAGGCTAACTAACCCAACCGTGCAGTGTGAGGCTAACCGCCCAGGCTGTTCACCACTGAACGGCTTGGTATTTTCGGGCACATAGCAGATTTCGTTTGGCTAAAGCCCGGAAATAGGATAAGCATTGAGATCTGATAAGTTTGCCAGCATGAATTAGAGGATCGCGAAACACGCAGCAGTAGTCGTTTGGGTGGATCACAGGAAACGTGTCTAGTCGTATGTGATTGAATCGTAGAAAGATGTTGAGGTGGATGTTCACATCCGTATGGGGGCGTAGGAATCTAGACTAGTATAGATAGCACCACTCCTTTGATCCAAAGGCAATTCCGTATTAAAAAAATCCTAAGAATTGGAATCGTACGAAATACTATGAAAAAACTACTGTACACCTGAACAAGAACACACACACACACAACATCAATCAGAGTGTGTGGTGCGTTGCGCACTAGCAGACTAGCAGCAGCCAGTTCTGTCCTACAAGCAGTTTTAGGTAGTGTGGTGCAGCCAAGCAAGGAGCCGGGGTCGTAGGACCACAGTCGACTGGACGTCGGTGACCGGGGACGTAGTACGTCGGTCGGCAGAATGGCCTGGGCCTCGGCAATTTCGGTTTTGCCAAAAATATCGTTTTAGTGAGCTGGCTTGGGCCTCGGTAATTTCGGTTTTGCCAAAAAAATCGTTTTATAGCCAAAAGACAAAAAATTAGACTCAGTTCAGTTTTTCTTGGTATGGTTGTTCGGTTCAGTTTTAAAATGCACAGTGAGGCACAACTAATTGGAGGGTATCAGCGGCCCTGCCCTGGCGCGACCAAATCCTGACAGGATTTCCTTTTCATTTTCAGCAACTTTCCATATTTACCACTAAAAAAAAGCAACTTTCCATATTTGGAAAATTTAGTTTTTCAATTTTTGCCAGTTCTAGAAGTTATAGTACCGACTCTAAAAAATTTATGCCGATAGCAATTTTTTAAACTTTATAAAATTTCAAATTTCAAAACTTTGAACTTTTAGAAAAACAACTTCTGAAATTTAAACTTTTAGAAAATTTGAACTTCCAAAAAAGTCAAAAATTTGTTTTTCAAAACCTTAATACATGAGAAAAGAGCTGAGAAAATACATACGGGCGGGCCCAGCAGTGAGAGAGAGAGAGAGAGAGAGAGAGAGTGAACCGGGAGAGCGAGCTGAGAGAGGGAGCGAAAGCCATGTGGTGCCCCCTGCAAGTACCGACAACCGCGGTCACAGGGACGCACGTGGTTAGTGTCACCTACGGGCTCGGATAGACATCGGGGAGGCGTTTCGTGTTAAGAGTATCCCATCTAGACACGACAACAAAAGGCGGCGAGTGGCTGGGTTGCACGTAGGTATGCTCGCGTCACATGTTTACATATGCGGCCTCGGTTTTCAAGGCCTTGGTTATGGGTTCCGTGGTGTTGTATATTAGTCTGGGGGCCTTGTCGCTTGTATTTCCCCGTAGAGAAAGTTCCCGAAATATGACGCTGCTAATCTTATACCTCTATAAAAATATTAGTGCCATTATATATTGTTAATATGGTGCAGCTTAGTGAGTAGCCGTGCCCTTGTCATAGTGTACACAAACCCTGATATGATAGTATTATTTTCATCATTTTCAAGTTTTCATGTTTGGTAATTTTTGTTTTTTGAAAGTTCTTTTGGCACTTCCAGAAGTTATAGTATCAGATTAAAAAAAATCTTGGCCCAACATTCATAATTTAAATCTTTCAAAATTTCAACTTTCAAAAACTTTGAACATTTGAAAAAATTAACTTCCAAATTTGAACTTCAAAAAATGTGACCTTCCAATTTTTTTGGACCTTTATACATGAGTAAACAATCTACAAAAAGAGATAAGGGTGGGCCCACTGGTGACAGAGTGAGACGAGAGAGGAAAGGAAGGCCGCATGGTGGCCCCCTGCACGCATCGACAAGCGTGGTGCCCATCGCATGGGGTGCGGGTGGTCGGGGTGAACTATGGTTGCGGATAGACGCCATGGAGGCGTTTCGTGCTAAGAGTGTCACATCCAGACACAGCGGCAAAAGCATTGAGCGTCGGGTTGTCTGTTAGTGTACCTGCGTCACACATTAACGTACACAGTCTTGAATTTTGAGCCTTGTTTGTGGGTTTCGTGGTGTCATCCATTCATGCAATGCTTGTTGCCTATTTTTTTCAAGGAGGAAGTTCTCAAAATGTGACGCTATTGGTCATATTTCCATAAAATGTATCAGTGTCATTACATATTGTTAAGATGGGCACAACTAACTGGCGGGAAGTCGCGCCCTTGTCCTAGTGCGGTCAAATCCCCACAGGATATTTTTTTTTGTTTTCGGAAAGTCCATATTTAGCTATTTCTGATTTTGGGAAAAAATTTCTCGCACTTTCTGAAGGTAGAGTACCAGTTTGAAATACTAGTGACCCATCTTTCAGTATTGTTTGAATGTTTTGAAATTTCAACTTTTCAAAAGTTTGAAGCTTCAAAAAAATTACTATTGACATTTCAAATATTACGAAATTTAAACTTTCAAAAAGTGGAACTCCAATAAATTTGTACTTCCAATTTTACAGAATCTTCATAGAGGATATTTTTTTGTTTGTGAAAAAACATGTGAGCGAGCCCACTAGTGAGAGTGTGGGGAAGAGAGAGTGAGAGAGAGACGGCACGAGAAAGGAAGGGTAGGCCTATGTGAGCCTCAGTCATGTCGAACGCACGAGTGCGTGTGGTAGGGCTCAACTATGGACACAAATAGACGCAAGAGGGTCATTTCGTGTCAAGAGTGTCACATAAAGTGATGAGAATAAATCAAAGTATAGAGTAGCTAAGTGGGACATACTTTGTAGCTAGGTCAAAAGACCAAGGGGTGTAGGTATCGAAAACCTTGAAGTAAAGAACATGTGCTTACTCAGTAAATGGTTATATATGTTGTCTGTAGAGGGGGATGGTGTGTGGATATAGTTATTGCATAACCAGTATTTATGGTCCAAAACTCTGGCACAAGTCACGGCGCAGTCGAATGACTCTCCTTTTTGGAAGGGGTTGATGAGGACAAAGGTCGCCTTCTTCAATAGGAGTAAATTCATAGTGGGGAACGGAAACACTACGGATGCGTGTGGTTGCTCACATCGTTTTTTGCTCATTTACATACTTGTCCCAGTTGGGCCTGATTGAGCATATGCAGACAAAACACCAATGTCTGCATGTTGATTGGTTGTCTGCATACCCTCTCCCTACATCGTAACGACGCCTCTACGCACCGTGTTTGGTTGCTCGCATTGTATGTGGCCAGATGATTGCACATTGTTTGGTTGCATACGAGCATATAGTTGTGCTCACCTTGTACCCTACTTGGTGAGCTTACCCAATACTACTACACCTTACATATGATCACAACGAGCACACCAACGCCACAACAATCTATGGCGATGAACTGGACGAAGATGATGAAGTTCTTCAGCCCTAACGGACGGTCCACCTTGCCAACCTCAACATTGATGCATGCATGCTCTCGCACATACTTGGAGTAAACATCTTCTGCCACCTTCTTAGTCTTAAACCCTCTGTGGCTGCCGTCGCTATACCCTGAAACTTGTTTGTTGCAAGCTTCCCATGAACTGTAAACCCCTGGAACCCTCCCTCCGAACACTACATACCACTTTCCCTAACAGTGCAAATGAGCAATAAATTGAAGCAACAAGCATTAGAACACACAAACAACAAGCAATGAAGCACTCTACGAGCAAGCAATGAAGCACAGAAGCAATGGATCATAAGAGCATTAGTAAGCATGCATGATCATACCGCGTAGCAAGTTCGACCTACCACTACTTTGGTGTCTGATAACCCACAAGTATAGGGGATCGCAACAGTTTTCGAGGGTAGAGTATTCAACCCAAATTTATTGATTCAACACAAGGGGAGCCAAAGAATATTTGTAAGTATTAGCAGTTGAGTTGTCAATTCAACCACACCTGGAGATTTAATATCTGCAGCAAAGTGATCAGTAGCAGAGTAGTATGATAGTTTGATAGTGATAGTAGTGATAGTAACAGTAACGGTAACGGTAATAGCAGTAGTGATAATTTTGTAGCAGTTGTAACAGAAGTAGCAACAGTAGTAACTTAGCAAAGATCAATATATGAAAAACTTGTAGGCATTGGATCGGTGATTTCGTTGGGTGATATTTATCATATAACAGTCATAACCTAGGGCGATACAAAACTAGCTCCAGTTCATAAATATAATGTAGGCATGTATTCCGTAAATAGTCATACATGCTTATGGAAAAGAACTTGCATGACATCTTTTGTCCTACCCTCCCGTGGCAGCGGGGTCCATAAGGAAACTAAGTGATATTAAGGCCTCCTTTCAATAGAGAACCAGAACAAAGCATTAACACATAGTGATTACATGAACTCCTCAAACTACAGTCATCACTGAAAAGTATCCCAATTGTTGTCACCTTGGGGTTTACGGATCATAACTCATAATAGGGGCATATAACTTGCAAGATCGGATCAAGAACATAGATATGATGGTGAAAACATAAATAGTTAAGATCTGAAATCATGGCACTCGGGCCCTAGTGACAAGCATTAAGCATAGCAAAGTCATAGCAACATCAATCTCAGAACATAGTGGATACTAGGGATCAAGCCCTAACAAAACTAACTCGATTACATGATGAATCTCATCCAACCCACCACCGTCCAGCAAGCCTACGAAGGATTTACTCACTCCCGGCGGTGAGCATCATGAAATTGGTGATGGAGGATGGTTGGTGATGACGAAGACCAAAGATCCCCCTCTCCGGAGCCCCGAACGGGCTCTAGATCTGGCCTCCCAATGAAGAACAGGAGGTGGCGGCGGCTCCGTATCGTAAAATGCGATGGAACTTCCTCCCTTATTTTTTTCTGGAAAAATAGGATTTTATATCGTCGGAATTAGGGTCAGCGGAGCCTCGTGGGCCCCACTACCCACCAGGGTGCGCCAGAGGGGGGGTGGCGTGCCCTGGTGCCTTGTGGGCAGCTGCCACCCCCCCCCTCTCCAGTGGGTCTTGGTTCCAGTATTTTTTATTTATTCCAAAATAATTCTCCAAAAAGTTTCGTCCAAATCCGAGAACTTTTATTTCCACACAAAAACAACACCATAGTAATTCTGCTGAAAACAGCGTCAGTCCGGGTTAGTTTCATTGAAATCATGCAAATTAGAGTCCAAAATAAGAGCAAAAGCGTTGGGAAAAGTAGATATGATGGAGACGTATCAACTCCCCCAAGCTTAACCCATTGCTTGTCCTCAAGCAATTCAGTTGACAAACTGAAAGTGATAAAGAAAAACTTTTACGAACTCTTTTGTTCTTGTTTACATATATATGCTTAAATAGCACCCAGGTTTTCAGCAACGATCATAACTAACCATGCAAGCAATGACTCTTAGAAATTATATTCACTCATATCAATGGCATAATAAACTAGCGAGCTATAATAAAATATTTCAAATGGCAACACTTTGTCAAAAAAATTATGATATAACATGACAATAATGGTATCTCGCTAGCCCTTTCTGAGACCGCAAAACATAATTGCAGAGCACCTCCAAAGTTCAAGCAGTGACTAAACATTGTAATTCATGGTAGAAGATGTCCAGTCATGATGCATTCAACATTAACTATACACAATGCATGATAATGATAATAGTGGTCTCAAGTCTGGTGCTTGTTTGAGAAGGTGATGACTCAACATAAAAGTAAAATAACATAAAAGTAAATAGATAGGCCCTTCACAGAGGGAGGCATGGATTTGCAGAGGTGCCAGAGCTCAAAGCTTAAATCGGCGATAAATATAATTTTGGGAGGTATACCCTTCCTGTCAACGTTACAACCAAGAGTTTTCAATATCTTCCATGCTAAACAAATTAGCGGCGGTTCCCAAGCGATAAAAGTAAAGTTTACTCCCCCTCCACTATCAAATACAAGCCATGGCTAGCCGAATCCACGGGTGCGTTCCATACCAACAACAGTCCCGGGGGAGTTTTGTTTAATTATTTGCAATTTTTTATTTTGGGACTGGGCATCCCTATTACCAGCCCCTCTCGTGCAAGGATGAGTGAATAAACACTCATCATGAGAATAACCTGCTTAGCATGGAAGATACTGACTACCACCTGTCGCTCCATGAGCGGTCCAGGCACACAAAACAGATGTTCATTTGAAATTTTAGAGGTGGCACATGCAAATTTACTTGGAACGGTAGGGTAATACCGCATATAGGTAGATATAGTGGACTCGTCTGGAATAACTTTGGTTTAAGGATTTTGATGCACAAGCAGTATTCCCGCTTAGGAAAGGTGAAGGCTAGCAAATAGGTTGGGAAGCGACCAGCTAGAGAGCGAAAACGGTCATGAACATGCATTATGAACAATCATCATTGAATACTAGCATGAGTAGGATATAAACACCATGAACATAAATATCATGGAGGCTATGTTGGTTTTGATTCAACTACATGCGTGAACATGTGCCAAGTCAAGCCACTTGAAACATTCAGAGGAGGATACCATATCATCATACTACATCACAATCATTTTAATGCATGTTGACACCCAAGATAAATCATTATCCACTCCTAGCTACTTAAGCATGGCATGAGAAACTATAATCTCTAATTGTCATTGCAAACATGTTCAATCATAAACATATTTACAAAAACGAAAACAACTTGAGTTCATACCCGCTTTTTCCTGCTACAGTCACTTCATCAAATATCGTCATTATTGCCTTTCACTTGCACGACCGAATGATATGAAAATAATAATAGTGCAAGAGTGACGTGGACTAATCTGGAATCTGCAACATTTTATTCATAGGAGAAGACAAAATAATGTGGGCTCTTTGTTAGATCAACAATAATGCATATGAGAGCCACTCAACATTTTCATCGTTGTCTTCCCCTTGGTACGACTCAACAAAAAGAAAGAAAAGAATTTCAGAGAAACACATTGAAATATTTTTGGAGTTTTTGATTTTCTTAAAGAAAGCAAAGTAAAGAAAGAAAAACGAAAGCTAGAAAAACTATTTACACGGGAGAGCTCCCAACAAGCAAAAGAAGAAATGAGAAATCTTTTTGGGTTTTCTTTTAATACTATAACTAAATTAAACTAGAAAGAAAAACAGAAAAGAAGTGAGAAATATTTTTGGATTTTCTCAAAGTTTTCAAACACACAAGAAGAAAGCGAGAAAAATAAAACCAGCATGGATGGTACAATGAAAAAGTGTGAACACCGACAACTGGAATGAAATATGTGAACATGAATGTAATGTCGGTGGAAATACGTACTCCCCCAAGCTTAGGCTTTTGGCCTAGCTTGGTAATCACCATCCGCGGCCTGGATAATAGGCTCTTGGTGCGGCCTCCTCGGTCCGTCGAGTGGCCTCGACCGCCGCGTTGTACTCGCAGGCCTCGCTCTCATAAATGTAGTATCTTCCTTTATTATGGTAATCAAAGAGAGCAAGTGCAGGCAAAATAACAGGTACAATGTTTTTTTATTGAACATCAATTTGTAATTATACTTAGCTGTGGCCTTTATGAACTAACGGTGCTTCATGGCCTCAAAGTCTAAGTACTGGGTAGGTAGGATAGGATCATTAGGCCAAGGTGACACACCTAGCTCCCTAGCTACACGGGAGGCATAAATCCCACCATAAAAATGACCACTATCAGCATTGCGTTGCAACCTCCGTGCAACGATCGCTCCAAGATTATAGCGTTTAATTTTGATTAAAGTAGTGTGTATGAGGCTCAAGTCTGGGGCACAAGGTGTGCTGCAATCTTGCTTTCCCATGATGCATTTGCCATTAAAGAGTGCAAAGTAATGAATTGATGGAAAATGTAAACTTTTTATTCTAGCTTGTGTTACTCCTCTATCCTTACCATAACAGAGACTAGTTAAAAACGACTCGTACTCAGATTTTGGTGGTTCGTCCAGCGAACCCCGATATGGAATTTTACATGCAACATAGAACACTTCTAGAGGCATGGTGAAAGCATTATCATAAAGGCTAAATGAAACTCTAGACTCACGAGGATGATATTTAAATTTCTTAGTAAATGTCTGTGTGAGGTTGAGATGTTGAATGCACTCATCTGCGACGAAGGGACCAAGCTCGGTGTTGTGAACATACTGCTCAAATTCCTCCCTGATGCCTGCACCCAACATGAATTCGTTACACGGCCATAGGCATGATTTGGTGTCGGTGTCCCTCATCGAACTTGCACTTGGCTCAACATAGGACTGTCGTATCGAGCTCCCGCTCGATGATGCCTCCGAGGACCTCCTCCTCGAAGAACTCCTAAAGAGGTCGTGAACAATTTTCTAAAATTTTTGAGTTACAAAATGACGTCAACAAAACTTCACAAGATTGATAGCAACTACTCATATGGATGCCTAGAGGTCAAATCAAGCATTCAAATTACTTGGAACTCAAAGAATTCAACATGCAAGGTCATCTACAGTAGCACCAAGAATAGCTAAATACTCAAAATATAAACCACTAGAACAAAAACTAATTAGAGCAATGGAGGAGTCACATACCAACTAGCAATCCCCCAAAACAATTTCAGAAACGGAGCTTCGAGCAACAAGATCGAAATCCGCGGGTTTGGGAGCAAGAACACGAGAGAGAGAGAGAGAGAGAGAGAGATCTGGAGTGAATTTTTTCTGGAGGTAGGTGATGACAGGAGCACCCCCCCCCCCCCTGTGATGTTATTTGTACCAAAAATTCTTAAATATTCAGAAAAAATTGTGTCAAAATTTCAGGTCATTCTGAGCACTTTTATTTTTGCCATTTTTTTCTTGCACAGAAAATTTAGAAAACAGGGAAAACATGGCATTTTATTTTATTTAACTAAGAAAAATAGAAAATAGAAAGTGGGGACAGAAGGTTGTGCCTACTAAATTCATCGACTACATGCCTCTCAAAATAAATCCATTAATAAGGTTGATCAAGTCTTATTAACAATCACTTTCGATTAACATGAACCCGAAGAACTTTCGTAAAACACTAAGTTACCTCAACGGGGATGAGCATATCCCCAACAATAAGTGTTTCATATTTCGTTTTGACAGTAGGTAGAGGGAGTTGAAAACTTCCAATAGTAATTGTCAAAGATTTTTCAATAACTTTAATACCATTCACTTGGAATTGTTTCTTCGGAAAGTGCACCGTATGCTCATTACCATTGATATGAAAAGTGACTTTGCTTTAATTGCAATCAATAACAGCACCTGCAGTGTTCAAAAAGGGTCTACCAAGGATAATCGGCATATTGTCGTCCTCGGGCATCTCAAGTATAACAAAGTCTATTAAGATAGTAACATTTGCAACAACAACGGGCACATCCTCACAAATACCGATAGGTATGGAAGTTGATTTGTTAGCCATTTGCAATTATTTTTTAGTAGGTGTGAGTTTATTCAAATCAAGTCTTTTATATAAAGAGAAAGGCATAACACTAACACCAGCTCCTAAATCACATAAAGCAGTTTTGACATAATTTCTTTTAATGGAGCATGGTATAGTTGGTATTCCTGGATCTCCTAGTTTTTTAGGTATTCCATCCTTAAAAGAATAATTAGCAAGCATGGTTGAAATTTCAGCTTCAGGTATTTTCTTTATTAGTGACAATCTCTTTCATGTATTTAGCATAAGGGGCCATCTTTAAAATATCAGTCAAACGAGTGCGCAAAAAGACTGGCCTAAGCATTTCAGCAAAGCATTCAAATTCTTCATCATCCTTTTTCTTAGATGGTTTAGGTGGAAAGTGCATGGGTTTCTGAACCCATGGTTCTCTTTCCTTGCCATGTTTTCTAGCCACAAAGTCTCTCTTATCATAACGTTTCTTTTTAGGTTGTGGGTTTTCAAGATCAACAGCAGGTTCTATCTCAACATCATTATCTGGTTCTTTTTCATTGTCTGGTTGAGCATCTACATGAACATCATCATTTTCACTTTCATTATCACTAGGTGGATGTTCATTACCAGATTGAGTATCAGCATCAAAAATAGAAACATCATTATTATCTTTAGAAGGTTTCTCTCTTTCAGGTTCACTAGAAGTATGCAAAGTCCTATCATTTTTCTTTTTCTTTTTCCTTCTAGAAGGACTAGGTGCCTCAGTGTTAATTCTTGTCTTGTTCAATTCTTTTATGGTGTCCCTCGAGATAAAGTGGTTCCTGAGTCATTTTGCCTCCTCTAGTTGCTACTCTAACAGCATAATCATTTATATTATTGTTCATTTCACTAAGCAATTCTCTTTGAGATTTAGCAACTTGTTCTAACTAAGTTTGAACCATAGAGGCATGTTTTCCTACACCTCTAACATCATTAGTGATTCTAAATAACAAGTCACTCAAGCGAGCAATCATATCAGAATTTTGTTTCAATTGTTTCATAACATAGGCATTGAAGTGAACTTGCTTCATTATATAGTTGTCAAATTCATACAAGCATTGACTAGGATGTTTATTGTAAGGGATGTCACTTTCATCAAATTTCAAAAGAGAATTTACCTCCACCACCTGTGGTGGTGTGTCAAGCCCATGTATTTCTTTGATATGTGGTAAATTCTTAACATCTTCAGCTTTAATACCTTTTTCTTTCATGCGTTTCTTTGCCTCTTGCATATCTTCTGGACTGAGAAATAAGATACCTCTCTTCTTTGGAGTGGGTTTAGGCGGTGGTTCAGGAAGAGTCCAATCATCATAATTCTTTAATATGTTATTCAATAATTCCTCAGCTTGTTCAACAGTTCGTTCCCTGAAAACACAACCAGCACAACTATCTAGGAAGTCCCTAGAAGCATCAGTTAGTCCATTATAGAAGATATCAAGTATTTCATTTTTCTTAAGAGGATGATCAGACAAAGCATTAAGTAATTGGAGAAGCCTCCCCCAAGCTTGTGGGAGACTCTTCTTCAATTTGCACAAAGTTAAATATTTCCTGTAAGGCAACTTGTTTCTTATGAGCAGGAAAATATTTTTCAAAGAAGTAATAAATCATATCCTGGGGACTACGCACACAACCAGGAGCAAGAGTATCGTACCATATCTTAGTATCACCCTTTAACGAGAAAGGAAATAACTTGAGAATATAATAATAGCGAATTTTCTCGTCATGAGCAAATAGGGTGGCTATATCATTTAGTTTAGTAAGATGTGTCACAACAGTTTCAGTTTCATAGCCATGGAAAGGATCAGATTCAACCAAAGTAATTAACTCTGGGTCGACGGAGAATTCATAATCCTTATCAGTAACAAAGATAGGTGAAGTAGCAAACTTAGGATCACATTTCATTCTAGCATTCAAGGATTTTTCTTTCAACTTGCATAATGATTTCTTAAGATCGTCTCTATCCTTGTAAGCAAGAAAGTTTCTTCCTACCTCTTCATCCATAACCGAGCCCTCAGGTATCTTAGGAAATTCAAATCTAGGAGAGCTAGGTCTAATAGGTGTTTCATACACTGGTACAGCGAGGTGCTATACAAACGGTTTTTAACCCCTTTCCGCGACGATGTTTTGAACTGTCGCCAAGTGAATTACTGCGATAGGGTGGTCCTTCCCACACGACCCAGAAACCATCAGGGATAGGGAGCCTTGATGCATACAGTTGTCCCTATAAAACTGTTTCTGATATCTCGAATATCCCAAATGCTTCATCCTTGCTACTCGTTTGTGCTCGCATTGCCATCGCAGTCGGAGTTCTGTGGTTTTACCTAAAACCAGGCGCAGTCCAAGCACATTCCAGGCACAGGATTTTTCCAGGCACGTACCAAACTGGCTCTATGTTTATGATGCCTGGCACATCACAAACAGTTCTTGATTGTAAACCGTGTACGATAGGTCGACAATCACACGCATTTAGTTTTCCTGCACTGTTTGTGATATTGTCTGACATCACACACGCTTTGCAAACGGCAACTGTGTGCATGGTTACACATGTTTCCTCTCCGTGAACCATGTCGGATTATGATGTATATCACACACGCCGTGCTTTATAGACCATGTGCGCTGTAATGACCTGCAGAGCGTAATTTCACCCTAATTTAATTGCTGCTATTTAAAATTGTACCTAATTTGAATTTGAAAGTAGGCTATAGCTTTATTCATATCCATCAGGTTCAAACAACCAATGCATTATTCGATTCACAGGTACATATGTTCAAGAATTACATAAGCACCAAATAAAGAATGATGAACCAGGGTTGTATACTTGTACTATTACAGATGGTAAAGAAAGAGGCGAGAGACATTCTGGTTGCTGAACAAGGTGAAGCGGAATGGCCCTATTGTGCTCTCCTCGATGCAGAAAGCATGCACGACCCTAGTCCAACCCCTTGTGATGGCCGGCCGCCAATCATGTAGTTTGAGAGGTAATGTTGAGTAAACTGCTTCAGGATCCACTACAAAGGAAAAAGATTTAGACATTGTCATCTAACACAACTCATTACGAGCAGTAAAAAGAAGGCTACAGAGTTCTTACTTACCATCCTACAGTTCACTGTTGTCTTGCATAAAGTGTAAATAAATAGTTCGATTGACATCTTTTGACCCATTTTAATAACAAGCTTTATCAGTTTCCTCACTTGATGCTGGTTCATGAATTCTCATTGCCCCATATGTAGAAAGGGTCGAAGTGTGGATCTTTGGCAATGACATATGTACCTAAAAGTACCAAGTTAATATTATAAGCTAAACAACAATTGCAAAATGATGTAGTACAACACTCCCTCCATCCCATTATATAAGATCTTATTACATGTATATCTAGACATCATCAGAACATTAAGGTAACACTCTTCCTTGTTGCTATGTAGCCTGGGATTGCATATTTAGTCATTCAGTACAATGCATGTTGCTATGTAGCCTCAGATATATTAAATATGGCCCTAGTTAACCTACCGATAAATGGGTTATAGATATATTCAGTGAAATGTCTGATCCGACGATTAATCCCTTATCAGCCCCCAGGCTATATGGTAGCAGCTACCGATATCCTGAACAGTGAGTACATATAAGCAATGCGATGAAACTAACCTCGATGGAAAACAGCAGCTGTTCTCAATATTGTCCTGTATGAGTACATATAAAGGCATGTTATGCACAATAGGCTAAACATCAACCAAATATATCCATGGTAGACAACATAATCTACAAATGATAGCTTCAGTGTGCAGGTTTAAGCACGCTAGTTAAGCAAAATAAGAAGTGGAAAGGTGTGTTAACTGCAACAGGCATAACATTTAAAAACAAGCGAATATAGTCATTAAAATTGGTATTGTGCAGGTCTAAAGTATACTAGTTATTGTTAAAAAACAAAAAGACATGTTAACTGCAACATCCTTAATAGCAACCAAATATCGTAATTCATAGTGGTATTGTTGAAACTGTTATTGATGAAATTGAACTGCACGGCAAATAGTTGCACATATAGAGCATCACATTGTGAAGAACTGAAATAAACAAGGCATAAGGCCATCTCTAGCCGATCCTTTAAAAGTTAACGGACTAAACCCCTTAGTGGATATATATATATATATATACTCCATCAATTTTTGGCTGTTTCTAGACGATCCCCTAAACTTAACGTTGTAAACTTCAATTTGATCAAGTTCAAAGCAGGTTCAACCGAAAGTAGCATGCATTCAAACATAAACATATATAGTTTTGCATAACCGAACATAAAACATAAATTTAAACTAAACTAAACTACTTTCGATCGAAGTGGAGGTCGAGCCAATCCTTCCTCGTCAGGTACGGTGTGCCGCGAGCCGGGTCCGGGCCGGTGCCATCGTCGGGGTCGTTGGGGAAGACACTCCTCCACTCATCGACGTCGATCTCCTCGTCCTCGCCGCCCATCTCGACGCCCTCCGCGCCGCCATCCTCGCCACCTTTGACCTCATCATCGGAGGAGAGCACGATAACCTCGCCGCCCTCCGCACCGGCAAAGATCACCCGCTCCACCTCCACGAGCTCTGGGTGCTGCCAGGTGAGCTCTTGCATGTAGGCCTCGGCGTCGAGGCGCTCCCATGCCTCGCGGTCCTCCTGCGCCATAGCCGAGCTCACCACCCATGGCTCCGGCGGAACGAGGTCAACTGGACGTGTGCCGAAGGGGAAATTGAGCCTAGCCGTTGCGCCGTGGTAGCGGACCTGCCAGCGGTCGTACACCATGGCCGCGAGCTCGGCCGTGTGGAAGCTACCAAGCCACCGGCGGGTGTGGGTCTCCCGATCCGTAATCTCGGTGACCCACGTCCCCCACCGCCGCTGCCGGACCCCGAGGTAGGACCTCGTCGGCGGTCGGGCCCGAGGGAGGACGGGGAAGTCCTCGAACCGGCGTAGGGGCGCGACGGTGGGCGGATCGGGCGACCGGCGACGATGGGTCGATAAAGAGCCCGCGGAGGACGACGGGGACACCTTCGCGGCCACCTCACCGGCGTCGGGCGAAGAGGCCGCGATAAACCTCTTTTGGGCCATTGGCTCCTGCTACTTCTTGAGCTTGCGTTGGTTTTTTCCCTTGAAGAGGAAAGGGTGATGCAGCAAAATAGAGATAAGTATTTCCCTCAGTTAGAGAACCAAGGTATCAATCTAGTAGGAGGCACAAGCAAGTCTCCAATATATGCACCTACACAAACAATCAAACACTTGCACCCAAAGCGATAAAGGGGTTGTCAATCCCTTTCACGGTCAATTGCAATGGTGAGATCTGATAGAGATAGATATAAAAGATTACTAAAACGTAAAACAAAATAAAAGTAAATAAATTGCAGCAAGGTATTTTTGGGTTTTTTGGTTTATAGATATGAAAATATATGATGGAAAATAGACCCGGGGGCCATAGGTTTCACTAGAGGCTTCTCTCTTGAAGGAAAATAATACGGTGGGTGAACAAATTACTGTCGAGCAATTGATAGAAAAGTGCAAAGTTATGACGATATCCAAGGCAATGATTATGCATATAGGCATCACGTCTGTGTCAAGTAGACCAAAACGATTCTGCATCTACTACTATTACTCCACACATCGACCGCTATCCAGCATGCATCTAGAGTATTAAGTTCATAAAGAACGGAGTAACGCCTTAAGTAAGATGACATGAGGTAGAGGGATAAACTCAAACAATATGATGAAAACCCCATCTTGTTATCCTTGATGGCAACAATGCAATATGTGTCTCGCTACCCCTACTTTCTCACTGGGTGAAATCACGCAAGATTGAACCCAAAACTAAGCACCTCTCCCATTGCAAGAAAAACGAATCTAGTTGGCCAAACCAAACCGATAATTCGAAGAGAAATACAAAGATATCAAATCATGCATATAAGAATTCAGAGAAGATTCAAATAATATTCATAGATAAGCTGATCATAAATCCACAATTCGTCGGATCTCGACAAACACACCGCAAAAGAAGATTACATCGGATAGATCTCCAAGAACATCGAGGAGAACATTGTATTGAAGATCAAAGAGAGAGAAGAAGCCATCTAGCTACTAGCTATGGACCCGTAGGTCTGTGGTAAACTACTCACGCTTCATCGGAAGGGCAATAGAGTCGATGTAGATGCCCTCCGTGATCGATTCCCCCTCCGGCAGATCACCGGAAAAGGCCCCAAGATGGGATCTCACGGGAACAGAGGCTTGCGGCGGTGGAAAAGTATTTTCATGGACTCCTCTGATGGTTTGGGAATATTTTAGGATTTATAGAGCAAAGAGGGAGGTCGGTGGACTCCCAGGGGGGCCACAAGCCAGGGAGGCGCCCCCCTAGGGCGCGCCCTGGCGGCTTGTCGCCTCCTCGGGACTCTTCTGACTTGGACTCCAAGTTCCGTGGGTGTCTTCTGGTCCAAGAAAAATCATTTTGAAATTTTTATTCTGTTTGGACTCCGTTTGATGTTCCTTTTCTGTAAAACTCTAAAACAAGGAAAAACAAAAACTGGCACTGGGCTCTAGGTTAATAGGTTAGTCCCAAAAATAATATAAAATAGCATATTAATGCATATAAAACATCCAAAACAGATAATATAATAGCATGGAACAATCAAAAATTATAGATACGTTGGAGACATATCAGCTCCTCGAGCTCCCCGGCACACAGGCAGAGGTTCAGGATGGAGGCGGCGGCGGCGATGGCGGCGACCTACCAATGGTTTCGAGCGAGGGAGGGGCGTGATGTCTATGTGAGCGGAGGTTTTGGGGAGTGTGTGGTGTGTGTGGAGGGGGGCGAGGTGGTGTTTGAGGAAATACCGTGGCAACTGAAAATTTTACTAGGTGGGAGTAAAATGTCGGGCTACTGAAAATTTGGATCAAGGGCGAGCAGATATTTTTGAGATTGTGAGGGATGCAGAGGCGGGAGTAACAAGGCGGGGCTACTGAAAATTTGAATCAAGGGCGAGCAGATATTATTGAGATTGCGAGGGATGCAGAGGCGGGAGTAAAATGCCGGGGCTACTGAAAATTTGAATCAAGGGATTGAAGCAGAGCGGGAGTAACAGACATCACACACGGTCAGCACATACTAATCGTGTGCTATCAAACATAAAAACCTTCCAGGCGGTAGATATTTTCGAGATTACGAGGCAGTAGGTATTTTCGAGAGCGGGAGGCAAGCCTCGTGGAGCCCAATCTACTATGCTGATGTGAGTGACTGTAGGGGCACGGGCGTGGCACACGGGTAGTCTGGCCGAACCGTGTCTGTTGCGTACCTAATCGCAGACGGTTCCTGCATCCAACTCGTGTGCTGTTTATAAATTTGGCAAAAAGAATAACGCGGGAAAGTTTCAGAACACGAACGCACTTGCATGTGGACCAAATATATGTATGAAAAGGGTGGTTTGATGTTCGAATACCCAATGCACAACTTTGATGTGGCACCTATCGCACAAAGCGCACAGTATTGCTAGTCAGCCAGCCCCTACGAACCCCACTTCGTGTTAGCGGTAAGGGAATCCTAGCTACGAATGCATGCCCCCAGATAGTTAGGTTTTAAGTCTCACCCTACCGTAACACAAAACCTATAGGAGTCCATCATATATATGGTCAAACTTCCCCTTTCGCTTTCGGACAAAGGTGGACCGTGTGCCGACCCACAAATGTGTGTTTGTGGTGGGAGATGGGTGAGACCACATATGAACCACCTGCGGGTGGCCCTATACTATATGTATGAAAAGGGTGTGGTGTGATATTTTACTACCATTCACAACTTTGATGTGGCACGTGTGCCTCGCAAAATAACCGGACTTCCCCGACCCCACGGAGGTTGCGGGTAGTGCGAACTAGCCCCCCCACCCCCACCCCCTCACACACACGTGTCGGGGGGAGGGCATCTCACCAAGATGTATTGTAACACGGACCAAACAGAATCCAACTTGATCGTATAACCTCTCTCGCTCGTTGTTGGTCAAAGTGATGGATGATACGTCTCCAACGTATCTATAATTTTTGCTTGTTCCATGCTATTATATTATCATTCTTGGATGTTTTACAATCATTTTATAGCAACTTTATATCATTTTTTGGGACTAACCTATTGACATAGTGCCCAGTGCCAGTTGCTATTTTTTGTTTTTTTTTTACTTCGCAGAAAATCAATACCATATGGAGTCCAAATGCAGCGAAACTTTTTGGAGATTTTTTCTGGACCAGAAGACACCTGTTGGGCCAAAGAAGTACCAGAGGGGGGCTCCGAGGGGAGCACAACCCACCTGGGCGCGCCTAGGGGCCCAGACGTGCCCTGGTGGGTTGTGCCCACCTCGGCCGCCTCCCGCACCGCCTCTTTGCTCTATAAATACCCCGAAAATCCAAAAACTCTAGGGGAGTCGACAAAACACAATTCCAGACGCCGCAAGTACCAAAACCACCAGATCCAATCTAGACACCATCACGGAGGGGTTCATCATCCTCATTGGTGCTTCTCCGATGATGCGTGAGTAGTTCATTGTAGACCTACGGGTCCGTAGTTAGTAGCTAGATGGCTTCCTCTCTCTCTTTTGATTCTCAATACAATGGTCTCTTGGAGATCTATTTAATGTAACTCTTTTTTGCGGTGGGATCCGATGAACTTTGAGTTTATGATCAGATCTATTTATACATGAAAGTTATTTGAGTTTCTTTGATCTCTTATATGCATGATTACTTATAGCCTCATATTTCTTCTTCGAATCTTTGGTTTAGTTAGGTCAATTAGATAGATTTTTCTTGCCATGGGAAGAGGTGCTTTGTGATGGGTTCGGTCGTGCGGTGTTCTTTCCCAGTGACAGAAGGGGCAGCAAGACATGTATTGACCGTTGCTATTAAGGATAACAAGATGGGGTCTATTCCTACATGAATAGATCTTGTCTACATCATGTTATCATTCTTATTGCATTACTCTATTTTTTCATGAACTTAATACACTAGATGCATGCTGGATAGCGGTCGATGTGTGGAGTAATAGTAGTAGATGCAGGCAGGAGTCCATCTACTAATCTTGGACGTGATGCCTATATAATGATCATTGCCTGGATATCGTCATAATTATTTGAAGTTCTATCAATTGCCCAACAGTGATTTGTTTACCCGCCGTATGCTATTTTTCTCGACATAAGCCACTAGTGAAATCTACGGCCCCCGGGTCTATTCTTTATCATATTTGCTTTGAGATCTATTTTTATTTGCTTTTGTTTTCAGATCTATTATCCTAAAAACCCAAAAATACCTTGCTGCACTTTTTCTTTATTTATTTTATTTTGCTTTATTGCGAGATCTATTTATCCAAAATTATACAAACAAATCTATCTTTTACCCGAGAGGGATTGACAACCCCTCTTACGCGTCGGGTTGCAAGTATTTGTTCTTTGTGTGCAGGTACCGTTTACATAGTGTTGCTTGGTTCTCCTACTGGTTCGATAACCTTGGTTTCATAACTGAGGGAAATACCTATCGAAGCTGTACTGCATCATCCCTTCCTCTTCGGGGAATTACTGACGTGGATACGAACCATCAAGAAAGGATTTCTGGCGCCGTTGCCGGGGAGACATCATCAACATCTATCAGGTTCCTAATCACAAATCTCATCTCTCCTTGCAATTTACATTATTTTCCATTTGCCTCTCGTTTTCATCTCCCCCACTTCACAAAAATTTGTCATTTTATTTGCCCTCTTTTTTTGTTTGCCGTTTTCTCGTCAGATCTGTTTTTGTGTGCAATCTTGTTTGCGAAGTCATGATGCCTCAAAGAAAATATTATGATGTTCCTTACCCCAATATTTTGCTTGAAATTGAGAAAATTACTAAGGAATATATGACTACACAATTTGAGCACAATAAATATTTTACTGAAGAACTTAAGCAACACTCTGTTGTGCTGGATGCTATAACAATACAACTTGATGATATTAGTAGAGAATTTTGTAATCTCCAATCTAAGTATGCTTTTGCTGAAAGTTTGCTAGGCAAAATATATGATGCACAAGCTACCCTAGTAATCAAATGGCCGCTAAACCAATCTCGTTAGAAGATAAAAATGATGAAGATCTTAAAGTGATTGGTGTTTTTTCTATTGATTCCTTGTTTAGTAAGATTAAAATTGATGATAAAGGGACTGAAGAAGAGTCAACTTTAGTTAGAAGGCGTCCCAATAATTTGGAGGGTGAAAATCTTGATGAAAAAATTGATAAAAGTGGGTTTGGAGAGGTCAAAACTTTAACTAGTGATGTGCCCACTCTTTTGGATTACATGGACTTTAATTATGATAGTTGCTCTTTGATTGATTGTATTTCTTTGTTGCAATCCATGATAAATTCACCCCATGCTTATGAACAAAATAAAGCTTTTACTAAACATATTGTTGATGCTATGATGAAAGCTTTGGAAGAAAAGTTGGAATTAGAGATCTCAATTCCTAGAAAATTACATGATGAATGGGAACCTACCATTAAAGTCAAGATTAAAAATTATGAGTGTTTTGCTTTATGTGATTTGGGTGCTAGTGTTTCCACAATTCCGAAGTCTTTATGCGATGTGCTTGGTCTTACCAATATTGAAGAGTGTTCTTTAAATTTGCACTTGACGGATTCTACTATTAAAAAACCTATGGGAAGAATTAATGATGTTCTTATTCTTGCAAATAGGAATTATGTGCCCATAGATTTTATTGTTCTTGATATTGATTGCAATCCGCCTTGTCCTATTATACTTGGTAGACCGTTTTTACGTACTATAGGTGTCGTGATTGATATGAAAGAAGGCAATATTAAATTTCAATTTCCACTACGAAAGGGAATGGAACACTTCCCTAGAACAAGAATCAAGCCACCATATGAATCAATCATGAGGGCATCTTATGGATCTAGAACTAAAGATGACAATACTTGAATCTATGCATTATGCCTAGCTAGGGGCGTAAAACGATAGCGCTTGTTGGGAGGCAACCCAATGAATAAAATTTATTTTTGCCTTTTTCTTTCTGTTCTTGAGTGTTGTCACAATTATACCTCTGTTATGATTGTGTTTTTTAGGTTTTAATTAGTGTTTGTGCCAAGTAAAGCCTTTGGGATAGCTTTGGTGATAGTTGATTTGATCCTGTTGAAAAACAGAAACTTTTGCGTCCAGTAAAATAATTGTCTAAATTCACAAATGCGACGAAAAATTCTGAACTTTTTACATAAGATTTATATACAAATTTCCTCTGCTTTGGGCATTTTTCAGAATTTTTGGTGTTACAGAAGTATGAGAACAATTCGCATCTTTACAGACTATTCTGTTTTTGACAGATTCTGTTTTCTTTGCATTGTGTGCTTATTTTGATGATTCTATGGTTTGTATCGGGGGATATAAGCCATGGTAAAGTTAGAATACAGTATATATAATACAATAACAAAATTTGAATGGGTTTTATATAGTACTTAAAGTAAAGATTGGTTTTCTTATACTAACGGATCTCACGAAGGTTTTGTTAAGTTTTGTGTGATTGAAGTTTTCAAGTTTTGGGTGAGATCACGATGGATGAAGGAATAAGGAGTAAGAAAAGCCTAGGCTTGGGGATGCCTACGGCACCCCAAGGTAATATTCAAAGAGAAACAAGCAACTAAGCTTGGGGATGCCCCGAGTGGCATCCCCTCTTTCTTCTAACGACCATCGGTATTTTACTTGGAACTATATTTTTATTCGTCACATATCATGAGTTTTGCTTGGAGCGCCTTGTATTATATGAGTCTTTGATTGTTTTGATTTTTAGTTTGTCACAAGTATCCTTGCTGTACACACCTATTTGAGAGAGCCAAAATTATGCTATGATTTGTTAGAATTGCTCTATATGCTTCACTTAAAAAAAATTGAGCTATTGAATTGCTCTAGTGCTTCACTTATATCTTTTTGAGCACGGTGTGCTTTAATATTTTTGAAGAAATGCTCTCATGCTTCACTTAGATTTATTTGAGAGTTAGTAAATTTTAAAGAAATCCTCTCATGCTTCACTTATATTATTTTGAGAGATGGAAATTTTTATGCTCATGTTCTTCACTTAAATTTATTTGAGCTATCAAAAGCAACATATGGAACTAGTCCCAGTGATAGATATTCAAGAGGGATATAATAAAAACTTTCATGAAGATCATTGGACAAAATAAACTTGATTCTTTGTAATAGTTTTGCGATATGATGATAATGATATGTGAGTCATGTTGGTAAGTAATTATGCTTTAGTAAGAATATTGGTGTTAAGGTTTGTGATTCCCTATGCAAGCACGAAAGTGAATAGTTATGCAATGAAATTACATCCTACTTGTGGTGCATTATTCGGTGTTAGTTATGCTCAATGCTCGCTTATGTGACTTTTCGTTTCTTGGTTGGATGCTTCTCAATCTTTTTGCTAGCCGTCACTTGTACTAAGTAGGAATACTACTTGTGCATCCAAAATCCTTAAACCCAGTTTTGCCACATGAGTCCACTATACCTACCTATATGCGGTATTTCCATGCCGTTCTAAACAAATTTGTATGTGCCATCTCTAATTTTCAAAATAATTTTCCTTTTTGTGTGCTAGTACCGCTCACGAAACGGTAGGGGGTTGCTGATATTTTTCCATGCTAGATGTGTTATTCTCAAGATGAGTGTTTATTCACTTGTCATTGCACAAGAGTACGACAAAGGTATTAGGGATGCCCAGTCCCGAAATGAAAAATGAATTTACTTTATGTTGTCAAATAATAAATTCCTTGGAAAGTGTTGGTATGGATGGCACCCGTGAATACGGCTAGCCATGGAATGTGAAAGTATGGTGGAAAAAGGAATAAACTTTATTTTCTGATTGGGAACCGCCTATGATATATCTAGCATGGAATGTATTGGGAACTACTCGATCGTTTTCGTTGACAGGAAAAGCATGCCACCCAAAATGTTCTATCTCTATTTTTTTTTGCTTTGAGCTCTGGCACCTCTACAAATCCCTACTTCCCTCTGCGAAGGGCCTTTCTATTTACTTTATGCAATTTTTATTTTTATTTGAGTCTCCACCTTCTCTTATAAAGCACCAACTAAGGGGCACTATGATCGTACTTGAGCATTGGGTGTAGCTAATATGCGAGTGTGTTTCATGAATGGATCAATGATTGAGCATAATGGGCTAGGGATAACTTGCTTTAGTGTTGATATTTTGAAAGACATGGTTGCTTGTTGATATGCTTGAGTATTGAAATCTTCATGTCAAAACTAGACTATTGCTTTGAACCATATAAAAGTCCAAATGTCCATGCTACAAAAGAAAAGAATATGTGATGAACATGTCAGGCAGCATTCCACATCAAAAATTCTGTTTTTATCATTTACCTACTCGAGGACGAGTAGGAATTAAGCTTGGGGATGCTGATACGTCTCCAACGTATCTATAATTATTGCTTGTTCCATGCTGTTATATTATCATTCTTGGATGTTTTACAATCATTTTATAGCAACTTTATATCATTTTTTGGGACTAACCTATTGACATAGTGCCCAGTGCTAGTTGTTGTTTTTTGCTTTTTTTTACTTCGCAGAAAATCAATACCAAACGGAGTCCAAACACAGCGAAACTTTTTGGAGATTTTTTTCTGGACCAGAAGACACCTGTTGGGCCAAAGAAGTACCAGAGGGGGGCTCTGAGGGGAGCACAACCCACCTGGGCGCGCCCAGGTGGCCCAGGCGCGCCCTGGTGGGTTATGCCCACCTCGGCCGCCTCCCACACCGCCTCTTTGCTCTATAAATACCCCGAAAATCCAAAAACCCTAGGGGAGTCGACGAAACACAATTCCAGCCGCCGCAAGTTCCAGAACCACCAGATCCAATCTAGACACCATCACGGAGGGGTTCATCATCCTCATTGGTGCCTCTCCGATGATGCGTGAGTAGTTCATTGTAGACCTACGGGTCCGTAGTTAGTAGCTAGATGGCTTCCTCTCTCTCTCTTTTGATTCTCAATACAATGGTCTCTTGGAGATCTATTTGATGTAACTCTTTTTTGCGGTGTGTTTGTTGGGATCCGATGAACTTTGAGTTTGTGATCAGATCTATTTAAACATGAGAGTTATTTGAGTTTCTTTGATCTCTTATATGCATGATTACTTATAGCCTCGTATTCCTTCTTCGAATCTTTGGTTTAGTTAGGCCAACTAGATCGATTTTTCTTGCCATGGGAAGAGGTGCTTTTCGATGGGTTTGGTCGTGCGGTGTTCTTTCCCAGTGATAGAAGGGGTAGCAAGACACGTATTGATCGTTGCTATTAAGGATAACAAGATGGGGTCTATTCCTACATGAATAGATCTTGTCTACATCATGTCATCGTTCTTATTGCATTACTCTATTTTTTCATGAACTTAATACACTAGATGCATGCTGGATAGCGGTCGATGTGTGGAGTAATAGTAGTAGATGCAGGCAGGAGTCGGTCCACTAATCTTGGATGTGATTCCTATATAATGATCATTGCCTAGATATCGTCATAATTATTTGAAGTTCTATCAATTGCCCAACAGTAATTTGTTTATCCGCCGTATGCTATTTTTCTCGAGAGAAGCCACTAGTGAAATCTACGGCCCACGGGTCTATTCTTTATCATATTTGCTTTGAGATCTATTTTTATTTGCTTTTGTTTTCAGATCTATTATCCTAAAAACCCAAAAATACCTTGCTGCACTTTTTCTTTATTTATTTTATTTTGCTTTATTGCGAGATCTATTTATCCAAAAGTATGCAAACCAATCTATCTTTTACCCAAGAGGGATTGACAACCCCTCTTACAAGTCGGGTTGCAAGTATCTGTTTTTGTGTGTGGGTACCGTTTACATAGCATTGCTTAGTTCTCCTACTGGTTCGATAACCTTGGTTTCATAACTGAGGGAAATACCTACCGAAGTTGTACTGCATCATCCCTTCCTCTTCGGGGAAATACTGACGCGGATACGAGCCATCAATGGACGTCCACACGGCCCCGCAAAATGGGCTACCTTGTCGCCGATAAACTCACGAGGTAGTACTGTCTGAGGACAAAACCCACTATGTGCATGTGGCCCAGTTATGTATATGGAAGTGGTGTGTGTGGTGTTTGAATATGCAATGCGCAAATTTGATGTGGCACCATGCTTTGGAACCGTAAAATCCCCACACTGATCGAGGGTTCACGATGCGTAGCATGCATGCGCTAAAACTTAATTAGGCCTAGAATGATCGACCTACTATACGGTAACATGAACCAAAGAAGAAGAATCCACCCTGGTAACCTTTCTCATCGTCGGTCGAAATGATGGATGTCCACGCGGGCCCACGAATATATATATAGGCTTGCCGTCCATAACCAAGCGAGTGAGAGTGTCCAAAGACAACCATTGCATGCATGTGTCCCAAACATATTTATGGAGGTGCGTGATGCATGCATATGTGTTGAATACCTAATGCACAACATTGATGTGGTGCATGTTTTCAAAATCTCACAGGTCCCCACACAGAGTAAGAGGTTCATGACGTGTCGTGTGCTCGCCCCCCCCCCCTTCGATCCAGCGGTATGGATTCATGTGTACACATGCGCTATTATATATGTAATCTCACATAATGACCTATATCGCGAGACAAACAAAAAATTAATCCCCTCCTAAGTCAAATAATTAACCTCTCTAGTTGTCGATGAAAGAAGCGGGTCGACAGATGGAAGCATCGCCGATAACCACATGAGTGAGTGCCACAGGACAACCACCATCGCTTGCATGTGTGCCAAAACCTATATATGGAGAGGTGTGTGGTTGTGATGTTTTGAATACCTAATGCACAACTTTTGATGTGGCATTTGCCTCAAAAACCGCAAAGTCCCCACACAGAGTGAGGTTCATGTGTGACACCTAGTATATGTTGGTCCCATCCCCCCTTCGACACGTACTATATATATACTCCTACCCTAACACAGCCCTAAAAGAATTAATCCTCCTTGTTCGTCAAATGTGCCTCTCTCTCGTTGGGTCAAAGTGATGGAGAACGACCTCGCGGGCTCACAGATGGAAGCGCCGCACGCGAGTGAGTTCCTATAGGGCAACCACCGCCTGCATGGTATTGCGTGATGTTTGAATACCAATGCAAAACTTTGATGTGGCACCTGCCTCGGGAACCGGAAAATCCCCACATGGAGCGAGGTTATGACACATATATATATATATATAGAGTATACATGTTGCCCCCTCTTTAACATGTACTACATACTCCTACTGTGCATATACGTAACACAAACAAAAAAAGAACCATCCTTGTTGGTCAAATTAACCTCTCTCTCGTTGTACGTTCAATTGATCGACGTTTACCTCGTGGACCCACAGAGAGTCACACGCGAGCGAGTGTCATAGGAAAACCACCGCGTGCATGTTGTCGTGTGTTGTGTGATGTTTGAATACCCAATGCACAACTTTGACGTTGCACATGCTTCGCAAACCGGAAACACACTACACAGAGGTTCACGATGCGTAGCCCCCTCACTTCGAGCCGGTGGGAGGGACTCATGTGTACGCACGTGCCCGAACTTTAATATGGAATCTCACCATGATCCACACCGTAACACACATGCCAAGATGAATCCAGCTTCGGTCCGATGCCTCTCGTTGTCGGTGGAAACTGAAAACCTTTGCGGGATAACGAATGGGCACATCGCTGCTAACCGCACGAGGGAGTGCCCGAGAGGACCACCAATGCATGCATGTGACCCGAACATGTATGTATGAAAGTGTTGTGTAATGCTTTAAATAACCAATTCACGACTTTGATGTGGCATATATACATGACTCACAAAATGATCAATAATCCCATGTCACGGAGGCTAGCGACTAGTAGTGTACTGATGGACCCCCCCCCCCCCACACACACACAGAGACACACATCCCGCACCACCACCTCCACTCTGAGGCATGTCAAACTTTTTCTGCAGTGAACATGTGACCAAAGGAGTGTCGTGTTAAAGTTTGAAAAAAAACAGAGAT
The DNA here is from genome assembly GCA_011799875.1 of Thinopyrum elongatum. Taxonomy (NCBI): domain Eukaryota; kingdom Viridiplantae; phylum Streptophyta; class Magnoliopsida; order Poales; family Poaceae; genus Thinopyrum; species Thinopyrum elongatum. The sequence goes on along the minus strand of CM022298.1, from coordinate 116,219,485 downwards.
CATTCAACCCGTTTTATACATTGATTGATTTCCTAGGGATTTAATGTGCAAAAATCAAATTTGAGCTACATGTGCACCAAAACGGATTGCAAAAATCAACCCGTTTTATTCATATGTGTGTCCCTGGGTGCATGTTTCCCCTTGAAAGAAATTTCAAAACATTGAGAATATTGATTTTTAAAATTCAGTAAATCCAAAACTTAGTTAAAATTCATGGAACTTATCGTGGTGTCATATATGGACACCAGTAGACTGTGATATTGTATTTTTTTCGTCAAATTTGAGACAAGTTTTGATATAATCTACTTACAAACGGGAGATTGTTAATAACTGGCAACCAATATCTCATACGGAATATTTATTCGGACCATGTGCATTAGACCGTGCCATGCTTCGGTTAAGCAGTAAAGCAGCAGAATGAATCATCAAAAAATAAAATATATATACGTGCCGCCACGCGCCCCGTGTGGCGTGCGAGCAGGCATGAGTTGACGGGACGCGTGCGAGCAGTCCGCCGCGCAGGCAGACCGGGAGGCGTGCGTGTAGGTGTGTGAATTGATGGGAGGCATTTTCGCTGCACAGTGTCACCAGGAGGCGTGCGAGTAGCTGTGTGAAATTATGGTATAGGAATGCCAGAAGTCCGCCGTGCAGGCTCACCGGGAGGCGAGATAGCCTTTGACAGCCGCCCGCCTCGCTCCCACTGGTCCGTATTAATGGCGCGCCCGAGCGGCCGCACCCCCCATCCTCGCCACACACACAATCCTCCCTCTCTGCCCGCATCCTCGACACCGCTCTCAGCCCTCAAAGCCGTCAGTGTATGAGGATGTCGCCGAAGCGCCCCATTGGAGGGAGTGGCGACGCCGGGGCTGCTGAAGCACCGGAGCACGGCGTGCATATGGAGACAGAGGTTGCCGTTATCGCCGACGAGGTGGAGAACGAGGCTGCCAACAAGCGGAGGCGGGTCGAGAAAGAACCGCAAGCGACTCCAGTAGGCCTAGACTTCATCAGCAGCCTCCCCGATGATATGTTGACAGTCATCATATCCCTCCTCCCAATCAAATATGGGGCAAGGACAACCGTCCTTTCCCGGCGGTGGCGCCCCCTATGGCTCTCCACCCCTCTCGACCTCCTCGACGCTCATGAGCTCTGCCATGGCTATCGCAAAAGCTTGGATGCGTTCTCCAAGATCCTTGGCAGTCACCATGGCCCAATCAGAGGCCTTATCACGGGCAAGTTCCGTTCCAATGGCAAGGACCGAGCCAAGCTTGACGAGTGGTTTCGATCCCCCGCCCTAGATCAGCTCGTCGAGCTTAGTTTTAATGATGGGCATATGCGCTCGCTGCTAACGTCTGCGCTCCACTTCGCTCCCACACTTCGCCTCGCCAAGTTCATGAACTGCCATTCCCCCCCCCCCCCTTAATGACGCGCCCGCTCTTTTTCTACCACGACTGAAGCACCTCGAGCTCGTCGCTGTCTACATCCAAAAGGATGATATGGAGCGCCTGCTCCGCGGCTGTACTGCACTCAGGTTCCTTCGTCTTCAGGCAATGAATTTGTCGAGTAGCTTCCACATCACCTCCATGACTCTCCAGACTATTTACGTGTGTTGCTGGTGCTGCAACAAGAGATCACAAAAGGTGGACCACAATATGGTCATTGAGGACACACCTTCACTTGAGAGATTACTTGTAGTTGATCAACAAGGTCCAACAAGAATCAATGTCATTTCTGCGCCGAAATTGACAGTGGTGGGCTACTCTCATCTGTCAAATACTCCGAACTTGTTATTGGATCCACACCCGTTCAGGTACAACAGTCGCCTTCTACCTCTCCTTCTTGATATCAACATTATTTCTAATTTTGAAGATGTATGCTCGTCTGTCATCCAGAAAAGCTTGACCCTGATTCTGCGCACAGTGAAGGTCTTGGCACTATAATCTATCGGCCCCGACCTACACAAAGTTGTTAGTTTCCTGAGATGCTTTCCGTGCCTGAAGAAGTTGTATATCGAGGTGATGTTCCTTTCCTGTTAAATGTTAACCATAAGGGAGTTTAATTTTTGGCACCTTTTCCCAAGTTTACAATGACAATGTACTACGATTTCTGAAGGAATTTTGGAGGATTTCAGGACATAAATCCCCCCACCCCATATTGGTTGCTTGATTCATATGGTTACAATCCATAAGCATTTCTCTTTTGGATTTATCTGCACTAGTTTTCTTAGGGAATTTTTCATCCACTCCAACCTCTTGTGAAGAAGGCTACATTTTTCTAGATTGTAATCAAATGCCCATGTTAATCATGTCAGATCGAAGATGGCATGTTGGTGCATTTTACAAATCCCGCAAACCAAATAGGCCTGTAGTAGTGTTCAAAACTGCATGTAGGCACTAACACGTTCTCTTCTTTTGCAGATAATAATAGGCCCAGGGTGGATAATGTGATACAATATAACGACAATCACATCGAATGCCTAGATCTGCATCTGTCAAAAATTACTTTGAACTCCTACCGAGGGACCTTACCAGAGATTATATTCGCCAGGTTCTTTGTTGTCAGAGCAAGGGTGCTGAAGGTAATGAGGTTGAACATGCATTTATATTGAAAAAAAGAATGGTTTGTTGATCAGTGCCAGCAGCTACTACAGAATGGAAAAGGCTCCAAAAAAGCTAAATTTCGTATTGGAATTGCATACGATAGAGTAATCGGAAGTCATTGTGTCAACCCCATACATGACTTGTCAGCGGCTGATCCCTTTGCAGAAATGACGAGGTTTCAAAACCAGCCTTACTATTGGTATTTTTAGTTTGAACCTCTCTTATATCCATGTTCAGCTGATCAGCACAGGCGTTTGCAGCTGAATGAGCTGAATTTCATTTCTAATATCAGTTTGAACCTTGTAATCTTCGAATTTGAGCCATGTAACTCTGGAATTTCGACCTTGTAATATTTCGGGCTTTTGTGGTACAATCATTGAAATGGCATCGTATGAGACTCGTATATTGGTAGTACTATTTTAACCTTAATATGCAATAGACTTAGATTTTATTAACCATTCACGAACAGGGATCCAGCCGAAAGCAGAGCAATGGCAAGCGTCGTCGCAACAAGATGTAGATGATTAGATGCTCGTTTCTCCTAGTTTAGTATGCATGTAATTGCTTACTTTGTGTGTGAAAATGTTATGTGTGTAGTCACTTATGTAATTGTATGCTTAATTTGGTTATGCTTAATTTGCCGTATATCGCACACACCTTCACCTGGGTGACCGTTTCTTTTGTGTTGCCTAATCACAAACAGTTCATCCGAGTGAACCGTATGCCGTATATCGCACACACCTTCACCTAGCTGACCATTTATTTGGAGTTGCCTAATCACAAACAGTTCATCCGAGTGAACCGTATGCCGTATATCGCACACACTTTCATCTGGCTGCCCATTTATGTTCTTCTGCCTCATCGCAATCAGTTCATTGAACTGAACCGTATGCCATGCATCGCACACGCAACTAAAATCTGATCCGTGTTTGATGTATCCGCCATCGCAAACGTTTTGCATCATTTTTTATAGTTTTTTTACATCACCGTTTGCGATTAATGCATCGCACACAGTTTCGTCAAAGGGTCTCTAATCGTAGTGTCGCGTTAGCAGCATCCTGCAGTAGTGATAGTTTTCAGTTTCAAAGACTTCATTGTTGGTGCAGCAAACATTGTCGGTGTAGCAAACATTTATGTTCGCTACCCGGACTCACGCACAGGTGAGATGTCGATCATACATCAACTACCTCTGCATGACACAAGACAAGCCAGAGAAGCCACTCTTCGTGAGATCAAGGAGTGCATTAAGAAGATCAAGTCGACATGAAGGCACCTCAGGGAAGGCCTCCCTTGCCGGGCTGGCGAGCTCGGCGGGGTTTAAGCCACGCCTGGGGACCAAGACCAGTTTGCCCCAGCAAGGTTTCCGGGGCCGTCGAGCTTAGAGCCTGCCAGGCTCTTTGCCCGCAGACCCCAGCCAAGACGCCACCGCTCCACCTCACCACACACAAGTCACTAATCAATGCGGTGTCAAGCTCTCAAGTGGCTAGGTGGATCCTATAAGGCACTTGGCGGCTTGGTGAAGAAGGGATTAGCTTTATTAACACCCGTCCAGATGGCATGTCACGCTGATAAGGAGAAGATGGATAAGCGGTGCGGCAGGCTTGCAGGCTTCAACCTCAACATGACACCTAGCTGGTGCATTTAATGCACTTTGTCCTAACTGCCAGAGTTAGGTATGATAACACTGTTAGCTATCTAATCATGCCAAAATGACTGTTTTGCCACTGTGGTCGCCCCTTGAGCTATAAAAGGAGGCCCGAGACAACCTAGCAAAGGGTTCGAACATTTGATCCCCCAACACTTGTACTAGCGCAGCTGCTCTCCCCGAGGCATCCATGCCGGGCTAGAGCACTTCGCTCCTTCGTGTTCTCCAGTGCAATCCACCACAGCAGGAGTAGGGTTTTACGCTGCAAAGCGGACCGAACTTGGGTAAAAGAGAGTTGTCCACCACCGTGCTGCCCCGCTGTTTCTGCTCTTTGTGCAATGTGACCGTCCCCTTGGCGAACCACAAAAGGGGCACCCCTACCCCATAGGTGATCGTGCTTCCACGCCGACATCTTTGGCATGCCAGGTAGGGGGAATCACTTGTGCGAACCTGAAGCAGTGTCCGGTGCATCGATCTTTGTCGTCTTCAGCATCATCAATGGCTCCCAAGAAGAAAAGCGGTACAACGGTGCACCCTTCTGCTTCAAAGGCCTCTTCGCCCACAGCTACGGGCACCACGGGCATTGCGGCTGCAGCGGACGGGGCAGGCACCACAGACGGCGCCACCAACAACCCAATCACCACCGGAGCAGGAGCTGGTGCCGCAGGAGCAGCCCAGCTCCCTCAACCCTCCAGTGAACATGCTCATGCCGGTGCGGGCCAAGGCGATGCCCAACTCCCACTTCCTCGCCGCCCCAGCGAGCGCGACCAGCGCAGTGTCGGCGCCAGCTCCGGTGCCAGCCAGGATCCACTGGCGGCACCGTCCAGAGGGGCGGCGACAGGACGCACACTCCGCCCATGCAGGGCGAGTGTGACAAGACCCCGAGCGGCACCGTCGATCCTCCACGACCGCGTCCGCATGGGAAGGGCCCAGCTGATCAAGACACTGACTACCAAGAACAGCTTCGGCCACGCCAAACCGCTCATGTGATTGGTCCGAGGCGGCAGGGGCATGACGACTCTCCTTCTGGTTCGACCAGGAGTCGAGCGGCGTCACGCTCCGCCTCTCACGCCATGCTAAGGACGGTGGCCGAAGCAATGGCGAGAGCTCAGCTATTGCTGAACTTTCCTCCAGCAGCAGACAAAATGGATGAGTGGCGAGCTACCATCCAGAGCCTCATATGGTTCGCTAAAACAAACAAGTCATAGCATGCAGAGCCTTCGCGACGCCTGTAGACGACGCCGGCAGCTCCCGCGGGTGGCCACGTTGAGAGGACTACACCCATGGTGCAGTCTCCTCGGCGGCAACCCGCCCAAGGGCAACCACGACGGACTCAGCAAACCCAAGACGCAGACAAGCCTGACGGAGCATCAATGGCCTCGTCTAACCCACAACTCCAGCAGGATCAACGTCAAGTACTGAAAGACAAGAAGAAGGAAGATGCCTGCGTCACCATTGAGCGGCGTCGCGAGGCACGCCGTCAATCCGACAGGCGCAATGGACCCAATGTTGACGAACCCGTGCCCAATGCTGGCGGGTACCTGCCTTACGAGGTAGGGTGCCCCGCATTCACTCGCTAGTTGCGGCAAGTCCGTTGGCCATCATCTCGCACCTTCAAGCCTGACCTGCCAGAGAAATATGATGGGAAACTGAACCCGGCAAATTTTTTGGGCATCTATACGATTGCCGTTCAAGCTACCGGGGGAAGAGATGAGAAAGTGCTCGCCAACTACTTCCCATTAGCTCTCAAGCCTAATGTGAGGTCTTGGTTGATGCACTTGCCGGAGGATTCCATTTCCTCCTGGGCAGACTTGTGCAACGAGTTCGTTGGCGCCTTCACAGGCGGTCATCAAGAGCCAGGAGAGCCTAGTGACCTGCAAGCCCTCCTGCAAGAAGACAGGGAGAGTTTTCGCTAATATCTACAAAGGTTTAGCCGAGTGCACTGCAACATCCCGAAGATACATCCAGCAGCTGCGATTGCCGCATTCCACACGAATGTGTGCAATCGCAGGATGCGAGCTAAGATGAATGTTCGGCTGCCTAAGACCGTCAACGAGCTCTACACGTTGGCAGATAAATGTGCTTGTGCTGAAGAAGGGAGAAGGCTTCCAGGAGAGGAGGCTGGTGTCGAAGTCGACTCGGAAGACGACGATGACACTGCCACCCCCAGGAAGAAGAATAGAAAACGTAACAAGAAATATAAGGAAAAGGCAGTGATGGCCGTTGAGGGCTCTGGTGATCTTAGCGCCAGCAAGAAAGCAAAGACTGAGACGCTTAGCAAGGAGGCTGCTACTTGCGCTTACTACCGGGCGGTAGTGGCTGCTGAGAAAACTGGCAAGTCTGACGGGCCATACTGCAAAATCCATAGGACCAAGGGTCACGATCTCCAAGATTGCAAGCAAGTAGAGCAACTGGTCGAGAAGCAGAAGGCCGAGTATGAAAGGGGCGACAAGGAGAGAGGCCAGAATGGTGCTAGCGGGAAAGGCCGAGGTGGCTGCTGATACGTCTCCAACATATCTATAATTTTTTATTGTTCCATGCTATTATATTATCTGTTTTGGATGTTTTAAATGCATTAATATGTTATTTTATATTATTTTTGGGACTAACTTATTAACCTAGATACCAGTGTTAGTTTCTAATTTTTTTATTGTATTTGACTTTTACAGAAAAGGAATATCAAATGGAGTCCAAACAAAATAAAACTTTACGGTGATTTTTCTTGGACCAGAAGAAACCCACGAGACTTGGAGAGGAGGCCAGAAGACCCATGATGAGGCCACAAGCCGTAGGGGCGCACCCTAGGGGGGCACGCCCCCGGGGCTTGTGGGCCCCTCGGAGACCTTCCAACCCTAATCTCTACACTATAAATCCTCAAATATTCCCTCTATACCAGAGGGCACACCAAAAAATACTTTTCCGCCGCCGCAAGCCTCTGTTCCCGTGAGATCCCATCTTGGGGCCTTTTCCGGCACTCCGCCGGAGGGGGATTCGATCACGGAGGACCTCTACACCAACCTTTCTGCCCTTCTGATGATGTGTGAGTAGTTTACCACAGACCTACGAGTCCATAGCTAGTAGCTAGATGGCTTCTTCTCTCTCTTTGATCTTCAATACAATGTTCTCCTCGATGTTCTTGGAGATCTATTCGATGTAATCTTCTTTTGCGGTGCGTTTTTTGAGATCCGATGAATTGTGGATTTATGATCAGATTATCTATGAATATTATTTGAGTCTTCTCTGAACTCTTTTATGCATGATTAAGATATCTTTGTATTTCTATTCGAACTATCGGTTTGGTGTGGCCAACTAGATTGGTTTTTCTTGCAATGGGAGAGGTGCTTAGTTTTGGGTTCAATCTTGCGGTGCCCTCACCCAGTGACAGAAGGGGTAGCGAGGCACGTATTGTATTGTTGTCATCAAGGATAAAAATATGGGGTTTATGTCATATTGCTTGAGTTTATCCCTCTACATCATGTCATCTTACATAAAGCATTGCTTTGTTCTTATGAACTTAATACTCTAGATGCAGGCAGGAGTCGGTCGATGTGTGGAGTAATAGTAGTAGATGCAGAATCATTTCGGTCTACTTGTCACGGACGCGATGCCTATATTCATGATCATTGCCTTAGATGTCTTCATAATTATGCACTTTTCTATCAATTGCTCAACAGTAATTTGTTTACCCATCGTATGTTTTCTTCAAGAGAGAAGCCTCTAGTGAAACCTATGGCCCCCGGGTCTATTTTCCATCATATATTTTCAGATCTATAAACCAAAAAACCTAAAAATACCTTGCTGCACTTTATTTATAATTACTTTATTTTGCTCTTTTATTTATCTTTTATACCTATATCTATTAGATCTCACTCTTGTTCGTGACCGTGAAGGGATTGACAACCCCTTTTTCGCGTTGTGTGCAAGTGTTTGTTAGTTTGTGCAGGTGCATATATTGGATACTTGCTTGTGCCTCCTACTGGATTGATACCTTGGTTCTTAACTGAGGGAAATACTTATCTCTACTTTGCTGCATCACCCTTTCCTCTTCAAGGGAAAAATCAACGCAAGCTCAAGAAGTAGCAGCCACAATGGTCATTGCGGCAAAGTCGGTCTGCAAAAGGAAAAGCCTGCCAGGGGCCGTGAGAATAAAGAAAATGAAGATGACAATGAGTGAACAGGAGTTTCAAAGGGCTACTGAGGCAATGTGCATTGACGGGGGTGCATCATTGCACTCCACTCACTGCCAGCTCAAGCAGTGGGCACGTGAAGTTAATGTGGCAGAACCAGTAGCAAGCGCTCGAGAACCACTTAAGTGGTCCTGCACGCCCATCATCTTTGACATTGAGGATCATCCAGATTGCACCATCGCGGTTGGATGCTTGCCATTGTTGGTTTCACTAACAATCGGCAACCTCAAAGTCACCAAGATGTTGGTTGACGGCGGGGCAGGTTGAATCTAATTCACCCGATGTGCTTAAGAAGCTCCAAATTCCTGATGAAGACTTGAAGAAGACTGGCACCTTCCAGGGAATCAACCAAGGGAGGAGCCAGCCGAAGGGAAAGATTACTTTGTCGGTAACGTTTGGCGGGGAAATAAACTTCAGGAGTGAGAAGGTTGTGTTCGATGTCGTTGAGCTTCCTCTGCCATTCAACGGGATCCTTGGCCGTCCGGCTCTGGCCAAGTTCATGCCGGCATCCCACTACGCATATAACACTTTGAAGATGCCAGGCCCTATGGGAATCATCTCCATTCCATCGGATAAGAGAGATGCAGTCATATGCATTGACAAAATGTATAGATACGCGGTAGCAGCAGAGGCCGTCAAGGCCTCAGCTGCCACCAAGGAGGAAAAGAAAGTTAAGAAAGCCGGCAAGGACACCGATAAGGACCCTAGGAAGCGCACCTCTTCGGAGTGCGCTGCACCCGGCAGCGACTTGCCGGAAAGTTCGGCTAGCAAAAGACCCAAGGCTACTCCCCCTGCAACGAAGAAGGTTCTGGCAAGGCAGGATGGCGCTGATGGTACTTTCACCATTAGCGCTACTCTTGATGGCAAATAGGAAAGCGCGCTCATCGCCTTCCTGCGGGCGAATGTCGATGTGTTTGCTTGGCAGCCATCTGACATCCTCGGTGTTCCCAGGGAGGTAATCGAGCACCACCTTGTTGTCTGTCCTCATGCCCATCCCGTCAAGCAGAAGGTCAGAAAGCAGGCCTTGGAGCGGCAGCAATTCATTGCCAAAGAAATCAAGAACTTGAAGCAGCAGGCTTAGTCCGAGGAGTACTGCACCCAACTTGGTTAGCAAATCCAATGGTGGTGCGCAAGGCGAGTGGGAAGTGGAGACTTTGTATTGACTTCATTGACTTGAACAAAGCTTGTCCAAAGGATCCCTTCCCCTTGTCGCGCATTGATCAGATCATTGACTCCACTTCACGATGTGATTTGCTCTCCTTCCTTGATGCATACTCTGGCTACCATCAGATCTTCATGGCCAAGGAAGACGAGGAGAAGACTGCGTTTATTACCCCATGTGGCACGTACTGCTTTGTACGCATGCCTTTCGGACTAAAAAGCATTGGTTCCACGTTTGCAAGGGTCATGCAGATTGGTTTTGAGCCTCAGCTACATAGAAACATATAAGCCTATATGGATGACATAGTGGTCAAGACCAGAGATAAATCTACGCTCATTCAAGATTTGGAAGAAACTTTTGCAAACGTATGGAAGGTCAACTTGAAGCTTAACCCAGAGAAATGTGTGTTTGGCGTTCCGTCTGGCAAGCTCCTTGGGTTCTTTGTGTCTCAGCGAGGGATAGAAGCTAACCCCGACAAGATCAAAGCAATAGAGCAGATTCAAGCCCCGAAGACTGTCAAGGATGTAAGATGTTTGGCTGGCTGTGTTGCCGTGCTAAGTAGGTTCATTTCAAAGTCTGCTGAGCATGCCCTGCCGTTCTTCAAAATCTTGAAGAAGGCTGGTCTGATGAAATGGACCCCGGAAGCAGAGGTTGCTCTGTGGGATTTGAAAACTTACCTTTCCTATGCGCCAACCCTGGTCACGCCTAAACCACAAGAACCGTTGCTGCTATACCTGGCAGCAACAAATCAAGTGGTTAGTGATGCGTTGGTGGTGCATAGGGAAGCGGATAACGAAGGGGCCAATATAGCAGAGCCACCCAGTGACAAATCAAACCTGTCCCCGGCAGGCCCTGATATAGATGGCGGAGGGGGGCCAGAAGCAGATGCTGGTAATCAGAAGACGTTGGCAAGGAAGAAGATGGTGCAGCGACCAGTCTACTTTGTCAACTCCCTCCTACAGGGGGCTAGGTCAAGGTACTCTGGGGTGCAAAAGCTGATCTTCGACCTTCTTATGGCCTCGAAGAAGCTGCGCCACTACTTCCAAGCTCACGAGATCACTATTGTGACTCGCCTTCCGTTGCAGCGCATTCTGAGAAACCCCGAGGCTACCAGCAGGATAGTAGAGTGGGCACTGAAATTATCAATTTTTGCCTTGAAGTTTGAGAGCATGGCAACTTTCTAGAGTAGAGCATTGGCAGAATTTATTGCAGAATGGACGCCAACACCCGATGAAGAAGTGCAGGAGACAACTCTCCCCGGCAAGGAGACCCCTAAAGAGTGGGTAATGTACTTCGATGGAGCCTTCTCGTTGCAAGGAGCTGGGGCAGGCGTGCTGCTTGTCGCCCCACCGGAGAGCACTTCAAGTACGTTACCCAGATGCACTTTCCCAGGAAAGACGCCACCAATAACACCGCAGAGTACGAAGGGCTCCTTGTCAGGCTCAGCATTGCAATAGAGCTGGGGATAAAGAAGCTGATCATATGCGGCGACTCTCAGCTCGTTGTGAAGCAAGTAAATAAGGATTACCAGAGCCCACTGATGGAGGCGTACGTGGAAGAGGTGAGGAAGTTGGAAGAGCACTTCGATGGGTTGCAAACAGAGAATGTATCCCGTGTGGAAAACAGCATCGTTGATCACCTGTCAAAATGCGCTGCGCAGAAGCTCCTTATGGAACTAGGAACTTTTGTACTCCGTCTGACTCAACCATCAGTTTCTCCATCAGCGTTGGCCAGGAAAAGAAGAAAACTCAACACCGGCGAGCATTTCCCGGCAGAGCTCCCTGAAGCCGCTGGTGAGAAGGTTTCCGGGGAGACCCTATGCTAGTTGGCAAGCTGCGCTCTCCAGCAGGACCTCAAATTCTCGCTATCGAGGCCAGCGCTCCCACGGCAGAGGAGATCCCTTTAGTCCTTGTCGTTGAGCCTCAGGCTCCGGCATGGGCGCAGCATATAGTCCAATTCTTGCAAACTGGAGAACTTCCTAATGATCCAGAGGAATCTGAGAAAGTGGCCTGCCAATCGAGTATGTACCAGTTTGTAGATGACACTCTATACAGAAAAAGGCCAAATGGTGTGAAGTTGAAGTGTATCAGTCAAGAAGATGGACTAATGTTGTTGGCAGAGATACATGGAGGTGTGTGTGGCTCGCATCTGGGATCAAGAGCACTTGTCGGAAAAGCTTTCCAGCAAGGATTATATTGGCCCACAGCCCTCCGAGATGCAACTGAGCTCGTTACCAAGTGTGAAGCATGCCAGTTCCACTCCAAGAATATTCACCAGCCAGCTCAAGCCCTTCAAACCATCCCTCTATCCTGGCCTTTCACGGTCTGGGGGCTCGACATCTTGGGCCCCTTTCCCCATGCTACCGGGGGCTTTGAATTCTTGTACGTGGCAATCGACAAGTTTACAAAGTGGCCCAAAGTGGAGCCAGTGAGAAAGGTGACGGCACAATCGGCTATCAAGTTCTTTAAGGGATTGGTGTGTCGTTTTGGAGTACCCAATAGGGTGATCACCGACAATGGCACCCAGTTCACAAGCCGCGCCTTCATGCAGTACATCCAGAGCCTTGGAAGCAAGGTCTCTTTCGCCTCTGTTGTGCATCCAAGGAGCAACGGACAAGCTGAAAGGATGAACGCTGAAGTGTTGCGAGGGCTAAGGACAAGAACCTTTGATAAATTGCGAAAATGCAGCAAGCGCTGGGTTGATGAATTGCCAGTGGTTATTTGGTCAATCGGGACGACACCAAATCGAGCTACTGGTCAGACTCCCTTCTCCCTAGTATATGGTGCAGAAGCGGTGCTCCCCACGGAACTCATATACGGGTCACCTCGGGTACATGCCTACGATCAAGTAGCGCAAGAGCAGCTACGGCATAGCGATGCCACGCTCCTCGAGGAAGATCGTCTCCGGGCCGCTGTACGTGCTGCACGATACCAGCAAGCCATGCGCCACTATCACAACCGCAGGGTCCACGCCCGGAGCCTTGAGGAAGGTGACCTTATCCTTAGGCGTGTTCAGTCCGCCAAGGGTGCCAACAAGTTGACACCGAAGTGGGAAGGCCCTTACCGGGTAGTACGTGTCACTAGACCTGGCGCAGTCCGTCTAGAGACCGAAGATGGCATCCCAATGCAAAACTCATGGAATATTGAGCATCTTCGTAAGTTCTACCCGTAAGGCGCGGTTGCCCGGCCTTGCCCCAGCAACCTGTTTTGTACAAGCACAGTCCCCATGTAGGATCAAAAGTATGTCTAGAGGGGGGTGATTAGACTACTTGACCAAATAAAAATCTAGCCTTTTCCCAATTTTATGTCTTGGCAGATTTTAGCAACTTAACACAAGTCAAGCAATCAACCTACACATGCAATTCTAAGAGTATAGCAGGGGAATGTAAATCATTGCATATGAAGGTAAAGGGGAGGAGTTTGGAGAGAGCAAACGCAATGTAGACACGGAGATTTTTGGCGTGGTTCTGATAGGTGGTGCTATCGTATGTCCACGTTGATGGAGACTTCAACCCACAAAGGGTAACGGTTGCGCGAGTCCACGGAGGGCTCCACCCATGAAGGGTCCACGAAGAAGCAACCTTGTCTATCCCACCATGGCCATCGCCCACGAAGGACTTGCCTCACTCGGGTAGATCTTCACGAAGTAGGCGATCTTCTTGCCCTTACAAACTCCTTGGTTCAACTCCACAATCTTGACGGAGGCTCCCAAGTGACACCTAACCAATCTAGGAGACACCACTCTCCAAAAGGTAATAAATGGTGTGTTGATGATGAACTCCTTGCTCCCGTGCTTCAAATGATAGTCTCCCCAACACTCAACTCTCTCTCACAGATTTGGATATGGTGGAAAGATGATTTGAGTGGAAAGCAACTTGGGGAAGGCTAGAGATCAAGATTCTTGTGGTTGGATTGGAATGTCTTGGTCTCAACACATGAGTAGGTGGTTCTCTCTCAGAAAATGAGTAGTGGAAGTGTAAGCACGTTCTGATGGCTCTCTCTCTAATGGAGAAGGGGGTGGAGGGGTATATATAGCCTCCACACAAAATCTAAAAGTTACACACAATTTACCAAACTCGGTGGGACCGAATAGTGAAACTCGGTGAGACCGACCTGGTTCAAAATGTGAACGTTAGGCTTTTTGGTGGGACCAACAATACCAACTCGGTGAGACCGATGCGCTAGGGTTAGGGCGAAACCTCATCTCGGTGAGACCGATCACATGAACTCGGTCAGACTGATTTCAGTAATAAGCAAACAGAGACTTGGTCAGGCAAACTCGGTGGGACCGATCGCTCATTTTGGTGGGACCGAAACGTTACGAAGAGGAAACAAAGAGTTTGCATTGCCAACTCGGTGGGACCGATCGCTCATCTCGGTTAGACCGAAACGTTACGAAGGGAAACAGAGAGTGTGCAATCCCATCTCGGTGAGACCGAGATCCCTATCGGTGAGACCGAACTGATTAGGGTTTCTGGCAATGGCTATGTCAAGTAAACTCGGTGGCGCCGGATGAATCAAATCGGTGGGGCCGAGTTTGACTTTAGGTTTAGGACATATGTGGAAATGAGAAAGTGGTTGAGGGCTTTTGGAGCATATCACTAAGCATTTTGACCAAGCAAGCCATTAAGCAACACCTCATCCCCTTTTAATAGTATTGGCTTTTCCTATGGACTCAATGTGATCTTGGATCACTAAAATGAAAATGTAGAGTCTTGAGCTTTTGCCAATATGTGTCCTTAGCATTTTGAGGGGTCCACATCTCTAGTCCATGCCATACCAATCATTGAACTTTCTGAAACATTAATCTTGAATGGATATTAGTTCAATGAGCTATATGTTGTTATGAATTACCAAAACCACCCGGGGATTAGTTGCACTTTCAATCTCCCCCTTTTTGGTAATTGATGACAACATATAGATCAAAGCTTCGACAAATGATAATATAAATGAAGTACATCGTCGCTTTGAGAAGTATGTGATAAGCAAGAGCTCCCCCGAAATTTGTGCATTATTTAAAATTTGCTTTTGAATGCAAATGCACAATTGATTAGGATCATGGGTTACTCTTCCATGTCACATACATCTTGGTGGAGCGCTCAAAATGATAGAATATGAAATATGCACTCATTACCAAGACAAGATATGAATGATCATATATGAGAGATAGAATATCATCATTCAAGCACAAACATTTAAGTATGATATGATCAAGCACATGATCATATAAGTATCTCACACACACATAAGTAGAGTATCAACCAAACGAGCAAGCAAATAAAGTAGCAAGAGAGGCAAAAGAAGCAAAACACACTCTCTCTCGAAGCCTATGATCTATACACTTTCTCCCCCTTTGGCAACAAGTTACCAAAAAGCTTGAAAATGCATAGTGCTATGCAGCTCTCTAAGCACGATCACCGGGAGCTCTGGAGTGCGAAGGTGGCGTGGAGAGGGGTCCTGCAACGAATGCATCCGAAGAGGTCTGTGGAGCTGGTGGAGTAGCGACTGGAGGGACAACAGAGGTTGTAGCTGCTGGTGCTGATGTAGTAGCCCTTGTGTCACTGGCTGGCACAGCGACAGACCTTTGTGCCCTAGGCACTCTCTGAAATGCTTCAGTGGTAGCTCTCCCTCTTCTCTCTTCAGCTTCATCCTGGAGTTGCTCAACTGCAGTCTGGATCTCTATGACCTTCAAGTCTAGATCATAAAACTTTGTCTCGATGATCCTCTCAAGACTCTCTTGATTTTGAGTCAGGGTTGTTAATCCTTTCTCAATTCTAACAGTGGCCTCAAGCAGATAGCTCAGTTGATCCTGCTTGGTCTTGAGGTGAGCAGTTGAATCATCTGGAACTTGTGAAGATTGTGCTGCCTTCTCTGCTTTAGCTTTCTCCCTCTTCTCCTGAGCCTCTACTGAAGTAGGATGTGTGGCATCCATGACAACTTCATTGTCTTCAAATTCAGGCCTCAGGGGAAGGTGCTCCTTGTCCAAGAGATATGTGCCTTTTCCCATCTTGGAGTTGATGAGCATCTGAATGTGTGGAGCATATCCACATGATCTCTTTTGATCAGCAGCAGTCCTCTTGATTGTCTCTACAATCAATGTCATCACTTTGAACTTCTCTGGTATGTCAAACATGTGCAGCAAATTTATGGAATGTCCTCTTATCATCCTGCCATCTCCAGGCTTGGGCAACAATGTGTGCCTGAGGATAGTGTTGATTGTGGGTAGTCCAGACAGCATATAGTACACAGAGCCAAACTTGTGAGTATCCAGGGCAGCATCAGGAATCTCCTTGTACATGTGTGCCATGGAGTTGTGTCCTTTCCTTGGCTTGGCATACACATCTATGTCATCCTCTTGCTCTTCAGGGGCATTGATAAGCTTGGCCCACTCAGCAACTGTAGACTGGTACCTAGTACCCTCAGTCATCCAAGCAATTTTACCATCTGGGTAAACATGTGTTGTGGAGTAGAACTGCATCACCATCTCATCATTCCACTTGGTGAGTTTCTGGCCAACAAATTTGTCAACTCCAGTCAGTCTGAAGCTGTCATGAACTCCTGGGAAGTGATCTGCATTGTTGTCAATGTAAGTCCAGTCAACCCATCATCATAGCTGTCAGAGGGACTAGTGCCCTCACTTAAGTTAACCTGTTCCTCAGATCTATTTTGGCTGTCACTGTTGTCTGACATGGCTAAAAGCTGAAAGCTGACCCTGTGAATAGATATAGTTGAGACAGAGTGGATGAGCATCACAAAGTGCAGAGATTTTGCAAAACAAATGAGTGAAAAACTTAGTTTTAGTTTTCCACAGAAGTCATTTCGGAGCTACCGATTTGTTAAACTCGGTGACACCGAAGCAATATTAGAGTCTAAACTAGTGAAATCGGTCAGACCGAGACACAGTTCGGTGACTCCGAGATTGCTAGGGTTTCACAGAGAATCGAACTCGGTCACACCAATTTGTAACTTTCGGTCAGACCGAAAATCACAACTGCAATGGCCTGGGCCAAATCGGTGAGACCGATTTCTACAACTCGGTCGGTCCGAGATGAATTCGGTGGAAACCTAACCCTAAGTTTTCGAATCAAAACTAATGTAAAGGAGTTTTTGATTGGATAGAAGTATTTCAAATGTGGTAAGATTCATGGCATTGACCTAAGTGCAGGAATCAGAGGTAAAGATTGCACAAAGGGGTCGAGTTCATACCCTAACTCGGTGGTGAACTCGCTACGGCGACAACGGCGGTGAAGATTCCATTGACGGCGGCGGAGACCAGCGGCAGGAGGTCGCTAGCGACAGAGGAGATGATCTAGAGACCTCGAGTCAGTAGAGGTGGACAGGCGCGGGCGAAGGGTTTCGGAAAAATTTCCAAAATTCGACCTGTGGGTATATATATCCAGACCCTGTCGGTGTGACTGAATTGAGCAACTCGGTGGCACCGAGATGCAGAATCGCAAGCGGTTACTGCAACTCGGTGAGACCAAACTGTTCAAATCGGTTGCACCGAGATTGAAACCTAGATCAACTCAATGAACTCAGTATGACTGAAAGGAATTAATCGGTCAGACCGAAATACATCGAGAGGTTTTGGAAGTTTAAGTTTATGACGAATCGGTGGCTCCGAGTGCTCCTCACCCAGAGGGTTCGAATCTGACTTGATCAAACTTTGTGATGTAGTATGAATAGAGTTTGAGACGAGAAAAGCATAGATAGCTAGAGGGAGTACTTAGGCATTCTTGTCCATCCATTTGGCAAAAGAAAAGACCAAACAATCAAAGCAACAAATGGATGTCCTTGAATGAAGAAAATTATGCATCCAACATGCTCACACAATAAGATGGCAAATGAAATATGTGGCAAAGCATGCACAAACACTCTAGCATCTATCAAGCAATTGGCGATGACTAGGTCATCTATATATGAGTATATTGACTTAGGAGTCAAATGAGAACATTTGATCATAGGTCATACTCATCGTTTAAGCACAAGTGGGGTTACCACTTTTACATAAAGCGTTGTTGTGTTCACACCATTGGAGTTGCTTTAGCTCAATTCTTAGAGTAAAGCTCCCCCTAGATGTGATATCCCCCCTAAGAGGGATGAACTAACCTTGGGTTTTGTCGATAATGACTTCGTGTAGATGTTGAAGATGTGGATGCTCAATGTTGATGTAGATCATTTGGAGCAATCCTTTGGAGTGAGTTGCACTTTCAATACCTACACGGGTTAGTCCCACAAGGAACATGCAAGAACATCCATAGACATAGAGTGAAGTACACACAAGATGATGTCCATGAAAGCATTAGGTTACCTTGTCCCTTGACTTACCAACAAGAGGGTTTGTGACTCCTTGAACTAGTGCAAGATGTGGAAGTTGATTGCACTTGTTCTTGCCAAAATGAATATGAGTGAAGTATGTTGGCGGAGTCACCCTCATGAGCTCTCTAGTTCTTCTTCTTCGGGACCCACATCATCCTGATGGGAATCCTTGGGGTTGTAGATGTACTTGATGTAGTAGAACTTGACGTAGTCTTGGGAACCCACTTGACCAAGGCCTTTGGAGCTTCTTCAAATGCATCAATCTCCTCTTGAAGCTTGTCCTTGCCTTTTAGCTTGTGGTCTTGTGGTGGAAGATCATCTTGAGCTTGTGTCCCCTTGAAGGAAGTAGGATCATACTTCTCTTGTTGAGGAACAAACTTCGTCTTGGGGTATTGATCTTCTTCCCACTCAACTCCATTGGCATTGAACTTTCGTTCAAAACCAACACCTTGATTCTTCCGGTGCCTCCCTTGCTTGCGTACAATTTTCTCAAATTGCTTACTTCTAGCAAGGATCTTGTAAACAACTTTCTCTATAATTCCCTTCAATAAGCTATTTTCTTGCTCAAGTGTAACTTGGCTAAGAGAATCATTAGTGGAATCAAGAGAACTACTAGAAGCAACAATATTGGATTTAGCATGATTATTGTTACTACTAGAAGAAGAATCTTTCTTACTCTTGTTGCTAGATTTTACTTGTGGCATGTAAGTAGACAAGAGTAAACGCTTGGCAATGTAAGAAGAACTTTTCTTCCGAAGATCATCATTGATAGCTTTTAAGAACCCATGTTCTTGCTCTAGGTTGAGCTTCTCGAAGCGTAGTTTCTCATGAGTTTTTAAAAATTCTCGATGATCTTCTAAAGTAGTTTCATGAGCTAACTTAAGAGTGTTTAGTTCTTTAGTTAGACGCTCAATCTCCTTCTTATCATTTTCATTCGTTTCATCTCGATTAGCATGATTAATAGTAGTTTCATCATATTTTTCATCACTAGCATTGTCAACAAGTAACTCATCATCACCTAGCAAATCATCTTCATCACTATTGAAATCAATATACTCGGGATGTGATACCTTGGGGACTTTAGCCATGAAGCATCTTCCAATTCCTTCATTTGGTGAGTCAAATATGTCATAGGAGTTGGTTGACACAAGTGCAAGACCGGCAACACCTTCATCTTGAGTATATTCGGAGTCGGAGTGATAACTTCTCTCGGAGTGATGGTCGGAGTCAGAACTGGATACCCATTCACCAACATCAGCTTGATGTCTTCGTTTTTAATAGCTCCTTGATGACTTGTCCTTCCTTTCCGAATCCTTGCTTCTGCGAGAGGTTCTTCATTCATAACGGTCATCTCTACTCCTTCTCTCTCTTGGAGGTGATTCTTCTCTTCTACTTCTTCTTTTAGGTGAGTCTTCTTTTCTTTTGTATGGGGCCGTACACTCATTGGAGTAGTGTCCGGGTCTTCCACGATTGTAGCAATTACGTTCATGACTAGAAGATCTTTTGTCATGGTAGGATCTTGATTTGGAACTTCTCTCTTTGCTTCTACTCTTGTAGAATTTGTTGAAGTTCTTCACCATTAAGCTCAATTCCTCATTGAAGACTTGTTTTTCACTTGATGTGGCAGGAGCATCACATGAGGCTTTATAAGCACCACTAGACTTGCTGTGAAGCTCTTCTTTGTCCTTGAGTGACATCTCATGAGCAACAATTCTTCCAATGACTTCCATTGGCTTGAGATCTTTGTAATTGGGCATCATTTGGATCAATGTGCACACGGTGTCATATTTTCCATCCAAGGCTCTTAGGATCTTTTTGATGATGAATCTGTCAGTCATCTCTTCACTTCGTAAGCCGGCAATCTCATTTGTGATGAGAGCAAGCCTAGAGTACATTTCAGCGACACCTTCACCATCCTTCATTTTGAACTTGTCAAGTTGACTTTGAAGCTCATCCAACTTGGATTCCTTGACAGACTCGGTACCTTCGTGCATATCAATCAAAGTATCCCAAATTTCCTTTGCATTCTCAAGACAGCTGATTTTGTTGAATTCTTTGGGGCACAATCCATTGAAGAGGATATCACAAGCTTGAGCGTTGTATTGCAGCATTTTCAACTCTTCCGCAGTTGCTTCATGATTTGGTTCTCTCCCATCAAAGAATTCACCTTGCAAACCAATACACACAATAGCCCAAACGGCGGGGTTATGTCCAAGAATATGCATTTTCATCTTATGCTTCCAACTAGCAAAATTAGTACCATCAAAGTAAGGACCTCTACGGTGGTAATTTCCCTCGCTAGACGCCATACTCTCCTAGGTTGTGAAACCAAGGCTATGATCACCAAAGCTATGGAAATCAAGGCAAATGGAGACCAAAGCTCTGATACCACTTGTAGGATCGAAAGTATGTCTAGAGGGGGGGTGATTAGACTACTTGACCAAATAAAAATCTAGCCTTTTCCCAATTTTATGTCTTGGCAGATTTTAGCAACTTAACACAAGTCAAGCAGTCAACCTACACATGCAATTCTAAGAGTATAGCAGCGGAATGTAAATCATTGCATATGAAGGTAAAGGGAAGGAGTTTGGAGAGAGTAAACGCAATGTAGACCCGGAGATTTTTGGCGTGGTTCCAATAGGTGGTGCTATCGTACATCCACGTTGATGGAGACTTCAACCCACGAAGGGTAACGGTTGCGCGAGTCCACGAAGGGCTCCACCCACGAAGGGTCCACGAAGAAGCAACCTTGTCTATCCCACCATGGCCATCGCCCACGAAGGACTTGCCTCACTCGGGTAGATCTTCACGAAGTAGGCGATCTCCTTGCCCTTACAAACTCCTTGGTTCAACTCCACAATCTTGATGGAGGCTCCCAAGTGACACCTAACCAATCTAGGAGACACCACTCTCCAAAAGGTAATAAATGGTGTGTTGATGATGAACTCCTTGCTCCCGTGCTTCAAATGATAGTCTCCCCAACACTCAACTCTCTCTCACAGATTTGGATATGGTCGAAAGATGATTTGAGTGGAAAGCAACTTGGGGAAGGCTAGAGATCAAGATTCTTGTGGTTGGATTGGAATGTCTTGGTCTCAACACATGAGTAGGTGGTTCTCTCTCAGAAAATGAGTAGTGGAAGTGTAAGCATGTTCTGATGGCTCTCTCTCTAATGGAGAAGGGGGTGGAGGGGTATATATAGCCTCCACACAAAATCTAACCGTTACACTCAATTTACCAAACTCGATGGGACCGAATAGTGAAACTCGGTGAGACCGACCTAGTTCAAAATGTGAACGTTAGGCTTTTCGGTGGGATCGACAATACCAACTCGGTGAGACCGATGCGCTAGGGTTAGGGCGAAACCTCGTCTCGGTGAGACCGATCACATGAACTCGGTGAGACCGATTTCAGTAATAAGCAAACAAAGACTTGGTCAGGCAAACTCGGTGGGACCGATCACTCATTTCGGTGAGACTGAAACGTTACGAAGAGGAAACAGAGAGTTTACATTGCCAACTCGGTGGGACCGATCTCTCATCTCGGTTAGACCAAAACGTTACAAAGGGAAACAGAGAGTTTGCAATCCCTATCGGTGAGACCGAACTGATTAGGGTTTCTGGCAATGGCTATGTCAAGTAAACTCGGTGGCGCCGGATGAATCAAATCGGTGGGGCCGAGTTTGACTTTAGGTTTAGGACATATGTGGAAATGAGAAAGTGGTTGAGGGCTTTTGGAGCATATCACTAAGCATTTTGAGCAAGCAAGCCATTAAGCAATACCTCATCCCCTTTTAATAGTATTGGCTTTTCCTATGGACTCAATGTGATCTTGGATCACTAAAATGAAAATGTAGAGTCTTGAGCTTTTGCCAATATGTGTCCTTAGCATTTTGAGGGGTCCACATCTCTAGACCATGCCATACCAATCATTGAACTTTCTAAAACATTAATCTTGAATGGATATTAGTTCAATGAGCTATATGTTGTTATGAATTACCAAAACCACCTGGGGATTAGTTGCACTTTCACCCCAGGACTTGTAACCCTTTGTACAAAGCCAGGCGCAGACCCTGTGCATAGTTGAATAAAACAAAGCGCTTTCACAAAAACTTGCATGCATGTTTTCTTAAGTATGACTTTATGGTGATTACAATAAGTCTTAAGACAAGATGACTAATATATTGTGAAGGGATATGTGCTATCATCTATTCCCCCTTTTCCTTTTGATGACAACAGAAAGGTTTCATCACAGATCCTTTTCCGGGAAAAAGGATGAAGGCAAGACCAAGCACTAATCCCCGACAGCCCCTCCTTGTCGGAAACGATAAGGAGGACAGCAACAAAGATAAGTTCATTCCATCACTCTGTGTTATGTTCACGTATGAAAAACTTGTACGTAGGAAAACCTTGTTGCCTCCGTCATCTGTGCTCCCATATTTTGTTCGAGTCCACTCGATTAAGCTGGTTGTAGCGACATTTGGGGAGGTTAACAAGGGGCCGGCCTTCATCTGTGCTCCTAATCCATTTTTGAGCTCATTAAACGAGATTTAGTCGTAGCTGTGGTGGAGGCCGGCAAGGTACCTTGCCAGAAAACCTTGTTTACATGGAAGTATTGAAGGTTCGTCCTTCAGCATGTTTGATGCATGCACAAAAATCTGGCAAGTGCTTTTTCTGTTGATACGTAGATAAACAAGTACAGCTCATGCGAAGTACAAACATGGATGAAGGATTACATAATTCTAATTAAAATTTGGCAAGTGCCTACATCTTTTGATTTGAAAAAAGATAAGTGCCCCGTAATGCCTTTCTTGTCCCCCTCCTCTTAGGAGTTGCATCAAGAAGGAAAGAGGGCAAAAGGAGCGCCTAGGCAGAAGCCCAGCCTGAACCCGTCAGGACCAGTGGGACACAGCCTGACAAGATCAGGAGGGCACCACCCCGGCAAGGAAGAAGAGGCCGGGGACAGGGAGAGCGACTAGGCAATGCCCTGGTCACCCCTGCCAGGACTAGAGGAACGCGGCAGGAGGAACACCGGCAGGGAAGACGAAGCCGGAGTCCATGAGGAAGCCTGTCGGGGTCCAACTGGAGGAAGCGGTGACGTCCAGGCCAAGCACCCCCGGCAAATCGCTTTGCCGGTGTCCAGCTGCATATGGTGGTGCTGCCGGCGCCTAGCTGACGGTGATGGTACGTCCGGTGTTCAGCCGAAGTCTGAATCGTCGTCTTCATGCTTGACGACCGGGGGCTCCTCCAGTGTCCTCCTCATCGCTGTTGCTTGAGGAGGAGCTTTCGCCATCACTCGAGCTTTCCGCGCAGCACCCTAAGCGAGCTCCTGAACGCCCGAAGACCTTGATGGAGAGCAGGTCAGCCTCCACCAACTTGAAGCGCAGAACATGCCCCTCCGCGAGGCTGTGGGCACAAGCAAAAGTCTTCCAGCCTCGCTGTAGAAGCATGATATGAGGTGCAGGGTACTCGACATCCACCCGCATGGAGCCGTTGCAGCAACCACTCATGTGCAGCCTCAACCCGTGCGGTTGATCGACCTCCATCACCCTGGCAAAGGGACAAGGGAGCCACAGACGGCCGTATCTCTCATGTGCCCCTCCATTAGAGCCGGAGCGGCCGGGGGCGGGGCGGCCGGTGCACCACTACGCCTGCCTCCACCCCGAGCACCCCGACGGCCCCGTCCGCGTCCTACGGCTTCACCTTGTGCACTGGACCCTGCCCCTGCCGCCGCAACGGGGACAAGAGACGGTGCTGGAAGAAGCCCTCATCGCCACCTTCGGAGCCCGAGCTCGACCCCTTCCCCTTGTCATGGTGGAAGCAAAACCAGAAGGAAGAAAGAGGAAATGTGGATGAGCGTCATCTTCCCCCTCGCGCTCCCTTTTATAGTGGGCGAGGCGGGAGGCTGGCTCTCCACTACCCTGGGGCAGCCGCCCCACTCCTCCAATACGGCCTCTGTGCGCCCCTGACGGCCTCCGGACTCGACGGCCGCCCCATTACGCCAATCCAGGGCATTGCATTCTCTGCCAAGGCACATGTTCCCACGCCCTGCGCGTCTACCACCAACTCTGCGCAATGCATGTGGCACACATGGCGGAAATGGTAGGCGTAGTGGAAGAAGTAAAATGGCAGTTACCCCCGGTTCATGTGCGGACACCCTAGTTAACTCCCGTGAACACGGGCGTCCTCTGGCCTACAGCATGAACGAACCTAAGACGTTTGGGTGCTGGACGTCTCATGGGGGACCCTGGGGGCTAACTCGACTTCAAGTTAATGAAGAAGCAAAGACGATCTCAAAGACGCAGGCACCCACCATGGCAAGGTCAGTATGTGCGCCTGTGCATTGTTTGGGCCTACCACAACATCGCCCGGCGGCACGTATAGACCAGGCCCGGGGGCTCCTGTCGATGCAGCAAGCATTTATGTTCGCTGCCCAGACACACGCACAGGTGAGATGTCGATCATACATCAAGTACCTCTACATGACACAAGACAAGCCAGAGAAGCCACTCTTCCTGAGATCAAGGAGTGCATTAAGAAGATCAAGTCGACATGAAGGCACCTCAGGGAAGGCCTCCCTTGCCGGGCTGGCGAGCTCGGCAAGGTGCTACTTCTTGAGCTTGTGTTGATTTTTCCCTTGAAGAGGAAAGGGTGATGCAGCAAAGTAGAGATAACTATTTCCTCAGTTAAGAACCAAGGTATCAATCCAGTAGGAGGCACAAGCAAGTCTCCAATCTATGCACCTGCACAAATTAACAAACACTTGCACTCAACGCGAAAAAGGGGTTGTCAATCCCTTCACGGTCTCGAACAAGAGTGAGATCTAATAGAGATAGGTATAAAAGATAAATAAAAAGGCAAACTAAAGTGAATCTAAATAAATTGTAGCAAGGTATTTTTGGGTTTTTTGGTTTATAGATCTAAAAATATATGATGGAAAATAGACCCGGGGGCCATAGGTTTCACTAGAGGCTTCTCTCTTGAAGATAGCATACGGTGGGTGAAGAAATTACTGTTGAGCAATTGATAGAAAAGCGCAAAGTTATGACGATATCTAAGGCAATGATCATGAATATAGGCATCACGTTCCTGACAAGTAGACCGAAATGATTCTGCATCTACTACTATTACTCCACACATCGACCGCTATCCAGCATGCATCTAGAGCATTAAGTTCATCAGAACGGAGTAACGCCTTAAGCAAGATGACATGATGTAGAGGGATAAACTCAAGCAATATGATATAAACCCCATCTTTTTATCCTTGATGGCAACAATACAATACGTGCCTCGCTACCCCTTCTGTCACTGGGTGAGGACACCGCAAGATTGAACCCAAAACTAAGCACCTCTCCCATTGCAAGAAAAACCAATCTAGTTGGCCAAACCAAACCGATAGTTCGAAGAGAAATACAAAGATATCTTAATCATGCATAAAAGAGTTCAGAGAAGATTCAAATAATATTCATAGATAATCTGATCATAAATCCACAATTCATCAGATCTCAACAAACACACCGCAAAAAAGTATTACACCGAATAGATCTCCAAGAACATCGAGGAGAACATTGTATTGAAGATCAAAGAGAGAAAAGAAGCCATCTAGCTACTAGCTATGGACCCGTAGGTCTGTGGTAAACTACTCACACATCATCAGAAGGGTAGCAAGGTTGATGTAGAGGCCCTCCGTGATCGAATCCCCCTCCGGCAGATCGCCGGAAAAGGCCCCAAGATGGGATCTCATGGGAACAGAGGCTTGCGGCGGCGGAAAAGTATTTTGGTGGACGCTTCTGGTGGTTTGGGAATATTTGGGAATTTATAGTGCAAACATTAGTGTTAGGAGACCTCTGAGGGGCCCACAAGCCCTCAGGGCGTCCCCCCCCCCCCCCACTGGGGCGTGCCTGGCAAGCTTGTGTCCTCCTCAGGAACCTTCTGGCCCCCTCTCCAAGTCCTCTGGATGTCTTCTGGTCCAAGAAAAATCATCGTGAAAGTTTTATTCCGTTTGGACTCCGTTTGTATTCCTTTTCTATAAAACTCAAAAACAAGGAAAAAACAAAAACTGGCACTGGGCTCTTGGTTAATTAGTTAGTCCCAAAAATAATATAAAATAGCATATTAATGCATATAAAACATCCAAAACAAATAATATAATAGCATGGAACAATCAAAAATTATAGATACGTTGGAGACGTATCAAGCATCCCCAAGCTTAATTCCTGCTCGTCCTCGAGTAGGTAAATGATAAAAACAGAATTTTTGATGTGGTATGCTACCTAACATATTTATCAATGTAATCTTCTTTATTGTGGCATGAATATTCAGATCCATAAGATTCAAAACAAGAGTTTAATATTGACATAAAAACAATAATACTTCAAGCATACTAATAAAACAATCATGTCTTCTCAAAATAACATGGCCAAAGAAAGTTATCCCTACAAAATCATATAGTCTGGCTATGCTCCATCTTCATCACACAAAGTATTTCATCATGCACAACCCCGATGACAAGCCAAGCAATTGTTTAATACTTTTGGTGTTCTCAAACTTTTTCAACTTTCACGCAATACATGAGCGTGAGCCATGGATATAGCACTATAGGTGGAATAGAATATGGTGGTTGTGGAGAAGACAAAAGGAAGGAGAAAGTCTCACATCAACTAGGCAAATTAATGGGCTATGGAGATGCCCATCAATTGATATTGATGCAAGTGAGTAGGGATTGCCATGCAGCGGATGCACTAGAGCTATAAGTGTATGAAAGCTCAAAAAGAAACTAAGTGGGTGTGCATCCAACTTGCTTGCTCACGAAGACCTAGGGCAATTTGAGGAAGCCCATCATTGGAATATACAAACCAAGTTCTATAATGAAAAATTCCCACTAGTATATGAAAGTGACAAAATAGGAGACTCTCTATCATGAAGATCATGGTGCTACTTTGAAGCACAAGTGTGGAAAAAGGATAGTAACATTGTCCCTTCTCTCTTTTCTCTCATTTTTTTATTTGGGGTTCTTTGGCCTCTTTTATTTTTTATAAAGTCCGGAGACTCATCCCAACTTGTGAGGGAATCATAGCTTCCATCATCCTTTCCTCACATGGGACAATGCTCTAATAATGATGATCATCACACTTTTATTTACTTACAACTCGATACTAGAACAAGATATGACTCTATATGAATGCCTCCGGCGGTGTACCGGGATGTGCTATGATCAACAGTGACATGTATAAAAAATATGAACGATGGCCTAGCCACAAATACTATGCCAACTAGATGATCATGCAAAGCAATATGACAATGATGGTGCGTGTCATAATAAAACGGAACGGTGGAAGTTGCATGGCAGTATATCTCAGAATGGCTATGGAAATGCCATAATAGGTAGGTATGGTGGCTGTTTTGAGGAAAGGTACATGGTGGGTTTAATGCACCGGCGAAAGTTGCATGGTACTAGAGAGGCTAGCAATGGTGGAAGGGTGAGAGTGCGTATAATCCATGGACTCAACATTAGTCATAAAGAACTCACATACTTATTGCAAAAATTTATTAGCTATCGAAACAAAGTACTACACACATGCTCCTAGGGGGATAGATTGGTAGGAAAAGACCATCGCTCGTCCCCGACCGCCACTCATAAGGAAGACAATCAAAAAATAAATCATGCTCCGACTTCATCACATAACGGTTCACCATACGTGCATGCTACGGGAATCAAAAACTTTAACACAATTATTTCTACCAATCCACAATTACTCACTAGCATGAATCTAATATCACCATCTTTATATCTCAAAACAAATGCAAGGAATCAAACTTCTCATCTATTCAATGCTCTTTATATGAAAGTTTTTATTATATCCCTCTTGGATGCCCATCATATTAGGACTAAATTCATAACCTAAGAAAATTACCATGCTGTTTAAGACTCTCACAATAATATAAGTGAAGCATGAGAGTTCAACAATTTCTATAAAATAAAGCCACCGCCGTGCTCTAAAAAGATATAAGTGAAGCACTAGAGCAAACTGCCTAGCTCAAAAGATATAAGTGAAGCGCATAGAGTATTCTAATAAATTCATGATTAATGCATGTCCCTCTCAAAAGGTGTGTACAGCAAGTACGATTGTGGCAAACTAAAAAGCAAAGACTCATATCATACAAGACGCTCCAAGCAAAACGCATATCATGTGGTGAATAAAAATATAGCCTTAAGTAAATTTACCGATGGATTGAAGACAAAAGAGGGGATGCCATCTGGGGCATCCCCAAGCTTAGATACTTGGTTGTCCTTGAATATTACCTTGGGGTGCCTGGGGCATCCCCAATCTTAGTCTCTTGCCACTCCTTATTCCGTTGTCCATCAAATCTTTACCCAAAACTTGAAAACTTCACAACACAAAACTCAACAGAAAACTCATAAGATCCGTTAGTATAATAAAATAAATCACCACTTTAGGTACTGTGTGAACTCATTCTTAATTTATATTGGTGTTATATCTACTATATTCCAACTTCTCCATGGTTCATACCCCCCGATACTACCCATAGATTCATCAAAATAAGCAAACAACACATAGAAAACAGAATCTGTCAAAAACAGAACAGTCTGTAGTAATCTGGAAATTTCGTATACTTCTGTAACTCCAAAAATTCTAAAAAATTAGGAAAATTTAGGCAATTTGTATATCAATTTTGTGTAAAAAATTCATATCAAAAGCATGTTTCTGTGATTTTTTAAATTTCTGGCAATGAGCGCAAAAGTTTCTATTTTTCAGCAAGATCAAATCAACTATCACCGTAGACCATCCCAAAGGTCTTACTTGGCTCAAACACTAATTAAAACACCAAAACAAAATTACTATAGAGGTAATAATGTGTATTTATTGAAAAACAGAACCAAAAACAAAAAACATAAAAATAAAATTGGGTTGCCTCCCAACAAGCTATAACACCCCATGTCATTAGCCACAGTAATCACTTTTGATAATGACAAGTCAGCATGTTTAACAGTGCATAATCGTCATTTGCATCATATTGCATTTCAACTCCTAAGTCAAAATTCAAGTTCAAACGAAAGTGGAAAATAAAAGTTGTTCAACATAGAAACTAAAATGTTCAGTAAATAACAAATATTTTAGAGACTATTCTAAAATTGTAATCAACAATTAATAAATTAACTAAGTGACTCTAACAGTAGAACAACAGGGTTGGTTAATACCTTTTTAGTTAAATAAAATCCAGTTGAAAACGTTTGGCCCCAAAACCTTTTTATACCAGGGTTGGATATTGCACTGATATTATATGGGCAAGTGCCATATCTTACAAAAGTCATTTGGAGTAAAAATAAAAGACAAAACAGAAAAGAAAAGAAAAACAGAGAAAGAGAAAACGAGAAAAAGAAAAAGGCCTAAAGCTACTGCGCACTCGGGCCTGCTCGCTACAGCGCCGGCCCAGCCCACCCCGAGCCGTCCCCCACCTCCCGCACTGCTCCTCACCTCGCTGTCAAACACCACGCGCCGCTCGACAACGCGCCCGCGCTCGCGCTGGGGATAAGAACAACCCCGCACCCACCCTGGCGAACCCTAGCCCCAGTTTCCCCCTTCCTCCCTCGCTCCCCAGCTTGCCCGACACCGCCATGATTGGCCTCCGCTGAAGCTCGCGGCCACCGCCTCTCCCTCGCCACCCCGACGTGTCCCCGAGGCTCGCCGCCATCTGCTATGTTGCCTGCGCCAACGGGGCGGAGCCGAGGCCCCTCCATCGCCAAGAACGAGCTTCCTTCCTCATCGGATCGCCGCCGAACGCCGTCGCTGATTCCGGCCACCCCACGCCTTCCCTGAGCCCGCTTTGCACCTCTACAGGATCGCTGTGAGCTCCCCTTTCTTCTTCCCCTCGTTGCGCTCTATTTCCGCCACCGTAGCCCCCTCTCCCTGTCATAGCCGAGCTCGTCTCCGCACGGGCTCATCGCCGGCAGCCCTACGGCGACCATTTGGTCCCGCGCCTGTGCCTGTTTAGCTCGCCCGCGCGCGTAGAGCCTCGATAGCCTTTTGCCTCGCTCATTTGGGCACTGCTGCTGCTGATCTACCTCTGCCCAAAGCTCGCCGTCCGCTGCGTTGCTCGCCGCCGGCGATTCTGACCACCTCGGCCTGTGAAACCACCACAGAACGATGCGGCGTGGACCGCCCGATCGAACGCGCCAAACCCCGCCTAAAATGGTACACCGTAGGCGAAACCCGAGCTCGCCGGAGTTCGCTGCCGCGCCCGGGCTCGCCGGAGCGCTCTCCGGCCGCCGACCGATGTGGCCGGTGGGTCCCACCCTCCCTCCTGCCACTGACTGTGGGCCCCCTGGGCCCCAGTTGACCCGTTGACTCGGGTCAACTGTTGACGTGGCCGCCCCTGTCTCATTGACATGCGGGCCCCACTCAATTAAACTAATTTAGATAAATAGATAATTAGTTAATTAAAATCCTAAACAGACACTGACTGCTGGGCCCCACCTGCTAATTAACCCAATTAGTTAATTTAACCCCTCTGTTAAAGCCACAGTGTATGACATGTGGGCCCCACCTGTCTGGTTAGACTGGTCAGCCGACCAGTTGACCTGCTGACGTCATCATCGCGTCATACTGACGTCACTTTACACTGTTTCGGATAATGTTGAATTTAAATTCTAGAAATTAATAAAAACTTTAGAAAATCATATTAAATAAACCGTAACTCCGATGAAAATAATTTATATATGAAACTTGCTCAGAATTTCGATACGAACCCGGATATGCCCTCCATATTCTTGTCAGATGCCCCTAGCTATATGAACATGGAACTTTTAGACCGATTTCGATAAATGAATAGTGCCCAACATTGATTAAATAAATCCGGATAAATTCCTAAATTAACTAAATCATTTAGTTAGGCAGTAGAACACCCCGGCATATCATTTAGGCATGTCATACATATTGTTTGCATTATTGCCGTGAATTTATTGTTTCTCTCCCCCTCCTTCTCTCTTGATAGACGCCGATACCGACGACGCTGCAGCTGGGTACGACTACGCTCCAGACGAGCAGCCCGTTGACGACCTCTCTCTCTTGCCAGAGCAACCAGACAAGCCCCCCCCCCCCCTTGAGCATCCAGATATCGCCCATTCCATTTCTCCTGCTTGCATTAGATTTTGCTACTGTTAATGTATGCTCCTATTCTGATGCATAGCCTGCTGTTGTAACCTGTTCATTGTTACCTTACCTGCCTATGATAAACTGTTTAGTATAGGTTGGTAGTGAACCATCAGTGACCCCCACCATCTTACCCTTGTTGCCCCTGCTTGATCATCGATGACTCGATCAATGTGATCGTCGACCAGAGACCGACACATCACCTCACCCCTCCTTAGTTGTACGACTCTGCATAGTTACTATCGAGTGCCGAGGGTGATACCTCATAACGCACTCCTGATGAATACTCTGCAGCGTAGCTGTTCGGTTGTGGTCATCGAGGGTGATTCCTCCTTCTCCACTTCTGATACGACTCTGTCGTGCAACCCCTCAGTGTGAACCTCGAGGGTGATGCCTCATACGTTCACCCTGATGATTTCATCGAGTGGAATCCACCAAGGGTGATTCCTCGGGTTTCCCCCTTGATGTTATGACCACACGGTTACTTTGACCTTCGTTACAGGCGGGTCCACCCTGGTGGGTACCCGCTGGGGATCTGTGATATCGAGTGTGCCGGAAGGGCACTCGAGTGTGATATTGTGGCGGAGCTTCAGAGACTCTGATTGTCTCCGCGTGATACTAAATGAGCCTATTTGATTTGGGTGTGTGATCTGAGTGGGTCGACATGCCCTATACGCACTACCACCACGCAGGATTATGGTTATGGGGCCCTCTACATCGTACGTTTCTCCCGAAAGCTCTTCAGACGTCACGGTTCACCATGCGGGCTGATCGCCGGGAATGGGCTGGATACTTCACTGACGAGTTCAGTGTCGCGCCTGCACCCCGGCCAGCCACGCAACGCGCAGGGTGCCCAGGGCGATGGCCCAAGACCTCTGGGTGCATAGGTTAGTCCGGCGTACTGACCTCCCTGCTGAGCCTAGGTAGGGCGCTGCTTCGTGTTGATCTTCCGAGGCCGGGCATTACCCAGCAAGTGTGACCGGCCAGAGTTGATCGAACGTATTGGGTAACAGTAGTGCACCCCTGCAGGGATGAATAATCTACAGATAGCCGATCCTACGGTAAAGGACGCTTAGTTTGTGTATCCCGATCTACTACTTGAACTGGATACTGGTTACTTAATTGAAGCTTCGGGATCGCTTTCTCGCTGGGAGTCGAGGAAGGATCTCTAGGCTTGCTTCAACATGTTTGCTAAATAAAGTGCTATTCTACTCTCTTCTACTGCTGCAAGATGATGGCTTCGTGAAGATGCTAGTCTTCGATAGGACTAGGCCTTCTCTCTATTCTGGCATTTCTGCAGCCCAGTCCACATATACAGCCTTTCTCCATTGATAATGTTGCATATGTAGTATAGATCCTTGCTTGCTGAGTACTTCGGATGAGTACTCACGGTTGCTTTACTTTCTCTTTTCCCCATACCCCACCTTTTTGATACATCAGACGATGGAGCCCCGGAGCCAGATGCCACCTCAGGAGCTTACTACCAGGAGGGTCCAGAGGGCACGTACTACTGGATCGAGCTAGCCGACCAGGAGTAGGATCGGAGGCTCCCAGGCAGGAGGCCAACGCCTTTCGATCTAGAGTCGTTGTTTGTGCTAGCCTTCTTAAGGCAAAACTTGTCTAACTATGTCTGTACTCAGATAATATTTGTATGACTAACTCATGTATTCGGATCTTCTTGATCCCTGGTCTGTAATATTGTGGATCTCTGTTTTAATTGTGTTCGAGTTGTGTTGTGATATCTTCCCGTGAGTCCCTGTGCTTGATCGTGCATGTTTGCGTGTATGATTAGTGCACGATTGAGTCGGGGGCGTCACAGAAGCGCTGTTGTTTAACGCCCCTAGCTAGGCATAAAACATAGATCTAGGTATTGTCATCTTTGGTATGCAAACCATAAGTATCTGTCATAATAGATTCATATGGCAACTTAATTTTCTTTCTTGGAAAGTGTTCCATGCCCTTCCTTAACGGAAATTGAAATCTAATGTTTCCTTCTTTTATATCAATAATTGCACCAATCGTTCTAAGGAAAGGTCTACCAAGAATAATAGGACATGTAGGATTGCAATCTATATCAAGCACAAGAAAATCTACGGGCACATAATTCCTATTTGCATCAATAAGAACATCATTAATTCTTCCCATAGGTTTCTTAATAGTGGAATCCGCTAGATGCAAATTCAAAGAACAATCATCAAATTCACGGAAACCTAGCACATCACATAAAGTTTTTGGAATCGTGGAAACGCTAGCACCCAAATCACACAAAGCATTGCACTCATAATCTTTAATTTTAATATTAATAGTAGCTTCCCACTCATCATAAAGCTTTCTAGGGATAGAAACTTCCAATTCAAGTTTTTCTTCAAAAGATTTCATCATAGCATCAACGATATGTTTAGTAAAAGCTTTATTTTGATTATAAGCATGAGGTGAATTTAACATGGATTGCAACAAGGAAATACAATCTATCAAAGACAAATTATCATAATTAAAGTCCTTGAAATCCAAAAGAGTGGGTTCATCGCTACTTAAAGTTTTGACCTCTCCAATCCCACTTTTATCAGTTTTTCATTAAGATCTTTAAACTCCAAATTATTGGGACGCCTTCTAGATAAAGTTGACTCATCTCCAGTCCCATATTTATCAAGATTTATATTAGCAAACAAAGATTCAATAGGAGTCACACCAATCACTTTAAGATCTTCATCATTATTTTCACAAAAACTAGAAGAACACACTTTTACAAACCAATCTCGCTTAGCACGCATCCTAGCGGTTCTTTCTTTACATTCATCCATAGAAATTTTAATAGCTTTGAGAGATTCATTAAAATCATGCTTGGGTGGCATAGATCTAATCTTCAAAGAATCAATCTCAAGAGAAATTCTATCAACGTTCCTAGCCAAATCATCGATCTTAAGAAATTTTTCTTCTACCATAGCATTGAAATTCTTTTGAGAATTAATGAAATCTTTAATATTATGCTCAAGATCAGAGAGATATTTTATTATAGTTTCCATAAGAATTATTGTAGGAATTACCATAATTAATAGAGTAATTAATAGGAAATGGCCTAGGGTTGAAATTACCTCTATACGCGTTATTACCAAAATTGTTCCTACCAACAAAATTCACATCCATAGATTCATTATTATTCTCAATCAAAGTGGGCAAAGGCATATCATTAGGATCAATAGGAGCACTCTTACTAGCAAACAATTTCATAAGTTCATCCATCTTTTCACTCAAAGTATAAATTTCTTCAATCGCATGCACTTTTTTACTAGTGGAACATCTTTCGGTATGCCATTGAGAGTAATTTGCCATAATATTATCTAGGAGTTTAGTAGCTTCTCCTAGTGTAATTTTTATAAAAGTACCTCCCGCGGCGGAATCTAAAAGATTTCTAGATGCAAAATTCAATCCGGCATAAAAATTTTGTATGATCATCCATAAACTTAAACCATGAGTAGGGCAATTTCTTATCATCAATTTCATCCTCTCCCAAGATTGTGCAACATGTTCATGATCAAGTTGCTTAAAATTCATTATATCGTTCCTAAGGGAGATGATCTTAGCGGGAGGAAAATACTTGGAAATAAAAGCATCTTTACACTTATTCCATGAATCAATACTATTTTTAGGTAAAGATGAAAACCAAGTTTTAGCATGATCTCGCAGTGAGAACGGAAATAGCTTCAATTTAACAATATCATTATCCATATCTTTTTCCTTTTGCATATCACACAACTCAACGAAAGTATTTAGATGGGATGCGGTATCTTCACTAGGAAGGCCGAAAAATTGTTCTTTCATAACAAGATTCAACAAAGCGGCATTAATTTCATAAGATTCCGCACTAGTGGCGGGAGCAATCGGAGTACTAATAAAATCATTATTATTAGTATTGGAAAAGTCACACAATTTGGTATTTTCTTGAGACATCGTGACAAGGAAAGCAATCTAGCACACAAGCAAACAGAAAGCAAACGAAAAGATGAATTAAAGAAGGGTGAATAAAAAGGCAAATATTTTTGTGCTTTTCTGAAAACGTTTTAGAAGTGAGGGAGAGGAAAACGAGAGGCAAATGGCAAATAATGTAATGCAAGAGATGAGAGTTTATGATGGGTACTTGGTAGGCTTGATGTAGAACCTCCCCAACAACGGCGCCAGAAATTCTTCCTGCTACTTCTTGAGCTTGCGTTGATTTTTCCCTTGAAGAGGAAAGGGTGATGCAGCAAAGTAGAGATAAGTATTTCCCTCAGTTAAGAACCAAGGTATCAATGCATTAGGAGGCACAAGCAAGTCTCCAATCTATGCACCTGCACAAACTAACAAACACTTGCACTCAACGCGAAAAAGGGGTTGTCAATCCCTTCACGGTCTTGAACAAGAGTGAGATCTAATAGAGATAGGTATAAAAGATAAATAAAAGGCAAACTAAAGTTAATCTAAATAAATTGCAACAAGGTATTTTTGGGTTTTTTGGTTTATAGATCTGAAAATATATGATGGAAAATAGACCCGGGGGCCATAGGTTTCACTAGAGGCTTCTCTCTTGAAGATAGCATACGGTGGGTGAACAAATTACTGTTGAGCAATTGATAGAAAAGCGCAAAGTTATGACGATATCTAAGGCAATGATCATGAATATAGGCATCATGTCTGTGACAAGTAGACCGAAACGATTCTGCATCTACTACTATTACTCCACACATCGACCGCTATACAGCATGCATCTAGAGTATTAAGTTCATAAGAACGGAGTAACACCTTAAGCAAGATGACATGATGTAGAGGGATAAACTCAAGCAATATGATATAAACCCCATCTTTTTATCCTTGATGGCAACAATACAATACGTGCCTCGCTACCCCTTCTGTCACTGGGTGAGGACACCGCAAGATTGAACCCAAAACTAAGCACCTCTCCCATTGCAAGAAAAACCAATCTAGTTGGCCAAACCAAACTGATAGTTCGAAGAGAAATACAAAGATATCTTAATCATGCATAAAAGAGTTCAGAGAAGACTCAAATAATATTCATAGATAATCTGATCATAAATCCACAATTCATCAGATCTCAACAAACACACCGCAAAAAAGTATTACATCAAATAGATCTCCAAGAACATCGAGGAGAACATTGTATTGAAGATCAAAGAGAGAGAAGAAGCCATCTAGCTACTAGCTATGGACCCATAGGTCTGTGGTAAACTACTCACACATCATCGGAAGGGCAGCAAGGTTGATGCAGAGGCCCTCCGTAATAGAATCCCCCTCCGGCAGATCACCGGAAAGGCCCCAAGATGGGATCTCACTGGAAGAGAGGCTTGCGACGGCGGAAAAGTATTTTGGTGGACGCTTCTGGTGGTTTGGGAATATTTGGGAATTTATAGTGCAAACATTAGGGTTAGGAGACATCCGAGGGGCCCACAAGCCCTCAGGGCGCCCGCCTAGGGCGTGCCTGGTAGGCTTGTGGCCTCTTCGGGAACCTTCTGGCCCCCTCTCCAAGTCCTCTGGATGTCTTCTGGTCCAAGAAAAATCATCGCGAAAGTTTTATTCCGTTTGGTATTCCTTTTCTGTAAAACTCAAAAACAAGGAAAAACAGAAACTGGCACTGGGCTCTAGGTTAATAGGTTAGTCCAAAAAATAATATAAAATAGCATATTAATGCATATAAAACATCCAAAATAGATAAAATAATAGCATGGAACAATAAAAAAATTATAGATACGTTGGAGACGTATCACAGGGTTGAAGCCATGCCTGGGGACCAAGACCAGTTTGCCTCGGCAAGGTTTCCGGGGCCGTCGAGCTAAGAGCCCGCCAGGCTCTTTGCCCGCAGACCCCCGCCAAGACGCCACCGCTCCACCTCACCGCACACAAGTCACTAATCAATGCGGTGTCAAGCTTTCAAGTGGCTAGGTGGTTCCTATCAGGCACGTGGCGGCTTGGTGAAGAAGGGATTAGCTTTATGGACACCCGTCCAGATGGCGTGTCACGCTGATAAGGAAAAGGTGGATAAGCGTCACGGCAGGCTTGCCGGGCTTCAACCTCAGCATGACACCTAGCTGGTGCATTTAATGCACTTTGTCCTAACTGCCAGAGTTAGGTAAGATAACATTGTTAGCTATCTAATCATGCCAAAATGACTGTTTTGCCACTGTGATCACCCCTTGAGCTATAAAAGGAGGCCCGAGGCAACCTAGCAAAGGGTTCGAACATTTGATCCCTCAACACTTGTACTAGCACAGCTGCTCTCCCCGAGGCATCCTTGTCGAGCTAGAGCACTTCGCTCCTTCGTGTTCCTCCAGTGCAATCCACCACAGCAGAAGTAGGGTTTTACGCTGCAAAGCGGCCTGATCCTGGGTAAAAGAGAGTTGTCCACCACCGCACTCCCCCGTTGTTTCTGCTTTTTGTGCACTGTGACTGTCCCCTTGCCGAACCACAAAACGGGCACCCCTGCTCCATAGGTGATCGTACTTCCACACCGACAAACATTCTCAATATCTTTAGCTCTAGCAAGTTGTTCATCAAGAAATTCATCTAGTGGCACATTATCATCAAGCAAGGTACTAGCATCGTCATAAGCATAATTCATAGCAGAAGTAGCATCATCAATAACTTGTGACATATTAGGATTAATAGCATGTGGTGGTGTTGCAAGCTTAGTCAAAACAGAAGGTGAATCAAGTGCAGAGTGTGATGGCAATTCCTTACCCCCCCTCGTCTTAGAGGGAACGATCTTGGTTCTGGTATCTTTCAGATTCTTCATAGTGATAAATAGATATAAATCCCAAGTGACTCAACAAATATAGCTATGCTCCCCGGCAATGATGCCAGAAAAAGGTCTTGATAACCCACAAGTATAGGGGATCGCAACAGTTTTCGAGGGTAGAGTATTCAACCCAAATTTATTGATTCGACACAAGGGGAGCCAAAGAATATTTGTAAGTATTGGCAATTGAGTCGTCAATTCAACCACACCTGGAGATTTAATATCTGCAGCAAAGTGATCAGTAGCACAGTAGTATTATAGTTTGATAGCGATAGCAGCGATAGTAACAGTAACGATAACAGCAGTAGTGATAATTTTGTAGCAGTTGTAACAGCAGTAGCAACAGTAGTAACTTAGCAAAGATCAATATATGAAAATCTCGTTGGCAGATCGGTGATTTCGTTGGATGGTATTCATCATATAATAGTCACAACCTAGGGCGATACAAAACTAGCTCCAGTTCATAAATATAATATAGGCATGTATTCCGTAAATAGCCATACGTGCTTATGGAAAAGAACTTGCATGACATCTTTTGTCCTACCCTCCCGTGGTAGTGGGGTCCATAAGGAAACTAAGGGATATTAAGGCCTCCTTTTAATAGAGAACCAGAACAAAGCATTAACACATATTGAATACATGAACTACTCAAACTACGGTCATCATCGGAAAGTATCCCAATTGTTGTCACCTTGGGGTTTACGGATCATAACTCATAATAGGTGCATATAACTTACAAGATCGGATCAAGAACATATATATGATGGTCAAAACATGAACGGTTCAGATCTGAAATCATGGCACTCGGGCCCTAGTGACAAGCATTAAGCATAGCAAAGTCATAGCAACATCAATCTCAAAACATAGTGGATACTAGGGATAGAGCCCTAACAAAACTAACTCGATTACATGATGAATCTCATCCAACCCACCACCGTCCAGCAAGCCTAGGAAGGAATTACTCACTCCCGGTGGTGAGCATCATGAAATTGATGATGGAGGATGGTTGGTGATGACGAAGACCGAAGATCCCCCTCTCCGAAGCCCCGAACGGGCTCCAGATCTGGCCTCCCGATGAAGAACATGAGGTGGCGGCGGCTCCCTATCGTAAAACAGGATGAAACTTCCTCCCTTAATTTTTTTTGGAAAAATAGGATTTTATAGCGTCAGAATTAGGGTCAGCAGAGCCTCGTGGGCCCCACTACCCACCAGGGCGCGCCAGAGGGGGTGGCGCGCCCTAGTGCCTTGTGGACAGCTGGGCCCTCCCTCAAGTGGGTCTTGGTCCGAGAACTTTTATTTCTGCACAAAAACAACACCATGGTAGTTCTGCTGAAAACAGCGTCAGTCCGGGTTAGTTTCATTCAAATCATGCAAATTAGAGTCCAAAACAAGAGCAAAAGCGTTAGGAAAAGTAGATACGATGCAGACGTATCAGTGTCATCCTACCACCACATCCAAAAGAGGGTGTAATCCTACCAATGCAAGTTCATGATCACCATGAGGATCACCGTGAGGGGTTAGTATATACCGCCTCACCAAAATATATAGACCATAAGATTGTTTCCAAGCCCTAACTACACAAAATATACGTCATCATCATCGTCCTTGTTGCCATCGCCATCGAGGATCATGCACGCCATCGCCACCAATAGAAGCAGCACTAGTAGTAGTGCTTGCCCAGCCAGGTCCTGAGCCAGAGCACCCTATGGGCGTCTCCCATGGCCACAAACCCAACACCCTAGGATTTTTTGTCCAGCAGGTCGCTGAGAGCCACCATGAGAGCCTTTGGGTTGAAGCCACCTTGCTCCATGACGGTGCCGTAGAGCTGAGAGTGGACGTCGACCATCTTGCTCTCCCTGATGGCGGTGGCCACCTCCTTCACTGCATGAGTATGCTGCTGAAGACGCTCAGCTCCTCCATGAAGCCTGCCCGCTTGCTCTTCCTATCCACCACAGGAATGTGCACACCATACTTATCAGGAGCATCAGCGTTGATGGTGTCTGACTCCTGGGTGTCTGGATACTCGGGCATCGGCAAGTGATTGCTTGTATCTGCGTTGGTATTTCCCCAAAGAGGAGAGGATGATGCAATACAGCAACGGTAAGTATTTCCCTCAGTTATGAAACCAAGGTTATCAATCTAGTAGGATAACCAAGCAACACTATGTAAATAGCACCTGCACACAAATAACAAATACTTGCAACCCAACGCATAAGAGGGGTTGTCAATCCCTCCTCGGTATTGAGATAGATTAAATTGTATGAGATTGGATAAATAGGTCTAGCAAAAACACAAAATAAAATAAAGAAAGAAAAATTGCAGCAAGGTATTTTTGGGGTTTTGGAATAATAGATCTGAAAACAATATGATAGGAAATAGACCCGGGGGCCGTAGATTTCACTAGTGGCTTCTCTCGAGAAAATAGCATACGGTGGGTAAACAAATTACTGTTGCGCAATTGATAGAAGAGCAAATAATTATGACAATATCCAAGGCAATGATCATGTATATAGGCATCACGTCCAAGATTAGTAGACCGACTCCTGCCTGCATCTACTACTATTACTCCAAACATCGATCGCTATCCAGCATGCATCTAGTGTATTAAGTTCATGGAGAAACGGAGGAATGCAATAAGAACGATGACATGATGTAGACAAGATCTATTCATGTAGGAATAGACCCCCATCTTTTTATCCTTAATGGCAACGATACATGTGAGGGAGTCATGGACTAAGGGGTCCTCGGGGCAACGGCCCATTGTGCATGGGCCGGACTGGTGGAGCCGTACTATGACAGGAGATCTATGAAGCCGTGGTGTGCCCTCCAAGTCAAGAAGGCTTAGGATCTCTTTGATTCCTAATTGTAATCTATCATCGGTAACCCTAACCCTATCGGTGTCCATATAAACCGAGGGTTGTAGTCATTAGGGGCAGAGCTATCTTCATCCCCCGTAGCCTAGGGTTTAGCTCATGCTGATCTCGAGGTAGATCTACTCTGTAAACCATGTTATACAATCAATACAATCAAGCAGGACGTAGGGTTTTACCTCTTCGAGAGAGCCCGGCCCTGGGTAAACACTGTGTTCGTCGTCCCTTGTTACCCATCGATCCTAGATCCATAACTTGGGACCCCCTACCCCGAGGTCTACCGGTTTTGACACCGACATTGGTGCTTTCATTGAGAGTTCCGTTGTGGGATCGCCAGAAGAATCGATGGCTCAACCGTTCACTGGAGACCACACCCGGACCGAGGGCTTCCCCGCCCCTGGTCATCTCCTTGTCTTCGGCGGCATAATAGCGCGCGCCAATCCCACTAGTCGCCTCGACCAGATCGAAGGCCTCACCCATGTCGAAGGGTTCATTGGTTCAAGGGCATCGACCCCAGGACCAGCAGATTCACAAAAATCCGGTATCCCTCAGAATCCGACCTTGAAGTCCGACTCCGACGGACCGCTGCGAAGATCTCCCGCCGAACCGCCAGAGTGCCTGGCACCCCCATGCGGCCAACCGGCAGACCACCTGGTAAGCCTTTTTCGTGTGATGGGAATCTCTGTTACTAGGCCTACAGCCTACGATCGGATCGGGCTTAAACCCGACGACCGAAAGATCGGTACCCCTCCGGTCACACACCTCGTCGCCACAGTTGAAGAGGTCCAGGAGGGGCCATAGCCTTGCAAGCTAAAGACGGTGTACACTCGAATCCCCAGTTCGGAGTCAGACACCAGCCCGGATGTACATCCGGACACAACCCCCAGCTCGAGTTCCGGCCTCGAGCCTATCCGGCCGCACACCAGTTCAGATCCGAGCCCTGTGCGGTCAGGACCAGACATGACTCAACCATTCATCAAGGATAGTCCAGATTCTCGGCAGGAGGGAATTCTCGAAATTTTCCCGCCCGCCCACCACACGGAATATAATCCGGACTCGAGAAACCCAGACATATGGGACCTCATGTACGTCAAGC
Organism: Thinopyrum elongatum; assembly: GCA_011799875.1. Classification (NCBI taxonomy): domain Eukaryota; kingdom Viridiplantae; phylum Streptophyta; class Magnoliopsida; order Poales; family Poaceae; genus Thinopyrum; species Thinopyrum elongatum. Next base: position 116,177,655 of record CM022298.1, on the reverse strand, counting down.
AGCTGCCAAATGAGACAGTCCACCACTATTGGGCCAGATTTCTCCTGGTAAAGAATAGGATGGCACCTTGCCGTGACGAAGAAATAATTAAAACCTTCCGGTTTAACTGTAGGGACGAGGGCCTCTCAAACGCCCTCGCGCGTTGCCGAATTCAAAGCTTCACCGAACTGTCAGACATCGTGTGCAAATATTGTGCCATGGAGAACACATGGAGGGCACAACAGCTGAACATGGGGCCTCAGCCCGCTGCACATCACGGGAGGACCCGCCTTAAACGGGCTTACACAAACCAGTCACCGGAGCACGCGCCTAAGGAGAGGAAAACTAGGCCCAGATCGGTGTTAGACGAATTGCTGGATAAACCATGCACGATACATTCGGTCTTGCTAGACGCAAACCCAACCCACAGACTGCGAGCCTATTGGGTGGTAAGACAAGTGGCCAAACATGGCGAGCCAATCTTGGGCCTTACACCCCCAGATAAAAAGTCTTCGGCTTTGCCGCAGGACCACAATGTCCTCACGGTATATGAGATGTTCGCCTCAAACAATAAAAGGAAAAAAGCTCTTCGAGAGCTCAATCAAATATATCAAGTAACGGCCACACAACCATGGGCAGCCATGCCTATCACCTTCAACAAGAAGGATGAGCCAAGCTCCCGCAATAGCCACGCACCGGCCGCACTGGTCCTCGACCCCATTGTCGATGGTTTCCGGCTGACTAAAGTGCTGATGGACGGAGGCAGCGGCCTCAACCTCATTTATGAGGATACTCTAGACAAGATGCAGTTCAACAGGTCTCGCATCGAACGCAGCCACACCACATTCCGAGGCATAATACCCGGAAGGAAGGCACACTACTCGGGACGCGTAACCCTGGATGTCATGTTCGGTACACCCGACAACTACAGATCCGAACCCTTGCTATTTCACATTGTGCCTTTCCGTAGCGGATACCACGCCCTTCTAGGATGTGAGGCATTCTCAAAATTTCAGGCCATACCACATTACGGGTATATGAAACTCAAGATGCCAGGGCCCAACGAGGTGATCTCTCTTCAAAGCGACCCGAGCAAAGCCTTGCGAGCCGAAAACAAAATGGTGTCACTCGCCCTAGAGACACTATCTGAAGCCCTCACAGTCAAAGAGTTGACAGCGCTACGCACTACAGTCGACAGGGATGATGTGGTTCTCAGTAAAAGACAAAAGCCCACATCATTCAAGCCAGTGGACAGAATAGTCAAATTTCAAGTGCACCCAACAGATCCCAATAAAACGGCATCCATAGGAGCACAGCAGGACCTCGCAGTCGACGAGGCGCTAAGGATATTCCTGCATGAAAATTGGGAAATATTCGCCTGGCACCCATCAGATAAGCCAGGAATACCACGAAGACTAGCAGAGCACAACCTCAACATTTTGAAAGGCTTCAAGCCAGTGAAACAAACCCTGCGCCGATTTTCCAAACCCAAACGGCAGGTCATGGGCGAAGAGCTTGCAAAATTGCTAGAGGCCAGATTCATCCGCAAGATCAAGCACCCCAAGTGGTTAGCAAATCTGGTTATGGTACCCAAGAAGGATAAGTCCTGGCGGCTCTACGTCGACTTCAAAGACCTCAACAAGGCTTGCCCCAAGGATCCATTCCTCTGCCAAGGATAGACTAGATCATCGATGCCACCGCCGGACACGACTCGTTATGCTTCCTCGATGCATACTCCGGATACCATCAGATCAAGATGAAGGAGTCCGATCAGGCAGCAACTGCATTCATCACCCCCTACGGCCCCTTTTTGCTTCAACACTATGCCGTTCGGACTAAAAAACACAGGACCCACATATCAGCACATGATTCAAACATGCCTCGAAAACCAAATTGGCAAAATAGTCAAAGCATACGTGGACGATGTGGTTGTCAAAACCAAAAACATTCACCAACTGATAGATGACTTACGTCAAACCTTTGACAACCTGCAGGCCTACGATATACAGCTCAACCCGGAGAAATGTGTTTTCGGAGTCCCTGCTGGAAAGCTACTCGGATTCATAGTTTCCCATAGATGAATCGAAGCCAATCCGGCCAAAATTAGAGCGCTATCTTAGCTCACAATACCAACGGAGCTTAAGCATGTCCAGAAGCTGGTAGGATGCGTGACCGCTTTGAGCCGCTTCATATCCCGCCTCGGAGAAAAGGCATTGACACTCTACAAACTGCTTAAAAAGACCAAGAACTTCTAGTGCACAGATGAAGCAACCATGGCACTCGAGGAGATTAAGACACTCCTCGCCAGCAATCCTATCCTGGCCATGCCCGGCATTGGCGAGCCCATGCTACTATACATTTCGGCCACCAATCAGGTGGTAAGCACGGTACTCGTCGTAGAACGGGAGACCGAGGGCCACAAGTTTCAAGTCCAAAAGCCGGTCTACTATGTGTCCAAGGTGCTTACGCCATGCAAATCACGATACCCGCACTATCAAAAGATAGCCTACACGGTCTTCATGGCATCTCAAAAGCTGCGTCATTACTTTCAAGAATGTTCGGTCACAGTAGCGTCAGAAGTCCCCTTGAATGATATAATCAATAACAGGGATGCTACAGGCCGCATCGCCAAATGGGCCATCGAGCTTCTCCCTTTCGAGATAACATACAAGCCACGCCGAGCCATTAAATCTCAGGTGCTGGCCGATTTCATAGTCGAATGGACCGAGGCCGAACTACCCAGAGAGTACTCCACATACCTTCCTCGAGCGGCTCTTTAAGCCCTCCGTGGTATGGCAGGACAAGGTCACCAGTGCACCATCAGACGAGCCCGCTCACAATGCCTCGCCTGACAACGAACAAGACGATCACGTCATCGGCGGCTCCGCACTCAAGGAAACACCTTCTGCACACGAGGTAATGGTCGTAATCCCACCCTGGATAGAACCCTTGCTAGCCTACCTCACACAACATCAACTTCCGAAGGATCAAACCGAAGCACGACGCATAGTTCGTCGCTCTAAAGCATGCAAGGTCCATGAGGGTGAACTCTATAAGAAGAGTACCACAGGAGTTTTACAAAGGTGCATCTCCGAAGAAGAGGGGCAGCAGCTTTTGGCAGAGATACACGCGGGCATGGGCGGACACCACGCGGCAGCTCGGGCTTTGGTCAGCAAGGCTTTTCGAGCAGGTTTTTTTCTGGCCTACCGCCCGTGAGGATGCCCGGACATTAGTCCAACACTGCGTCGGATGCCAGCTGTTCGCAAATCAAAGCCACATGCCCCCCACAGCTCTCCGGACAATACTGATCACGTGGTCTTTTGCGGTCTGGGCTCTCGACATGGTCGGACCACTCAAAGGGGGGATAAACAAAAAGAAGTACCTATTGGTCATGGTCGACAAATTCACCAAGTGGATTGAGGCAAGATCCGTCACTTCGGCAGAATCCGGACCAGTCGTCGCCTTCTTATCCGATGTCGTACACCATTACGGTGTCCCCCACAGCATAATTACCGATAATGGTACCAACTTCACCGCCCAGGAGGTTAAAGACTGGTGCGGGAAAATGGGCATCAAGCTCGATTACGCCTCGGTGTACCACCCACAGACCAACGGGCAGGTCGAATAGGCCAATGGACTCATTATGAGCGGTATTAAGCCTCACCTAGTTCGATCCCTTGAACAATCAGACTGCCATTGGGTCAAGGAACTCGATTCTATACTATGGGGGCCGCGCACCACCCCTAATCGGTCAACCGGATACACACCATTTTTTATGGTATATGGTGCGGAAGCAGTCCTCCCATGCGACCTTATCCATGACGCACCTAGAGTGCGCATGTATGAAGAAAAGGAAGCCGAGCTCGATCGGCAGGACGATCTGGACGCTTTGGAAGAAGAACGAGACATAGGTCGGGCTTGGTCCGCGTTCTATCAACAGCAAGCACGACATTACCACAACCGCAAAGTCCGGGCAAAGACATACAATGTGGGAGACCTTGTCCTCCGACTCCTTGAAAAATAGAACAATAAACTATCACCTAAATGGGAGGGACCGTACATCATCGATGAAGTACTTGTAGGAGGAGCGTATCGTCTTTGTCGCCCATCTGACAACGGCCTCGAGCCGAACCCGTGGAACGCAGCAAGGCTGTCGCATTTTTACGCCTGAGTCCGACATCAATTTTTGCCTTTTCTTTCTTTTATTTTTTTACCCTTTTCTCTCTTTTGTCGTGGTGCTAGTTCGGCTAAACCGAACCATACCAGGCCCATATTATATACCATTAAATGTAATACCCAGCTTCGCTTGGGGGCTCCCTTAGACTAGCCGCATAAATGCATACATCGCATTCGTTATGATTGTATCCTTCTCATACATGTTAAGCCAACATATGCACTTGTTTGACTTAAGATCTTTGCCAAGCCGGGTTGCCTGGCTCCTGTGATTAACCCTACGTTCCTGATTGTTCGGCTAGGGAGTAAAGGGAGCACCTCTGCGATTGTTATGACCGGGTCACCCGGGACCGTACCTCAGACGGGAGAAGCCGAAAGCTAGCATTCTTACATAATACAATAAGTCGGCCTAAGGGAAGTGAATACAGCCTCGAGCTTACTACCAAGGTTCTTTTCTAAAGCCATTGGTGTCCGTTGATCCTACGAGTCTGGACTATAATCCTACCCGATGAAAGGAACCCTTGGAGGAACTATTTTCATTGGAAGATGTTTCTTACGTTAAACAGTAATATAACATTGCTCTCCGCATATGTTTCGTCTGTTCAAACCAGAAGGCTGGATTGCCTGGTTCCCGAATTATTGCCTTGTTTCCCATGGCACACAGTACGGAACACTCCCCGATCTCTGATCGGAGAGGCAGAAGCTGATGGCCGGTCAAGACAACATTCTTTCAAAAATAACAATAAGAGCGCGGATGGAGCACGGTCAACGTAAAGTACATAGATACATAGAATTGACAAAACTACTCATTCTCGACATTGTCTATCAATTGTTCTAAAGCACAATCCTTTTGCGAATAGCGAGGGGCTTGCATCACTTCCTCATACACCAAGCTTAGTGGTATCTCTTGACCATCAGGGCCCACGGGACCAACACGGGCCATATGCACCGGGTCTAGCTTGGTGAAGCGGGTCTTTACCATAGCCCACGCCTCGCGTGCTCCTTCTCAGCAGGCCGAGATCTTCCATAACTCAAACCTGCGTCGAGCCCCTTTGAAATGGCTGGCTAGTTCGGCCATACTATCTGGTGGCGCATCCGACGGCCATAATGCCTTCGCCATGCTCTTCATGGCTTTTTGGGCCTTTTCATAGGTCTTCGACAGTTCCTTTAGAAGGTTCCCATCATAAGTGCTCACTTCTTCCTTCGGCCGCCTAGTCAGGAGACCTACCAAGCAGGTGTCACCAATCGTCATTAAAATATCAATGACATTTGTCACACAACGCGGTACGGTCAGCACTTACCAAATATGCCACCTTTCAGCTTCTGGTTTTCCTCTGCGTCTTGGGCCAGCTGAGCTCTCAAGCTCTTAATTTCCTCGGCTTGGTGTTTATTTTCTGCCTTGAGCTCATTTTTCTCATCCTGACTCCGCGTCAGCACTCGTTTACCAGCCTCCAGCTCCCTCCGCAACCCTCTTACAGCTTCCACGGCTATACGGAGAATGCGGTGTTAATGCTTGGTATACAACGTATACTTAGAAAAGCAGTATCTACTACTCACCGGACAATTTGCTACTGGCTTTTCGAGCCGCATCTAGTTCGGCCTTGGCTTCAACCAATTGTGTCTGGCTCACTTCAAGGTCCTTGGACAGCTTTTTGTTCTGATCGCCTGCGGCCTACAAAAATAATATCATTATACACCCTTAACTCAGCCGTCCCGCCCGAATTAAGGCTTGGGGGCTAGTTGGTTAGGGAACATGATCTGCTTTTAAGCTATATATACCTACACCTTAGCGGCAAATAGACCAGCAATCCCGTCTAGACCTGTCCGGGCTGCTCCAAGGTACGCATCCACCGAACTAAAAGCATTGAAAACCTGTTCAGCAAAAGCAGTATGACGTAAAGTCTCCCTCCAGTGGCAATGGTTCATTACGCTCTCGACTTCGGAATTAATGACCGAAACATCATCAGAATCCGCCGGGGGTACACCAGTCGTCGCATGTTCGGAGGACGCTCTGGCTTGTGCCGAAGGCTTGGGACCAGAATTACGGTTCAGCGCATCTGGGTGATCTCCGTATTGGTGTAGAGGCATGCGCCTTCTGCAAAATTGAGCAAGCCTTAATAAAAAGAGTGCCAGCGGCAACTCTTGCTGCGATTCTGAAATACGTTACCTCTGGGCCGAGGAGGCAGGTGCCTCCGCTTCTGTGGAGGCTTTTCGCTTTGATCCCCCGTCAAGGGCCTGAGCCGGTGCGGTCCGTGCTCCTCTCGAGGCATTCTTACGCATAGTGCGGCGACCCTTGGGAGTAGAAGTCAGCACGTGGGGGGGTAGCGCGAGACGAGTGTCCTGTTTGGGAGGGGTTCTTCTTTTCACTTACTGAGGAAGAAGGAAGAGCCCCGGGGTGATCGGCTGTTACAGCCACCTTGGCGCCATCAAGTCCCTCCTGATAGAACACCCCTTCTTCAAATTCGATTGGCGTTTCTGGATCGTCATGATACCCCGGATCGCCGTCTCGAGAGTGACTCTCTGGTTGAGGAGGAGGACAACTAATGGACGCAACCTGACGCCTCCATCCCTGTTTAAATGATGACCAGTAAGAATTCGGTGTAATCTACGGACTCAAAGTAATGGGTTGTGACTTACCCAGTCCGCCGGATTGTATCCGAAACAGCCTTCTCAAATACTCATACGAGCGAACTCTGCTTCGTCTCCCTTGAAAAGATCGGCCAGTATTTTGGCCGGGGCCATCTTGTTGTCTGGCCCTTTCCGCTGGTGACGAGTTACATCGTTGGTCCCGTTATAGCACCATAAAGGGTGACCCCGCTGTTGGAGGGGTTGCACGCATCGGGTAATGGCGATGGCCATAACGTCGATCATGGTCAGCCTGCTGCTAGTGAGCAGTCTAATCTTGGCTGACAGTGCATGCACCTCTTCACTGTCCTATTGGGAAGCGCCTCTAGGCCGCCAGTTGTACCGCTTTATAGGCAGATCATTTGAATACTCGGGTAGCCCTTGCCGAATTGGGTCAGTGAGGGGAACATCCTCGATATAGAACCACTCTGAAGTCCATCCTTCGGGATCTTTCTGTGGGGTCCCGATTGGGTACCCTGTCCCAGCTATTCGCCATACTTCGGCACCGCCTACCTCAAATATAGATCCCTCCCGGAGATGGGGGACAAGACAGAAATACTTCCTCCACAAGTCAAAGTGGGGCTCGCAACTCAGAAATATCTCGCACAAGGCCACGAAGCCAGAAATGTGCAATATCGACCTCGGGGTGGGGTTGTGGAGCTGGATCCCATAGAACTCTAGTAGACCCCGTAGGAAAGGATGAATGGGAAAACCCAAACCACTTAGAAGGAAGGGCACGAGACATACCCTCTCCTCCTTGTTTGGGTGGGGGAGTTCTCGGCAAGAGCGCGGCCATCAATGGAGATAAGACCGGCGCGGACTGGGACCAGATCAGCTGAGGGGAGGAAGCGTTGTGTCTGCAAGCGACTTAGCTGGATATATGAGATCGAGCAGCTCGACCAATCGCCTGGGAGCGGGCCGTGAGGGCGCGAGGAAGAACCTGGGCTGTCGGCCATGGCTTTGGGGAATTTTTTCGGTGTCATTCTTGGCGAAGGGGAAGATAATTGTTCTCAGCACCTTTGGATCTATAAATAGGCATCTTGTCATGAAGCCGAAAGGGCAGGTGCGTGGAAGGACGGCATTAGGCCGCACGCCCTCTGGAAAGGTGTGCGAAGCCCTTGTCCCGAGGAACGGCATTAACCTCTGATGAACCCACCTCGATCTCGAGGCATCTCCGGATCCTGGAATCTTGAGACTGTCCGGACCCAAGGACATCAGGCGGGTTCCATATACTGTTCGGCGACAGTAACACGGCTTCAAGTGAAATAAAAGAACTCATCTCGCAAGCCGACGATGTGAAGATTCCAGAAGACGATCCTCGACGTTGGAGGCAAGTTCGGGGGCTACTGAGGGAGTCATGGACTAAGGGGTCCTCGGGGCGACGGCCCATTGTGCATGGGCCGGACTAGTGGAGCCGTACTATGACAGGAGATCTATGAAGTCGTGGTGTGCCCTCCAAGTCAAGAAGGCGTAGGATCTCTTTGATTCCTAATTGTAATCTATCTTCGGTAACCCTAACCCTATCGGTGTCCATATAAACCGAGGGTTGTAGTCATTAGGGGTAGAGCTATCTTCATCCCCCGTAGACTAGGGTTTAGCTCATGCTGATCTCGAGGTAGATCTACTCCGTAAACCACGTTATACAATCAATACAATCAAGCAGGACGTAGGGTTTTACCTCTTCGAGAGGGCCCGAACCTGGGTAAACACTGTGTTCATCGTCCCTTGTTACCCATCGATCCTAGATCCACAGCTCGGGACCCTGTGATGACCTCGGCTTAATCATGCACTAACCATACACGCAAATGCACACGATCAAGCCTAAGGACTCACTTGAAGATATCACAACACAACTCTAAAACATAAATAAATTCATACAAGCTTTATATTACAAGCCAGGGCCTCGAGGGCTCGAATACATAGCTCGATGGCATACAAGTGTCAGCGGAAGCATCAGATATCTGGGTACAGATATATTACAGAAATAGAGATAAGCCTTTAGAAAGGCGAGGCAAAATAAAATACTACGATCGAAAGGCGTAGGCCTCCTACCTAGGACCCTCCGAATCCTACTCCTGGTCGTCAGTCGGCTCCTCGTAGTAGTACTCGCCGGGAGGGTAGTAGTAGTAGCCGTAGTCGTCGATGGGGGCACTATCTCAGGGGCTCCGTCATCTGGCGGCGTCAATTGGATATGGGGAGAAAAAGAAAATAAAGCAAACGTGAGTACTCATCCGAAGTACTCAGCAAGCAAGGATCTACACTACATATGCAACATTTTCAAAGGAGGCTGTATATGTGGACTGGGCTGCAGAATGCTAGAATAGAGAGGAAGGCCTAGTCCTATCGAAGGCTAGCATCTTCCATCATCTTCATCGGTCTGGCAGCATTAGAAGAGTGCAGATTAACATAATGTAAAGTAGCAGTAGTGTTATCAACCTCACCCAGAGATTCTTCCTCGACTCCCTGCGAGAAAGCAATCCCAGAGCCATACTATCCAGTATCATCTTAAGTCACCAGTTCTAGTTGTACCGATCGGGATACAACTCTGAGTGTCCGTTACCGTAGGATAGGCTATCGATAGATTGATTCTTCCCTGCAGGGGTGCACTAACTTACCCACCACGCTCGATTAACTCCGGCCAGACACACTTTTCTGGGTCATGCCCAGCCTCGGCCAAACGATACGCCGCAACCCGACCAAATACTTAACAGAGAGGTCACCACGCCGGATTAACCTATGCCCCTAGGGGTCCTGGGCCATCGCCCCGGGAACTCCTGCACGTTGCGTCAGGCGGCCGAGAGCAGACCTAGCAACCCCTTAATACAAGATCAGTTGCGTAACCAGTCCAACTCGGCGCGCGCCGCTAAGTCGCTGATGTCCATTAAGCTTCGGCTGAAGTATACGACGCAGAACGCCCATACTATGCCCACGTGATGGTTAGTGCTATCAGGCCAGAGGCCCCTCGGATCAAATATCCAAACCGTTAGTGTGTTGGTAGTGCGGAAACAAGCAGAGACTCACTAAAGATGTGACCCCGTCGCCCCGTCTCGAGGACTTGCGGCAAGGGCTAGGAATGCCCGGCCATGCCTCGTATTTAACTCTCGGGCACCATACAGGTCCACCCGATTCCACATCATTCGCAGTTAAGCTCGCGCGGGTACCCCTCAGGGCTGACCCGTCTTTAGTATCATGGTTCAGTGTCAGTCATAGTAACCAAAGTATCCGTGTGTCTGACACCAAGGGGAACCCTGAGGAATCACCTTCGATGGAATTCCCTCTGATGTTACCGTCAAGGTGAACGAAGGAGGAATCACCCTCGAGGTCCACACTTGAGAGGTTGCACGACGATGTCGTTATCGGGGGTGGTGTAGGAGGAATCACCCTCGCTAACCACTACCGATTAACTAACCTACAAGGTTAGCATCAGAAGTGCTGACGAGGTATCACCCTCGGCACTCGATAGTAACCCAGTAGTGTCAAGCAACTAAGGGGAAGTGACATGCGGTGTCGGGGCCTGGTCTTCGATCTCGTTGATCAGGTCTTCTGATAATCCAGCGGGGCAGTCGGGATAAAGTGGGGGGTCTCTGCTGGGGCTCTACCTAACCTATACTAAATAGTTTAGGATAAGCAGGTAAGTAACAATAACAGGTTACATTAAAATAGGCTATGCAGCAGATCTAGGACAACAGCAGCAGCAGCAACTTCTAATGCAAGCATAAGAGAGAGAAGAGTAGGTGATATCGGAATGCTCAAAATGGGGACGCTTTCATGTTTGCTCGGCGGCAAGGGCAAGATCGTCAACTGCATCGTCGGGCTCCTGAGCGGCGTCGGCCTCGGGAGCTACGTCGATGTCAGGGTCTACCGAGAGAGAAGAGGGGGAAGAAACATATAAATGCACAACAAATGATGCAATACAGGGAATGCTATGCTAAGATGTAGTGCAGGGTTGCCTAAGGATGCATCTAGGTCATTTTAGTTATTATAAGATTAGAGTTGGATTTATTAACCGGTGTATAAGCACTATTCATCTACCGGATACGGCCTCGAAGTTGCGGGTTCACCTACGTAGGGGGTTCCGGCATCGAAACAGACAACACAATCAAATTTTTCTCATCGTTCTGAGCAACTTTCATGTTTTAAGTTTTTCAATCTGAGCTACGGTTTAAAAGTTATTAATTTTCAAAGATTTAAATGATTTTCTGGAATTATTTATTTAACAGAATATTCAGAAAAGAGATATGATGTCAGCATGACGTGTGGATGATGTCAGCGGTCAATGGACACGCAGACCAGAGTCAAACCTGACATGTGGACCCCACATGTCAGCCTCTGTTAGCTTAACGATGGATTAAATTAATCTAACAGGGATAATTAGTGTGGTGGGCCCCTGATGCCAGTGACTAGTTAACTAAATAATCAATTAACAGATTTTAATTAATAGTTTTATTTATTTTTAAAATGTTTTAACTAGTAGGGCCCGCATGTCAAAGACATAGGGGCGCCCAGTCAGCGTTGACCCCAAGTCAACGAGGTCAACCGGGCCCATCGGTCAGTGTCACGTGGGCGGCCAGGTCAGCGCCACGTCGGCGGTCTTTGCCGGAGACGCGCCGGTGAGGCGGAACACGGCGGCGACGGCCGGAACTTCGCCGGAGCTGGCCGGAAAACTTGTACGATGGGTGGCCGGACTCGGGCCCGGGCTCTACGGAACGCTGGGAGTGCGCCGCGTCCAATGGCGGTGGTTGCAGCATGTGAGGAGGTCGGGAACATCGATGGCGACCACCGCGGGAGGCACAGGACTTCGGGACCGGGCGCATTCAGTGTTGCGGGGACGCGGGGAACAAGCGGAGGGCACGGGCGGCTTCGCCACAAGGTCCTCAGCACGCGCCCGTGCCCGGCTGGTTCGGAAACGAGCCGTCGCCACGGCGGCGATGTAGCAGGGCGGCGATGCGGCCATGGCGTCGCGGGAAGCCTAGCTAGAGGTGCGGCGAGCCACTAAGGAGAGGGAGAAGAGCAGCGGGAGCTCACCGAGGAGACGTAGGAGCTGGCAGTGGGCTCGAAGGAGGCGCGGGGTGGCCGGAGTCGTCGGCGAGGTCGCGGCGGCCGCAGGGGAAGAAGAGGGCGGGGAAGACGCTGCGGAGACTCCCGTCTCGAGGTCGTTGGCGTGGACGATGCAGCGGACGGAGGCGGAGCGAGCTGGCACGACGGTGAGGTGAGAGGGGCTCGATGGACGCGGGATCGACCGGACCACGGCGACGACCGCGTCGGGGCTGCTCTGGATCGAGGGGAGAGAGCGAAGGGAGAGAGCGAGGGGGATCTGGGGGCTCTAGGGTTGGAGAGGGAGGCAAGGGTGGTCTTATCCACGCCGAAGAGGCACGGATGGGCGACGCGTGCGGCGCCGGCGAGTGTCGACGGGCGCGGCCGACAGCGCTGGGAGGAAGGGGACGAGCGCCAGATGGGCTGGGCCCATATCTGCAGCAGCAGGCCTAAGTGCACAGTGAAATCTTTAGGCCCTTTTTCCCTTTTCTCTTTCTGTTTCTTTTCTTTTCCTGTTTTGCTAATTGGTTGGGCACTTAGTGAGTTTTGTAAAAAGTGTGAGCTAGCCCATAAATCACAGTGCAATATATCCTATCACCCAAAATTAGTTTGGGGTAAATACTATTTCATATTTATTTTGTATTAATGAAAAGGTTGTCAAATGTTGTTTTCAGTCACTGTTTGAGGTTGTTAGAGCCACTTATCCAATCTCAATAAAGTTGGTTACAATTTTATCATTGCCTCTAAATTATTTTCTATTTAATGAACATTTTAGTTTCCACTTTGGAACAACTTTTGTTTTCACTTTAATTTAAAATGAAATTTGATTTAGAAATTTGAAATGAGATATGATGCAATAATGATCAAGCACTGTTAAGCAGGGTGACTTGGCATTATCAGTGGGAGGTTACTGTGGCTAATGGCATGGGGTGTTACAAATTCTCCTCCTCTAACAAGAATTCTCGTCCTGAGAAATAAGAGGTGGAGGAAGGGGAAGAGTTCTAGTTACGAAATTCTAACGAGTCTCATTGTTCTTGGTTGCTCTTCTCGAAGAAGTTGATCCCTTTGTTGATGCCTTCAACTTTCTGCTTCAGGTCATTATGATGAAGTAGGCATCCTTTCCTCGGGATCTTCATCGTGTTTACAAAAAGGGATAAGGGGTAGCTTCAAAAGGATAGACCTCTACAAGGTTGCTTTCTGGTAGATATTATTAGGAAAGGTAGCGAAAAGTAACTCTTGAATTGAAACTTAAGAAAATATCGAGAGCAAAGTAAGGAGGTACCATGGGAAGTTTCGAGCGGGCAGGCTATCGTTCGATGCCTGAACAGGGCGTGAAAGGGGTTCAAAGCAACAGGAATAAGTATTGTGTCTGATACTAGAGTTGATGATTTTTTGGAAGGTGGCTCGTGAATTATATATGAGGCCACGCGAGAGGAATAACCTTGGAAATCGGGGGTGTACAGGAGAGTCAGGTTTCAATCATGTGGAACTGTGGGATATGGGCCCTCCATGAGGGTTAAAAGTGAGAAGGCCCTGACTTCTCTCACAGTCATGATAGCAATGTATGTCAGATGCTAGCCTGTCAGTCATGTTGGCAACAATCATCGGTACCAAGGGCGAGGGACGAAGAGAACCATTTGCCTGCTCGTTAATTCAAGGCGGACCAATCGGCAAGGTTCTCGTCCAACGGTGGTTACCGGAATGTCACCAGCAATAGTAACAGGGTCTCTCTGACAAGGTTGTACATCGAGATGTTTTCATAGGCAGAGAATTATTTCTGCTTAGACAAGCTAGATTACTGGAAAGGTTAAACAGAACAATGGAAAGGAAAATGTGTATGCACACACAAGAATTGGGAGTATATCCTTCCCAGGGAAAAGCGGAGCAGGATATGCATGATAGGGCAGCAAGTTCAAAAGCATTACGATAAAGGGACGAGGGAAGAATCATGATAGTACCCATACAACGGTGTTTGGATAATTGATCAAGAATCATGTAGCATTGCGCTTCCACTGTTCTCATTGATATTCGGAGTGCCATAGTCACGCTCCGAAGTAGCGATAACATGGTGTTTCAAGTAAGGGTTGGATCTAAAGATCACAAGAGAGACAATGGAACGCTTCCAAGATTGTCTCGGAACGTAAGGATTAATCAAACACAACCAGGTCTGTGTTGGCAGAAAGTCAAGGATGTCATCGATGATATCACAAATCATCGAGGGGTAGGAATGGTATTTCTAGCCATGAATTCGATTGATATCCTAGAACAAGGCAGTATATTGACATGTTTTGTCGAGAGACTCTATGTAGAAGCCATCGAGCAGCGGCGACATCAAGAAAATGGAATGATGAAGCAAAAGGTTAATGGGACTACGGAGGCGACACAAGCTCGAAATCTAGCTTGTTGTTCAAGGTGAAATGACAAGATGAGGAAGAACGATGTAAGCTTAGCTCATCGTCGAAAATTGTGCTCGGGAAAGAAGGACCAGGTAGCACAGTTAAAATTTAGCACGATAAGGATATAGCCAATCGGGCTAGGAATAACTTTTAGGATTGTTAAAACCGTAAGCAATGGAAGTTACTTAGAGTTATCAAATCAGAGTGTGGAATCAACTCACTTACCGGTATTCTCGAGTGACCAACCACTCAGAACCCGGGGATATTGGAATTGGTGATCAATAATGGTTGATGAAAAACTCATAAAAAAATTAAGTAGTTCCTGTGATTTTCTCGAGATACCAGGGGTAATACTCGAAGGTAAATCGGAGTAGAGGTTGGACGGAGGAAATGATTTGCAGACGATAAGTATCTTAACTTATCCGGGAAATTGAATCAAGGAGAAAATATGGTCGGAACCACGATCGCAAAGGATCCATTCATAGTTACAAGATGAACTTGAACCGATGAAGAAATTATTTTTACGAGCAGCTTCCATGATAAGTTCTACATTGGGTCCATGGGCATGAACACAAACTTCAAGGTTGACTCCCACTTCTTCAATGAACAACTTCTCATTCACTGCTCTCTGTTAAGAATGTTTAGAGTTTGAAAGTTTAACTGGTGGAATACCAGAAGGTATGGCACATGAAGCCTTGTGGGTTCTCACAGATGGCAGAAGCATAGATACAATCCATCGGGGCAATTTTACGAATCCATACCACCATCAACCCAAGCAAGGGATGTGAGTTCGGAAGCAGAGTATCGAAGTCAAAGCAGATGATACAATTTATCGGAGGTACTAAATACCAAGGAAAGAGTTCATAAGATGTTTGAATATGAAGAATACTGCCGGATATTAATCCAACAAAAGATCAGGTAGTCAACAAAGGATCTGACGTGAGTAGCGGTACTCAACCAGAAGAAGAAAGAATGTGACGGCATCAGACCATAGAAACATCGGAACAATCCGACGTTTAAGTACAAAGGAGTTATGGTTCAGAAACGAAGGATTAGAAGCAAAAGCTCTGATCAAAAGACGAGTAGGTTGAATAGAACTAGATGGACAACTTTAGCGTTCCGTCTTGCAGAGATCTCCACCCATGGTTACGGGACATGTCCTGGTCAGTAGTCAGTCCCAAGTCAATATGGAGAAGGAATGCACCGCCTCTCCGTGCCATGCAAGCTGAGCGGATATACAGACGGCAAGAAGTAAAGGATGCTTCAGTGCCAAAGGCAATGTCAACGGGGAAGGACACGATGAGGTTCTTAGAATAGAAAAGAATCGGTCGGATAATTGTCCACAAAAGGAATTAAGTAATCCGTGAGAACTAACGGGGTAAGGTTTTAACAACTGGTTCCACCTGAGAGTCCTCCGAGAAAGGACGGGAGGCAAGCACATCGAATTAAGAAGTACTTCAACAACCCAAGTATAAAATTTAGAGGGTTCATGATTTCCAAAGCCATGAGTGACAATTAGTTCACTTGGGCAGAGGGACGAGTGATTTGTACATGCTTAGTTGGACAATCAACCAATACTTGATTGGCCGAGAACCAGCTCATGTACGGAATGGTGACTGAGCCGGAAGGACGAATTCTAGGAATCGGTGGATGATAGAAAGCATTCGCAGCAGAATGAATCAAGGGAGTCAAAATGGCAAATGACGAGGAATGGCAATGAAGATTGCTCAACATATGGAATTAACCGTAATGCAAGCAGTCAAGAATTTCAAGAGAAATAAGTTGCAGAGAATTTTCAGGAGATCAGATAGTAATTCAATGTGTCCTGGAAAATACTGAATAACTGGGGATGAACGGACCCGTGTAAGTATGAGGATTTATTCGTAGGTGTGTTCAGGCGGAAAGGAACTGCAAGGTAGTAGGTTCAGAGAATTCTCGAAATGTCAGATAGTATTTCGATATGTCGGAGGAAACCCGAGAGTAACTGGAATGAATATATGAACGACAGTTGTAAGTAGTTATCCATCGGAGTTTATCGGTGGTCAGGAACTGCAAAGCAGTGGCACGGGGTCTCGGTTATCGGCGAGGAGTATCTTCAAAATCTTCTGATGAAGCATACGATCATCGGTAATGTCGGGGCTCTCCGGGACGAAGTGGGTACGAGAACCTAATGTCAGAGTTAGTAAAAAATTTAACCCGAATAGAAGAGAGATCAGAGTCCCAGAGTAAAGGTCGAGGAGTAAAAGATCCTAATACCACCCAATTGGCGACGTGGGCCCGTAAGCCACACAGCCAAGTTAGTAAAACAATTTTTGGTTACTAGACTCAACTTCGGCCAAGGAGTTGGAAAGGGGGATTCCTACAGGCAGTCAGCTTTGATACCAACCTGTGACGACCCCGGCTTAATCGTGCACTAACCATACACGCAAATGCACATGATCAAGCCTAAGGACTTACTTGAAGATATCACAACACAACTCTAAAACATAAATAAATTCATACAAGCTTTATATTACAAGCCAGGGCCTCGAGGGCTCGAATACATAGCTCGATGGCATACAAGTGTCAGCGGAAGCATCAGATATCTGGGTATAGATATATTACAGAAATAGAGATAAGCCTTTAGAAAGGGGGGGCAAAATAAAATACTACGATCGAAAGGCGTAGGCCTCCTGCCTAGGACCCTCCAAATCCTACTCCTGGTCGTCAGTCGGCTCCTCATAGTAGTACTCGCCGGGAGGGTAGTAGTAGTAGCCATAGTCGTCGATGGGGGCAGCTATCTCACGGGCTCCGTCATCTGGCGGCGTCAATTGGATATGGGGAGAAAAAGATAATAAAGCAAACGTGAGTACTCATCCAAAGTACTCAGCAAGCAAGGATCTACACTACATATGCAACATTTTCAAAGGAGGTTGTATATGTGGACTGGGCTGCAGAATGCCCGAATAGAGAGGAAGGCCTAGTCCTATCGAAGACTAGCATCTTCCATCATCTTCATCGGTCTCGCAGCTTTAGAAGAGTGCAGATTAACATAATGTAAAGTAGCAGTAGTGTTATCAACCTCGCCCAGAGATTCTTCCTCGACTCCCTGCGAGAAAGCAATCCCAGAGCCATACTATCCAGTATCATCTTAAGTCACCGGTTCTAGTTGTACCGATCGGGATACAACTCTGAGTGTCCGTTACCGTAGGACAGGCTATCGATAGATTGATTCTTCCCTGCAGGGGTGCACCAACTTACCCTCCACGCTCGATTAACTCCGGCCGGACACACTTTTCTGGGTCATGCCCAGCCTCGGCCAAACGATACGCCGCAACCCGACCAAATACTTAACAGAGAGGTCAGCATGCCGGACTAACCTATGCCCCCAGGGGTCTTGGGCCATCGCCCCGAGAACTCCTGCATGTTGCGTCAGGCGGCCGAGAGCAGACCTAGCAACCCCTTAATACAAGCGCAGTTGCGTAACCAGTCCAACTCGGCGCGTGCCGCTCAGTCGCTGACGTCCATTAAGCTTCGGCTGAAGTATACGACGCAGAACGCCCATACTATGCCCACGTGATGGTTTGTGCTATCAGGCCAGAGGCCCCTCGGATCAAATATCCAAACCGTTAGTGTGTTGGTAGTGCGGAAACAAGCAGAGACTCACGAAAGATGTGACCCCATCACCCCGTCTCGAGGACTTGCGGCAAGGGCTAGGAATGCCCGGCCACGCCTCGTATTTAACTCTCGGGCACCATCCAGGTCCACCCGATTCCACATCATTCGCAATTAAGCTCGTGCGGGTACCCCTCAGGGCCGACCCGTCTTTAGTATCATGGTTCACTGTCAGTCATAGTAACCAAAGTATCCGTGTGTCTGACACCAAGGGGAACCCTGAGGAATCACCCTCGATGGAATTCCCTCTGATGTTACCGTTAAGGTGAACGAAGGAGGAATCACCCTCGAGGTCCACACTTGAGAGGTTGCACGACGACGTCGTTATCGGGGGTGGTGTAGGAGGAACCACCCTCGCTAACCACGACCGATTAACTAACCTACAAGGTTAGCATCAAAAGTGCTGACGAGGTATCACCCTCGGCACTCGATAGTAACCCAGTAGTGTCGAGCAACTAAGGGGAAGTGACGTGCGGTGTCGGGGCCTGGTCTTCGATCCCGTTGATCAGGTCTTCTGATAATCCAGCGGGGTAGTCGGGATAAAGTGGGGTGTATCTGCTAGGGCTCTACCCAACCTATACTAAACAGTTTAGGATAAGCAGGTAGGTAACAATAACAGGTTACAATAAAATAGGCTATGCAGCAGATATAGGACAACAGTAGCAGCAGCAACTTCTAATGCAAGCATAAGAGAGAGAAGAGTAGGTGATATCGGGATGCTCAAAATGGGGGTGCTTGCATGTTTGCTCGGCAGCAAGGGCAAGATCGCCAACTGCATCGTCAGGCTCCTGAGCGGCGTCGGCCTCGGGAGCTACGTCGATGTCGGGGTCTATCGCGAGAGAAGAGGGGGAAGAAACATATAAATGCACAGCAAACAATGCAATACAGGGCATGCTATGCTAAGATGCAATGCAGGGTTGCCTAAGAATGCATCTAGGTTATTTTAGTTATTATAGGATTAGAGTTGGATTTATTAACTGGTGTATAAAAAATATTCATCTACCGGATACGGCTCGAAGTTGTGGGTTCACCTACGTAGGGGGTTCAGGCATCGAAACAGACGACATGATCAGATTCGTCTCGTCGTTCTGAGCAACTTTCATGTTTTAAGTTTTTCAATCTAAGCTACGGTTTAAAAGTTATTAGTTTTCAAAGATTTAAATGATTTTCTGGAATTATTTATTTAACAGAATATTCAGAAAAGAGATATGATGTCAGCATGACATCTGGATGACGTCAGCGGTCAACGGACACGCTGACCAGAGTCAAACCTGACATGTGGACCCCACATGTCAGCCTCTGTTAGCTTAACGGTGGATTAAATTAATCTAACAAGGATAATTACTGTGGTGGGCCCCTGATGTCAGTGACTAGTTAACTAAATAATCAATTAACAGATTTTAATTAAGAGTTTTATTTATTTTTAAAATGTTTTAACTAGTGGGGCCCGCATGTCATAGACACAGAGGCGCCCAGTCAGCGTTGACCCAAGTAAACGGGGTCAACCGGGCCCATCGGTCAGTGTCACGTGGGCGGCCAGGTCAGCGCCATGTCGGCGGTCTTCACCGGAGACGCGCCGGTGAGGCGAAACGCGGCGGCGACGGCCGAAACTTCGTCGGAGCTGGCCGGAAAACTTGTACGATGGGTGGCCGGACTCGGGCTCGGGCTCTACGGAACGCTGGGAGTGCGCCGCGTCCAATGGCGGCGGTTGCAGCACGCGAGGAGGTTGGGAACATCGACGGCGACCACCGCGGGCGGCGCCGGACTTCGGGACCGGGCGCATTCAGTGTTGCGGGGACGCGGGGAACAAGCGGAGGGCACGGGCGGCTTCGCCGCGAGGTCCTGAGCACGCGCCCGTGCCCGGCTGGTTCGGAAACGAGCCGTCGCCACGGCGGCGATGTAGCAGGGCGGCGATGCGGCCATGGCGTCGCGGGAAGCCTAGCTAGAGGTGCGGTGATCCACTGAGGAGAGGGAGAAGAGCAGCGGGAGCTCACCGAGGAGACGTAGGGGCTGGCAGTGGGCTCGAAGGAGGCGCGGGGTGGCCGGAGTCGACGGCGAGGTCGCAGCGGCCGTAGGGGAAGAAGAGGGCGGGGAAGACGCTGCGGAGACTCCCGTCTCAAGGTCGTTGGCGCGGACGATGCAGCGGACGGAGGCGGAGCGAGCTGGCACGGCGGTGAGGCGAGAGGGGCTCGGTGGACGCGGTATCGACCGGACCACGGCGACGACCGCGTCGGGGCTGCTCTGGATCGAGGGGAGAGAGCGAAGGGAGAGAGCGAGGGGGATCTGGGGGCTCTCGGGTTGGAGAGGGAGGCAAGGGTGGTCTTATCCACGCCGGAGAGGCACGGATGGGCGACGCGTGCGGCGCCGGCGACATGTCGACGGGTGCGGCCGACAGCGCGGGGAGGAAGGGGACGAGCGCCAGATGGGCTGGGCCCATATCTGCAGCAGCAGGCCTAAGTGCACAGTGAAATATTTAGGCCCTTTTTCCCTTTTCTCTTTCTGTTTCTTTTCTTTTCCTGTTTTGCTAATTGGTTGGGCACTTAGTGAGTTTTGTAAAAAGTGTGAGCTAGCCCATAAATCACAGTGCAATATATCCTATCACCCAAAATTAATTTGGGGTAAATACTATTTCATATTTATTTTGTATTAATAAAAAGGTTGTCAAATGTTGTTTTCAGTCACTGTTTGAGGTTGTTAGAGCCACTTATCCAATCTCAATAAAGTTGGTTACAATTTTATCATTGCCTCTAAATTATTTTCTATTTAATGAACATTTTAGTTTCTACTTTGGAACAACTTTTGTTTTCACTTTAATTTAAATTGAAATTTGATTTAGAAATTTGAAATGAGATATGATGCAATAATGATCAAGCACTGTTAAGCAGGGTGACTTGTCATTATCAGTGGGAGGTTACTGTGGCTAATGGCATGGGGTGTTACAAATTCTCGTCCTCTAACAAGAATTCTCGTCCCGAGAATTAAGAGGTGGAGTAAGGGGAAGAGTTCTGGTTACGAAATTCTAAGGAGTCTCATTGTTCTTGGTTGCTCTTCTCGAAGAAGTTGATCCCTTCGTTGATGCCTTCAACTTTCTGCTTCAGGTCATTATGATGAAGTAGGCATCCTTTCCTCGGGATCTTCATCGTGTTTACGAAAAGGGATAAGGGGTAGCTTCGAAAGGATAGACCTCTACAAGGTTGCTTTCTGGTAGATATTATTAGGAAAGGTAGCGAAAAGTAACTCTCGAATTGAAACTTAAGAAAATATCGAGAGCAAAGTAAGGAGGTATCATGGGAAGTTTCGAGTGGGCAGGCAATCGTTCGATGCCTGAACAGGGCGTGAAAGGGGTTCAAAGCAACAGGAATAAGTATTGTGTCTGATACTAGAGTTGATGATTTTTTGGAAGGAGGCTTGTGAATTATATACGAGGCCACGCGAGAGGAATAACCTTGGAAATCGAGGGTGTACAGGAGAGTCAGGTTTTGATTCTGTGGAACTGTGGGATATGGGCCCTCCATGAGGGTTAAAAGTGAGAAGGCGCTGACTTCTCTCACAGTCATGATAGCAATGTATGTCAGATGCTATCCTATCAGTCATGTTGGCAACAATCGTCGGTACCAAGGGTGAGGGACGAAGAGAACCATTTTCCTGCTCGTTAATTCGAGGCGGACCAATCGGCAAGGCTCTCGTCCATCGGTGGTTACCGGAATGTCATCAGCAATAGTAACAGGGTCTCTCTGACAAGGTTGTACATCGAGATGTTTTCATAGGCAGAGAATTATTTCTGCTTAGACAAGCTAGATTACTGGAAAGGTTAAACAGAACAATAGAAAGGAAAATGTGTATGCACACACAAGAATTGGGAGTATATCCTTCCCAGGGAAAAGCGGAGCAGGATATGCATGATAGGGCAGCAAGTTCAAAAGCATTAAGATAAAGGGACGAGGGAAGAATCATGATAGTACCCATACAACGGTGTTTGGATAATTGATCAAGAATCATGTAGCATTGCGCTTCCACTATTCTCATTGATATTCGGAGTGCCATAGTCACGCTCCGAAGTAGCGATAACATGGTGTTTCAAGTAAGGGTTGGATCTAAAGATCACAAGAGAGACAATGGAACGCTTCCAAGATTGTCTCGGAACGTAAGGATTAATCAAACACAACCAGGTCTGTGTTGGCAGAAAGTCAAGGATGTCATCGATGATATCACAAATCATCGAGGGGTAGGAATGGTATTTCTAGCCATGAATTCGATCGATATCCTAGAACAAGGCATTATATTGATGGTGATCACGACACGTTTTGTCGAGAGACTCTATGTAGAAGCCATCGAGCAGCGGCGACATCAAGAAAATGGAATGATGAAGCAAAAGGTTAATGGGACTACGGAGGCGACACAAGCTCGAAATCTAGCTTGTTGTTCAAGGTGAAATGACAAGATGAGGAAGAACGATGTAAGCTTAGCTCATCGTCGAAAATTGTGCTCGGGAAAGAAGGACCAGGTAGCACAGTTAAAATTTAGCACGATAAGGATATAGCCGATCGGGCTAGGAATAACTTGAAGGATTGTTAAACCCGTAAGCAATGGAAGTTACTTAGAGTTATCAAATCGGAGTGCGGAATCGACTCACTTACCGGTGTTCTCGAGTGACCAACCACTCAGAACCCGGGGATATTGGAATTGGTGATCAATAATGGTTGATGAAAAACTCATAAAAAATTTAAGTAGTTCCTGTGATTTTCTCGAGATACCAGGGGTAATACTCGAAGGTAAATCGGAGTAGAGGTTGGACGGAGGAAATGATTTGCAGACGATAAGTATCTTAACTTATCCGGGAAATTGAATCAAGGAGAAAATATGGTCGGAACCACGATCGCAAAGGATCCATTCATAGTTACAAGATGAACTTGAACCAATGAAGAAATTATTTTTACGAGAAGCTTCCATGATAAGTTCTACATTGGGTCCATGGGCATGAACACAAACTTCAAGGTCGACTCCCACTTCTTCAATGAACAACTTCTCATTCACTGCTCTCTGTTAAGAATGTTTAGAGTTTGAAAGTTTAACTGGTGGAATACCAGAAGGTATGGCACATGAAGCCTTGTGGGTTCTCACAGATGGCAGAAGCATAGATACAATCCATCGGGGCAATTTTACGAATCCATACCACCATCAACCCAAGCAAGGGATGTGAGTTCGGAAGCAGAGTATCGAAGTCAAAGCAGATGATACAATTTACCGGAGGTACTAAATACCAAGGAAAGAGTTCATAAGATGTTTGAATATGAAGAATACTGCCGGATATTAATCCAAAAAAAGATCAGGTAGTCAACAAAGGATCTGACGTGAGTAGCGGTACTCAACCAGAAGAAGAAAGAATGTGACGGCATCAGACTATAGAAACATCGGAACAATCCGACGTTTAAGTACAAAGGAGTTATGGTTTAGAAACGAAGGATTAGAAGCAAAAGCTCTGATCAAAAGACGAGTAGGTTGAATAGAACTAGATGGAAAACTTTAGCGTTCCGTCTTACAGAGATCTCCACCCATGGTTATGGGACAGGTCCTGGTCAGTAGTCAGTCCCAAGCCAATATGGAGAAGGAATGCACCGCCTCTCCGTGCCATGCAAGCTGAGCGGATATACAGACGGCAAGAAGTAGAGGATGCTTCAGTGCCAAAGGCAATGTCAACGGGGAAGGAACTGATGATGTTCTTAGAATAGAAAAGAATCGGTCGGATAATTGTCCACAAAAGGAATTAAGTGATCCGTGAGAACTAACGGGGTAAGGTTTTAACAACTGGTTCCACCTGAGAGTCCTCCGAGAAAGGACGGGAGGCAAGCACATCGAATTAAGAAGTACTTGAACAACCCAAGTATAAAATTCAGAGGGTTCATGATTTCCAAAGCCAGGAGTGACAATTACTTCACCTGGGCAGAGGGATGAGTGATTTGTACATGCTTAGTTGGACAATCAACCAATACTTGATTGGCCGAGAACCAGCTCATGTCCGGAATGGTGACTGAGCCGGAAGGACGAATTCTAGGAATCGGCGGATGACAGAAAGCATTCGGAGTAGAATGAATCAAGGGAGTAAAAATGGCAAATGATGAGGAATGTCAATGAAGATTGCTAAACATATGGAATTAACCGTAATGCAAGCAGGCAAGAATTTCAAGAGCAATAAGTTGTAGAGAATTTTTAGGAGATCAGATAGTAATTCAATGTGTCCTGGAAAGCACTTGAATAACTGGGGATGAACGGACCCGTGTAAGTATGAGGATTTATTCGTAGGTGTGTTCAGGCGGAAAGGAACTGCAAGGTAGTAGGTTCAGAGAATTCTCGAAATGTCGGATAGTATTTCGATATGTTGGAGGAAACCCGAGAGTAACTGGAACGAATTTATGAATGACAGTTGTAAGTAGTTATCCATCGGAGTTTATCGGTGGTCAGGAACTGCAAAGCAGTGGCACAGGGTCTCGGTTATCGGCGAGGAGTATCTTCAGAATCTTCTGATGAAGCAGACGATCATCGGTAATATCGGGGCTCTCCGGGAGGAAGTGGGTACGAGAACCTAATGTCAGAGTTAGTAAAAAAATTAACTCGAATAGAAGAGAGATCAGAGTCCCAGAGTAAAGGTCGAGGAGTAAAAGATCCTAATACCACCCAATTGGCGACGTGGGCCCGTAAGCCACACAGCCAAGTTAGTAAAACAATTTTCAGTTACTAGACTCAACTTCGGCCAAGGAGTTGGAAAGGGGGATTCCTACATGCAGTCGGCTCTGATACCAGCCTGTGACGACCCCGGCTTAATCGTGCACTAACCATACACGCAAATGCACACGATCAAGCCAAAGGACTCACTTGAAGATATCACAACACAACTCTAAAACATAAATAAATTCATACAAGCTTTATATTACAAGCCAGGGCTTCGAGGGCTCGAATACATAGCTCGATGGCATACAAGTGTCAGCGGAAGCATCAGATATCTGGGTACAGATATATTACAGAAATAGAGATAAGCCTTTAGAAAGGCGGGGCAAAATAAAATACTACGATCGAAAGGCGTAGGCCTCCTGCCTAGGACCCTCCGAATCCTACTCCTGGTCGTCAGTCGGCTCCTCATAGTAGTACTCGCTGGGAGGGTAGTAGTAGTAGCCGTAGTCGTCGATGGGGGCAGCTATCTCAGGGGCTCCGTCATCTCGCGGCGTCAATTGGATATGGGGAGAAAAAGAAAATAAAGCAAACGTGAGTACTCATCCGAAGTACTCAGCAAGCAAGGATCTACACTACATATGCAACATTTTCAAAGGAGGATGTATATGTGGACTGGGCTGCAGAATGCCAGAATAGAGAGGAAGGCCTAGTCCTATCGAAGGCTAGCATCTTCCATCATCTTCATCGGTCTTGCAGCATTAGAAGAGTGCAGATTAACATAATGTAAAGTAGCAGTAGTGTTATCAACCTCGCCCAGAGATTCTTCCTCGACTCCCTGCGAGAAAGCAATCCCAGAGCCATACTATCCAGTATCATCTTAAGTCACCAGTTCTAGTTGTACCGATCGGGATACAACTCCGAGTGTCCCTTATCGTAGGACAGGCTATCGATAGATTGATTCTTCCCTGCAGGGGTGCACCAACTTACCCACCACGCTCGATTAACTCCGGCCGGACACACTTTTCTGGGTCATGCCCGGCCTCGGCCAAACGATACGCCGCAACCCGACCAAATAATTAACAGAGAGGTCAGCACGCCGGACTAACCTATGCCCCCAGGGGTCTTGGGCCATCGCCCCGGGAACTCCTGCATGTTGCGTCAGGCGGCCGAGAGCAGACCTAGCAACCCCTTAATACAAGCGCAGTTGCGTAACCAGTCCAACTCGGCGCGCGCCGCTCAGTCGCTGACGTCCATTAAGCTTCGGCTGAAGTATACGACGCAGAACGCCCATACTATGCCCACGTGATGGTTAGTGCTATCAGGCCAGAGGCCCCTCGGATCAAATATCCAAACCGTTAGTGTGTTGGTAGTGCGGAAACGAGCAGAGACTCACGAAAGATGTGACCCCGTCGCCCCGTCTCGAGGACTTGCGGCAAGGGCTAGGAATGCCCGGCCATGCCTCGTATTTAACTCTCGGGCACCATCCAGGTCCACCCGATTCCACATCATTCGCAATTAAGCTCGCGCGGGTACCCCTCAGGGTCGGCCCGTCTTTAGTATCATGGTTCAGTGTCAGTCATAGTAACCAAAGTATCCGTGTGTCTGACACCAAGGGGAACCCTGAGGAATCACCCTCGATGGAATTCCCTCTGATGTTACTGTCAAGGTGAACGAAGGAGGAATCACCCTCGAGGTCCACACTTGAGAGGTTGCACGGCGACGTCGTTATCGGGGGTGGTGTAGGAGGAATCACCCTCGCTAACCACGACCGATTAACTAACCTACAAGGTTAGCATCAGAAATGCTGACAAGGTATCACCCTCGGCACTCGATAGTAACCCAGTAGTGTCGAGCAACTAAGGGGAAGTGACGTGCGGTGTCGGGGCCTGGTCTTCGATCCCGTTGATCAGGTCTTCTGATAATCCAGCGGGGCAGTCAGGATAAAGTGGGGGGTCTCTGCTGGGGCTCTACCCAACCTATACTAAACAGTTTAGGATAAGCAGGTAGGTAACAATAACAGGTTACAATAAAACAGGCTATGCAGCAGATATAGGACAACAGTAGCAGCAGCAACTTCTAATGCAAGCATAACAGAGAGAAGAGTAGGTGATATCGGAATGCTCAAAATGGGGGTGCTTGCCTGTTTGCTCGGCGGCAAGGGCAAGATCGTCAACTGCGTCGTCGGGCTCCTGAGCGGCGTCGGCCTCGGGAGCTACGTCGATGTCAGGGTCTACCGAGAGAGAAGAGGGGGAAGAAACATATAAATGCACAGCAAACGATGCAATACAGGGCATGCTATGCTAAGATGCAGTGCAGGGTTGCCTAAGGATGCATCTAGGTCATTTTAGTTATTATAGGATTAGAGTTGCATTTATTAACCGGTGTATAAGCACTATTCATCTACCAGATATGGCCTCGAAGTTGCGGGTTCACCTACGTAGGGGGTTCCGGCATCGAAATAGACAACATGATCAGATTCGTCTCGTCGTTCTGAGCAACTTTCATGTTTTAAGTTTTTCAATCTGAGCTACGGTTTAAAAGTTATTAATTTTCAAAGATTTAAATGATTTTCTGGAATTATTTATTTAACAGAATATTCAGAAAAGAGATATGACGTTAGCATGATGTGTGGATGATGTCAGCGGTCAACGGACACGCTGACCAGAGTCAAACCTGACATGTGGACCCCACATGTCAGCCTCTGTTAGCTTAATGGTGGATTAAATTAATCTAACAGGGATAATTAGTGTGGTGGGCCCCTGATGTCAGTGACTAGTTAACTAAATAATCAATTAACAGATTTTAATTAATAGTTTTATTTATTTTTAAAATGTTTTAACTAGTGGGGCCCGCATGTCATAGACACAGGGGCGCCCAGTCAGCGTTGACCCAAGTCAACGGGGTCAACCGGGCCCATCGGTCAGTGTCACGTGGGCGGCCAGGTCAGCGCCACGTCGGCGGTCTTCGCCGGAGACGCGCCGGTGAGGCGGAACGCGGCGGCGACGGCCGGAACTTCGCCGGAGCTGGCCGGAAAACTTGTACGATGGGTGGTCGGACACGGGCTCGGGCTCTACGGAACGCTGGGAGGGCGCCGCGTCCAATGGTGGCGGTTGCAGCATGCGAGGAGGTCGGGAACATCGACGGCGACCACCGCGGGCGGCGCTGGACTTCGAGACCGGGCGCATTCAGTGTTGCGGGGACGCGGGGAACAAGCGGAGGGCACGGGCGGCTTCGCCGCGAGGTCCTGAGCACGCGCCCGTGCCCGGCTGGTTCGGAAACGAGCCGTCGCCACGGCGGCGATGTAGTAGGGCGGCGATGCGGCCATGGCGTCGCGGGAAGCCTAGCTAGAGGTGCGGCGAGCCACTGAGGAGAGGGAGAAGAGCAGCGGGAGCTCACCGAGGAGACGTAGGGGATGGCAGTGGGCTCGAAGGAGGCGCGGGGTGGCCGGAGTCAACGGCGAGGTCACGGCGGCCGCAGGGGAAGAAGAGGGCGGGGAAGACGCTGCGGAGACTCCCGTCTCGAGGTCGTTGGCGCGGACGATGCAGCGGACGGAGGCGGAGCGAGCTGGCACGGCGGTGAGGCGAGAGGGGCTCGGTGGACGCGGGATCGACCGGACCACGGCGACGACCGCGTCGGGGCTGCTCTAGATCGAGGGGAGAGAGCGAGGGGGATCTGGGGGCTCTCGGGTTGGAGAGGGAGGCAAGGGTGGTCTTATCCACGCCGGAGAGGCACGGATGGGCGACGCGTGCGGCGCCGGCGATGTGTCGACGGGCGCGGCCGACAGCGCGGGGAGGAAGGGGACGAGCGCCAGATGGGCTGGGCCCATATCTGCAGCAGCAGGCCTAAGTGCACAGTGAAATATTTAGGCCCTTTTTCCCTTTTCTCTTTCTGTTTCTTTTCTTTTCCCGCTTTGCTAATTGATTGGGCACTTAGTGAGTTTTGTAAAAAGTGTGAGCTAGCCCATAAATCACAGTGCAATATATCCTATCACCCAAAATTAGTTTGGGGTAAATACTATTTCATATTTATTTTGTATTAATGAAAAGGTTGTCAAATGTTGTTTTCAGTCACTGTTTGAGGTTGTTAGAGCCACTTATCCAATCTCAATAAAGTTGGTTACAATTTTATCATTGCCTCTAAATTATTTTCTATTTAATGAACATTTTAGTTTCCACTTTGGAACAACTTTTGTTTTCACTTTAATTTAAATTGAAATTTGATTTAGAAATTTGAAATGAGATATGATGCAATAATGATCAAGCACTGTTAAGCAGGGTGACTTGGCATTATCAGTGGGAGGTTACTGTGGCTAATGGCATGGGGTGTTACAGACCCCCTACCCCGAGGTCTGCCGGTTTTGACACCGACAACATGTGTGTCATGTCTCCTTCTGTCACTGAGAATAAGCACCGCAAGATCGAACCCATCACAAAGCACTTCTTCCCATTGCAAGAAAAGTCAATCTAGTTGGCCAAACCAAAGCAAAGTTTCGGAGAAGAAATACGAGGCTATAAAGATCATGCATATAAGAGATCAAAGAAGACTCAAATAATATTCATAGATAGATCTGATCATAAACTCACAATTCATCGGATCCCAACAAACACACTGCAAAAAGTCATTACATCAAATAGATCTCCAAGAACATCGAGGAGAACATTGTATTGAGAATCAAAAAAGAGAGGAGAAGCCATCTAGCTACTGCCTACGGACCTGTAGGTCTGTGGTAAACTACTCACGCATCATCGGAGGAGCACCAATGAGAATGATGAACTCCTCCGTGATCGTTTCCCCCTTCGACAAGATGCCGGAATAGGGCTCTAGATTGGATCTCGTGGTTCTGGAACTTGAGGCGGCTGGAATTGTTTTTCGTTGAATCCCCTAGGGTTTCTGGAATATTTGGGTATTTATAGAGCTGAGAGGTGATGGAGAGAACACCCGTGGGCCCCACTACCCACCAGGGCCCGCCAGGGGCCTCTGGCACACCCTGGTGCCTTGTGGGCCCCACAGGCCTCCCCTCTTGCACTTCCTTGGCTCCCAAGTTGTCTTCTGGGCAAAAAAAATATCTTGAAAAAGTTTTGTTGTGTTTGGACTCCATTTGGTATGGATATTCTGCAAAGTAAAAAAAAGCAAAAAACAGCAACTGGCACTGGGCACTATGCCAGTAGGTTAGTCCCAAAAAATGATATAAAGTTGCTATAAAATGAATATAAAACATCCAAGAATGAGAATATAATAGCATGGAACAATCAAAAATTATATATACGTTGGAGACGTATCAGCGAGCCCAGCGTCTGACCAAAGCCCATGGCATGCTTGGCGGTTGCCAGCCCGAAGGAGAAGATCTGCTGCATCTGGTGGTAGTTATGGATAGGTGTGTTGAGGAACTCTGCGTCCTTGGGGTGAGCCTAAGCAAGAAACAGAGCAGAGTGGTTAGTTAGTATGGCAATGGTTCATAGGCTAAAACTGATGGTTAGTTAGAAGGGCATGGTTTGTGAGCTAACCGCGATGTGGCCTTGGTAATGCTCTACCTCCAAAAGGATCGAGCAGGTGCCCTCATCCCATGAAGCACCGCTGAGGTCACTGAGCTTGGACACGGTGATCCACCTCGCTCTCCACTTCCTTGGGTGGTTGTACACCTGGGTCGAGGTGACCTCCTCTCCACAGAACTCGAACACCTGCTTTGCAGCAAGGTTCAAGTGCACCACCTTGAAGCCTTGTCAGTCCTCACCCCACTAGTTATGGTCTCACACATCTTGTTAAGCACGAAAGTGGAGAGGAACGACTGCCATTTCTTGTTGTTCCCACTGCAATCCTTCTTCTCCTTTGCGGCTGCCTTTTGAGCAGCAGCATGAGCAATAGCATTGGGCTAAGCAGCACAACTGGAGGAACCGTAGGTGGCACCTCGAAAACGTATGAATCAGGAGGCATCTGGTCGATGGGAGGCTGGGAGTCCTCGACGTACGATGGCGGGAACTGGCTCTCGGACAGCACGAGGGCCTGACTAAACTCTTGCGTGGTCATGTCCTACAAACGTAAGCATCATCAACACTAGAACACACTACACATCGACAGTAGGAACTAGCAGTACAACATGGAGAGATTGAACTAGTAGTAACACATGCACACATGGATGATCTAGTTGAAGACAACACTACCAAATCCATCAAAGCATACCACAGCTCAACAAAACAGAACACATCACTAATCATGGACACTGCTACTTGTGAGCTGCGCTGGGATTTCCTCGAAGAGGAGAGCATGAGCAGTATAGTAGAGATAAATATTTTCCTCAGTTAAGAACCAAGGTTATCAATCTAGTAGGAGAACCACGCAATACCTCGTGAATAGCACCTACACACAAAATAACAAATACTTGCACCCAATGCAAACAAGGGGTTGTCAATCCCTTAGCGGTTAATTGCAAGGATCAAATCTCGTAGTGATAGATAGATAAACAAAAAAACAAAATAAAATAACAGTAAATAAATTGCAGTGATGTATTTTTGGATTTTTAATATATGATAAAGATAGACCTGGGGGCCATAGTTTTCACTAGAGGCTTCTCTCTTGAACAAAAAGCATACGGTGGGTAGATAAATTACTGTTGGACAATTGATACAAAAGCGAATAATTATGACGATATCCAAGGCAATGATCATGTATATAGGCATCACGTCTAAGACAAGTAGACCGACTCCTGCCTGCATCTACTACTATTACTCCACACATCGACCGCTATCCAGCATGCATCTAGAGTATTAAGTTCATAAAGAACAAAGTAACGCCTTAAGCAAGATGACATGATGTAGACAAAGTAAACTCAAGCAATATGACTAAACCCCATCGTTTTATCCTTAATGGCAACAATACAAATACGTGTCTTGTCCCTTTCTGTCACTAGGATATAGAGCACCGCAAGATTGAACCCATCACAAAGCACCTCTCCCATTTCAAGATAAATCAATCTAGTTGGCCGAACCAAATCAATAGATCGGAGAGAAATACAAAGCTATAATAATCATGCATAAAATATTTCAGAGAAGAATCAAATAATATTCATAGATAATCTGATCATAAATCCATAATACATCAGATCCCAACAGACACACCGCAAAAGAAGATTACATTGAATAGTTCTCCAAGAACATCGAGGAGAACATTGTATTGAAGATCAAAGAGAGAGAAGAAGCCATCTAGCAACTAGCTATGGACCCGTGGGTCTGTGGTAAACTACTCACACATCATTGGAAGGGCAGAAAGGTTGATGTAGAAGCCCGTCGTGGTCGATTTCCCCTCTGGCAGAGTACCAGAAAAGTCCTCTAGATGGGATCTCGCAAGAAAAGAGCCTTGCGGCAGCGGAAAAAGTATTTTGGGTGGCTCTCTGTTGGTTTCCCGATTTTAGAGAATTTATAGGGGCGGCATTAGGTCAAATGGAGGAACGAGGGGCCCATAAGCCACATGGGCGCGCCTACCCCCCTGGGCGCTCCCATGTGCCTTGTGGCCTACTCCTTCACCTTATGGCCTCCTCCCGAAGCTTCTAGGGTCTCTTATGTCTAGAAAAAAAAATTCAAAATGGCATTTGGACTTCGTTTGGTACTGATTTCCTGGAAAACCAAAAACAGGCAAAAAACAGCAACTGGCACTTGGCACTAAGTTACTTGGATAGTCCCAAAAATGATATAATATTGCATATAAAACATCCAAGATTGATACTATAATAGCATGGAACAATCAAAAATTATAGATACGTTGGAGACGTATCAAGCATCCCCAAGCTTAATTCCTGCTCGTCCTTGAGTAGATAAATGATAAAAATAGAATTTTTTTATGTGGAATGCTACCTAACATGTTCATCATGTAATCTTTCTTTTATGGCATGAATATTTAGATCCGAATGATTCAGAGCAATAGTCTATAATTTGACATAAAGACATCAATACTCAGGCATACCAACAAACAATCATGCCTTTCAAAATATCAATGCTAAAGAATGTTATCCCTACAAAATCATATAGTCTTGTCATGCTCCATCTTCTTAACACAAAGTATTTATCATGCACAACCCCGATGACAAGCCAAGCAATTGGTTCATACTTTGTAATGCGCTTCAGATTTTTTAACCCCCATGCAATACATGAGCGCAAGCCATGGATATAGCACTATGTGTGGAATAGAATATGTTGGTAGGCATTAATATGGAGAAGACAAAAAAGGAGAAAGTATCACATCGACGAGGCTAATCAATGGGCTATGGAGATGCCCATCAATTGATGTCAATGCAAGGAGTAGGGATTGCCATGCAACGGATGCACTAAGAGCTATAAGTGTTTGAAAGCTCAAAAAGAAAACTAAGTGGGTGTGCATCCAACTTGCTTGCTCATGAAGGCCTTGGGCATTGGAGGAAGCCCATCATTGGAATATACAAGCCAAGTTCTATAATGAAAATTTCCAACTAGTTATATGAAAGTGAAAACATAGGAGACTCTCTATATGAAAAACATGGTGCTACTTTGAAGCACAAGTGTGTAAAAAGGATAGTAACATTGCCCCTTCTCTCTTTTTCTTTCTTTCATTTTTTATTTTCTTTTTTTTGTTGGGCACTTTTTGGCCTCCTTTTTTTTGTCTGGAGTCTCATCCCTACTTGTGGGGGAATCATAGTCTCCATCATTACTTACAACTCGATACTAGAACAAAATATGACTCTATATGAATGCCTCTAGCGGTGTAGCAGGATGTGCAATGATCTAGCGTAACATGTATAAAAAAATGATGAATGGTGGCTGAGCCACAAATACAATGTCAGCTATATGATCATGCAAAGCAATATGACAATGATGATGTGTGTCATAAAAGGAACGGTGGAAGTTGCATGGCAATATATCTCGGAATGGTTATGGAAATGCCATAATAGGTAGGTATGGTGGTTGTTTTGAGGAAGATATAAAGAGGCTTATGTGTGATAGAGCGTATCATATCATGGGGTTTGGATGCACCGGCGAAGTTTTCACCACATCTTGAGGTGAGAAAGGGCAATGCATGGTACCTAAGAGGCTAGCAAATTGCGGAAAGGTGTGAGTGCGTATAATCCATGGACTCGCATTAGTCATAAAGAACTCATATACTTATTGCGAAAGTTTATTAGACCTCGAAGCAAAGTACTACTACGCATGCCCCTAGGAGGATAGATTGGTAGGAAAATACCATCGCTCGTCCCCGGTTGCCACTCATAAGGAAGACAATCAATAATAAATCTTGCTCCAACTTCTTAGCATAACGAGAGACCATACGTGCATGCTTCAGGAATCACAAACCTTAACACCAATATTCTTAATAGACCACAATCATTCACTAGTACCTCCCACATATTACCATCTTTATATCGCAAAACTATTGCAAGGAATCAAACTTATCATATTCAGTGATCTACATGAAAGTTTTTATTATATCCCTCTTGAATACCTATCATATTAGGACCAATTTCATAACTTGTGCATATTGCCATTACTATTATCAACTCTCAAAATGATATAAGTGAAGCATGAGAGTGCAACTATTTCCTTAAAATATAACCACTGTTGTGCTCTAAAAAATATAAGTGAAGCACTAGAGCAACTGCCTAGCTCAAAAGATATAAGTGAAGCACATAGAGTATTCTAATAAATCACGAATAATGTGTGTCCCTCTCAAAAAGGTGTGTCCAGCAAAGATGATTGTGGCAAACTAAAAAGCAAACAAAGCAAAGATTCATATAATACACGACGCTCCAAGCAAAACTCATATCATGTGATGAATAAAAATATAGCTCCAAGTAATTGACCGATGGTCGGTAGAAGAAAGAGGGGATGCCATCCGAGGCATCCCCAAGCTTAGATGCTTGGGTCTCATTGAATATTACCCTGGGGGTGCCTTGGGCATCCCCAAGCTTAGGCTCTTGCCACTCTCAATTCCTTCATCCATCGCGATCTCACTCAAAACTTGAAAACTTCAGCACACAAAACTCAACGGAAAACTCGCGAGATCCGTTAGTATAACAAGCAAATCACCACTTCAGGTACTATCGTAAACCCATTCACATTTTATTATTGCATAATACTTACTGTATTCTAACTTCACCATGGCTTATACCCCCCCCCCCCCCCCGATACAATCCATAGATTCATCAAAACAAGCAAACAATGCAACAAAAATAGAATCTGTCAAAAACAGAACAGTCTGTAGTAATCTGAAGAATGACTATACTTCTGTAACTCCAAAAATTCTGAAAAATTAGGAAATGCGGGAAATTTTTATATCAATCATGTGTACAAAATTAAGAATTTTATCATGATCCGGTGAATTTAAACCTGTTACTGGGCGCAAAAGTTTGTGTTTTCTCACATAATCAAATCAACTATTATCAAAATCATCCCAAAGGCTTTACTTGGCATAAACACTAATTAAAACACAAAAACACAACCGTAACAATAGCATAATTGTGTGCACACAAAAAAAGGAAAGAAACAAGAAAAGTAAAGATAGCTATTGGGTTGCCTCCCAACAAGCGCTATTGTTTTACGCCCCTAGCTAGGCGTAATGCATAGTTTCAAGTGTTGTCATCCTCCAAATTAATTCCATTGGTGGTACTCCTAATAGATTCATATGGTGGCTTGATTCTATTTCTAGGGAAGTGTTTCATACCCTTCTTTAATGGAAATTGAAATTTTATATTACCTTCTTTCATATCAATAATAGCACC
The DNA here is from genome assembly GCA_011799875.1 of Thinopyrum elongatum. Classification (NCBI taxonomy): domain Eukaryota; kingdom Viridiplantae; phylum Streptophyta; class Magnoliopsida; order Poales; family Poaceae; genus Thinopyrum; species Thinopyrum elongatum. The sequence goes on along the minus strand of CM022298.1, from coordinate 116,142,390 downwards.
TATGGTTCGTAGGAAAGGCCTACCAAGTATTATGGGACAAGACGGATTGCAATCAATATCAAGCACAATGAAATCAACGGGCACATAATTCCTATTTGCAAGAATAAGAACATCATTTATTCTACCCAAAGGTTTCTTAGTAGTGTTATCCGCTAAGTGCAAATTAAGAGAACATTCATCCAAATCATGAAGGCCTAGCACATCACATAAAGATTTTGGTATAGTGGAAACGCTAGCACCCAAATCACATAAAGCATTGCACTCATAATTTTTTATCTTTATTTTAATAGTAGGTTCCCATTCATCATATAATTGCCTAGGTATTGAAACCTCCAATTCTAGCTTTTCTTCTAAAGCTTTCATCATAGCTTCTACAATATGTTTAGTAAAAGCCTTATTTTGTTCATAAGCATTGGGTGAATTTATTATGGCTTGCAACAAGGAAATACACTCAATTAAAGAACAACTATCATAACTAAAATCCTTGAAATCCAAAGTAGTGGGCACATCACTATTTAAAGTTTTAACCTCTCCAAACCCACTTTTATAAAAAAAATCATTAAGATTATCACCCTTCCGAACAATGGGGACGCCTTCTAGCTAAAGTTGACTCATCTTCAGTCCCCTTTTCATTATGTTTTATATTGCTAAACAAAGATTCAATGGGTGTAAAACCAATCATTTTAATATCTTCATCATTATTACGATAAAAACTAAGCGGAATCGCTTTTTCTAGGAATTCTCGTTTAGCCCTCAACCTAGCGGTTCTTTTTTTACTTTAATCAATGGAAACATGGAGAGCTTTAATGGAATCATTAATATAAGGCTTGGGTGGCAAAATTTTAGTTTTAAGATTTTCCACATCATGAACAATTCTATCCATGCTCCTAGACATATCATCAATTTTACTCAATTTTTCCTCTATCATAGTATTGAAAACTTTTTGAGAATTAATAAATTATTTAATATTACTTTCAAGATAAGAGGGCATCATATTATTATTACTACAAGAATTAACATAGGAATTGCCATAATTATTAAAGTAATTTCTAGGAAACGGCCTAGGATTAAAATTACCTCTATAAGCATTACTATTGAAATTGTTTCGTGAGACAAAACTCATATCTATGGGATCATTATTTTGCTCAATCAAAGTATACAATGACACATCATTAGTATCAATATGAGTACTTTTACTAGCAACCATTTTCATAAGCGCATCTACTTTATCACTCAAAGTACTAATTTCTTCAACAAGATTCACTTTTTTACTAGTAGGAGCTCTTTCAGTATGCCATTATGAATAATTTGCCATAATATTATCAAGAAATTTTGTAGCTTCTCCTTGCGATTTCCATAAAAGTATCACCCACGGCGGAATCTAAAAGATTTCTAGAAACAAAGTTCAATCCCGCATAAAAATTTTGTATGATCATCCATAAACTTAAACCATGAGTGGGGCAATTTCTTATCATTAATTTCATCCTCTCCCAAGATTGTGCAAAATGTTCATGCTCAAGTTGCTTAAAAATTCATGATTTGATTTCTAAGAGAAATAATTTTCGCGAGAGGAAAATACTTGGAAATAAGCATCCTTACACTTATCCCAAGAATCAATACTATTTCGTGGCGAGGATGAAAACCAAGTTTTAGCACGATCTTGTAGTGAGAATGTAAATAATTTTAATTTTAAAATTTCATTATCCACATATTTTTTCTTTTGCATATCACACAATTCAACAAAAGTGTCAAGATGGGATGTAGCATCTTCATTAGGACTACCAGAATATTGTTCATTCATAACAAGATTTAGCAAAGCGGCATTAATATCACACGACTCCGCACTAGTGACGGGAGGAGCAATTGGTGTACTAATAAAATCATTATTATTAGTATTGGAAAAGTCACACAACTTTGTATTTTCTTGAGACATCACGACAAGGCAAGCAAACAAGCAAAAAGAAAAACAGAAAATATTTTCGTGTTTTTTGTAAAAACATTTAAGAAGTGGGGGAGATGAAAATGAGAGGCAAATGGCAAATAAAGTAAATGCAAGGAGATGAAAGTTTATGCGATGGTACTTGATAGGTGTTGGTGATGTCTCCCCGGCAACGGCGCTAGAAATTCTTCCTACTACTTGTGAGCTGCGTTAGGATTTCCTCGAAGAGGAGATGATGATGCAGTACATTAGAGATAAGTATTTCCCTTAATTAAGAACCAAGGTTATCAATCCAGTAGGAGAACCATGCAATACCTTGTGAACGGTACCTACACACAAAATAACAAATACTTGCACCCAACGCAAACAAGGGGTTGTCAATCCCTTGGCGGTTAATTGCAAGGATCAAATATCGTAGTGATGGATAGATAAACAAAAACACAAAATAAAATAACGGTAAATAAATTGCAGCAAGGTATTTTTGGATTTTTAATATATGATAAAGATAGACCCGGGGGCCATATTTTTCACCAGAGGCTTCTCTCTCAAACAAAAGCATACGGTGGGTAGACAAATTACTGTTGGGCAATTGATAGAAAAGCAAATAATTATGATGATATCCAAGGCAATGATCATGTATATAGGCATCACGTCCGAGACAAGTAGACCGACTCCTGCCTGCATCTACTACTATTACTCTACACATCGACCGCTATCCAGCATTCATCTAGAGTATTAAGTTCATAAAGAACGGAGTAACGCCTTAAGTAAGATGACATGATGTAGACAAAGTAAACTCAAGCAATATAAATAAACCCCATCATTTTATCCTTAATGGTAACAATACAAATACGTGTCTTGTCCCTTTCTGTCACTGGGATATAGAGCACCGCGAGATTGAACACATCACAAAGCACCTCTCCAATTGCAAGATAAATCAATATAGTTGGCCAAACCAAATCAATAGATCAGAGAGAAATACAAAGCTATAATAATCATGCATAAAAGAGTTCAGAGAAGACTCAAATAATATTCATAGATAATCTGATCATAAATCCACAATTCATCGGATCCCAACAAACACACCGCAAAAGAAGATTACATCGAATAGTTCTCCAAGAACATCGAGGAGAACATTGTATTGAAGATCAAAGAGAGAGAAGAAGCCATCTAGCTACTAGCTATGGACCCGTAGGTCTGTGGTAAACTACTCACACATCATCGGAAGGGTAGCAAGGTTGATGTAGAAGCCCGCTCTGGTCGATTCCCCCTCCGGCAGAGTACCGGAAAAGGCCTCTAGATGGAATCTCGCAAGAACATAGGCTTGCGGCATCTGAAAAAGTATTTTGGGTGGCTCTCTATTGGTTTCCCGATTTTAGAAAATTTATAGAGGTGAAATTAGGTCAAACGGAGGAACCAGGGGACCACAAGCCACATGGGCGCGCCTACCCCCCCCCCCCCCAGCGCGCCCATGTGTCGTGTGGCCTACTCCTTCGCCTTTTGGCCTCCTCCTAAAGCTTCTAGGGTCTCTTATGTCCAGAAAAAAATTGTCAAAAAGTTTTGAGGCATTTGGACTTCGTTTGGTACTGATTTCCTGAAAAAACAAAAACAGGCAAAAAATGGCACTTGGCACTAAGTTAATAGATTAGTCCCAAAAAATGGTATAATATTGCATATAATTGCATATAAAACATCCAAGATTGATACTATAATGGCATGGAACAATCAAAAATTATAGATACGTTGGAGACGTATCAGACACATGGATGATCTTGTTCAACACTTGCACACTAGCATACCACACATCTAAGCATACTACCAATCCATCCATGACCACTAGCTACCAATGCTTGACGACATGGAAATAACCCCTAGCATGCTTCAAATCCATCACAACTAGCTACTACAACATCACAGTCAAACAGATCAGAAGATCTAACCCTACCACATCGACAGATCTAGCTAGAACTACTAGAGAGGAGGGGATGACTGAACTTACACACGCCATCGGAAGAGCCGCGGAGGAGGTGCCTTTCACGTCGGTGAAGAGGAGCAGTCAACCAATCACCGGAGTTTTTGCATCGCTTACCTCGTCATCGAAGTGGATCCGCATCGGAGGGAAAGCTCGAGAGGGGGAAATGGTGGCGGGAGTATTGCCGTGGCGGTCACCCTGGCTATATAGGGCGACAGAATCGGCGGGCGGTGACTCGAATTTGTCCTGCCGCATTTTTGGAGAAGCGCCATCGCTTCCGCCATCTCCCTGTCCGCAGCTGCGCGGCATGGTGTTCCCTCCCCTGCATCGCTCAAGCCTCGCTCACTGGAAACTTCTGATTCGGTCGTTTCTAGTGGGCCTAGTTGAGCATTGCTTTAAGGTTCGTGCGGGCCAGGCAACCAAACAGGCCAAAAACTGGCCGCCCGAGCCTGGCTGGGCCTAATGCGAGCAACCAAACGCGTCCTACTAGATTCTAGGAAGATACCTAGCTAGGGGAGACGTCGTTAGCCTTGCAGTATCCAATAGTATATAACATTGTACAACGTAAAGACACTTCCATAAGTACAATACTAGGTTTTGTCCCCTTAAATATTCAGTTCAAGCGACTGCTGGTGGGGAAACGGCGGGACAGATGGCTATATCTTGTGCGTGGGTTGATGGAGGTCAACCTCCCTAATGAGCTAGATACCCTGCACTACAAACTATCGGTGACAAGCATATTCTCAATAAAATATATGTATGTAGATTTGATAAACACCGATCCAATCCCAAAGCCACCTTATATTTGGAAAATTAAGGTGTCATTAAAAATAAAGGTCTTTATGTGGTTTGTGCACAAGGAAGTGATCTTGACTAAGGGCAACTTGGCAAAACATAGATGGAAGGGTAATAAACGGTGTTGTTTTTGTGATCAGAATTAATCAATCCAGCATCTTTTTCTCATATACCCACTAGCCAAATTATTGTGGCATACAATACATGTGTTCTTTAATGTATGTCCTTCTAATAGCATCTCCGGTTTATTTGGGACACGGTTAAATAAGGTAGAGTCTAAGACAACGGCACATATTCGATTCGGAGTGTGTGCATTACTTTGGTCTATTTGGAACGTCGGAATGACGTTATATTTAACCAAAACAACATCACTATTTTTTTGCAAGTCATCTTCCGAGGTCTAGATGGATCCTTACATGATCATTACTCAGCCGTGCGGAAGTCAGGGAGCATATGGCCTCTGGGTGCAACCACTGGAAGATGGTAGCACGGGATACATACAACCGGTTTGAATGGCGGTCCAATAATAAGATATGTGTTTAGTCATCTTGTCCTATTTTATGGTTGTGGCATTTTATTCCTTGCGACATGTATTGAACTACGTACTTTGTTTCTACTTTATTTAATAAAATAGTTGTTCGCATCACTTGATGCAGTGGTTGGGAATAATCCTCCTTTTTATAAAAAATTAGACGCGTCAACAAAAGTAGCAAGACTAGGGTTGTACGTTGGTGTGCCCACACCACATGTTTACATATGCGGCCTCGGATTTTGGGGCCTTGGTTGTGAGTTTTAGAGCATCAAATATTCGTGTGGTGGTTGATGCTTGTGTTTTTCCACATAGGAAGTTATGAAAAATGACGCTAGTGGTCATACTTCCATAAAATGAGTCACTGTCATTACGATCTCTTGGTACTCATCTATACTTTATACGCATCCCAATCGCAATATATACGAGCAAGAGTTGGGTTTTATCTTCACCCTGAGAGCCCAAATCTGGATAAAACCTTGTTTCCTACTGAGCAGCCCAATCATCTAGCAGGGATACCCTACTGAGAGATTGCCGGATTTAGCTCCTATATATAATTGGAATTTGGAATGCCATGGCAAGTTGAATATTTCACATAAGAATTGTAGAGAATATATATATTTTTTAAACACGTGGGAGAAAGTTACAACTTAATCCATGTTTAGCCATTGGCACACGCTGGCCACCAACTCCACTGAGAGAGAGAAAAAACAATAATAGACTAAGCTATTCTCATCAGCCTACACTAGCCCAGTTAGCCCAAGTTTCACAAAGCTTACTAAGTACCACACTACTTAGAGAGACTTTTTTCGAAATGGAAGAATGAAGCCTCTCGCCCCGCATCCATGGAAAAAATAGACATAATTTTATTAAAGTTCTCGCGAGGCAATGACAACAAAGTCACCAAAAAGTTAAGTATGATATATAATGATGGCATCATCATGACTTAAACATCTATAACAACCCGCTTTATTCCGTAGCAAAACCTTTAGAGAGGCCACATTCTCAAATATTCTTGTGTTCCCTTGCGTTACAATCAACAGCGCCATCAGGATGACAAATTTTTGATCTCCTATACTTTTTTCCTCTCCCACCATTATGTGACAGTGAGCAGGGAGAGAAAAACACACAAGTACACAGTGCCGGCAAGGCAAGTCTGTGGTGAAGTTTTTTTTTAGTTTATAAAGCTTCGGTGAAGTAGGAAGAAGGGAGCAAGGAAGGCCAGCATTTTTTTAGATAAAGGAGGGCTGATATTTGCAAGAGGCTAAAGGACGGGCAGGTCAAGTAGGAGGATTAGGCAAAACCCCTATTTGGCACCTTACACTTAAGGCGCCAAATAGTACCTAAATTGTACGTGGCACACACTAGAGCGAGCGAAGCAAAACGGGCCGGCCCATTAAAGCTTTTTGCCTTTCGGTTTATGCGGAAGGTTTCGGGAAGATTCCAGAAGCTTCCCGCAGAATTTTGGCAAGCTTCCAGAAGCTTTTGGCCTGTTTTTACTCGGTTTTTATATATTTGTTTTGTTTTTATATATTCTTTTAAAAAAGCATGAACTTTTTTAATCAGCAATCTTTTTCAAATTCACAAAAAATCTGAATTCATGAACTTTTTTCAAATTTGTAAAGTTTTTAAATTTCTTGATTTTTTACATATTTTAATGGACGGATTTTAGAAAAACAGACCTGGTTTTTTTATGAACCATGAGCTACTGCTTTGCTGGCGAGCGAGTTGGCGATTATTATTTTTAGATGGCGAGCAAAAGGTCAAGCAGCTGAGGAAGGCCATGTTAATGGGCCTCGACCCGTCAAACATCCACGTGAGTGTTGGCGTCGATTTCGGCGTCTCAAACGCTAAAGAGGACTTAGAGGTGATCCAGAAGAAGAAGCAAGGAGGGCCAACATTTTTTTATTTATGGGATGTCCGATATTTGAGTGAGGATGAAGAACGGACAGGTCAAGTAGGAGGATTAGGCGGAATCTCTTGTTTGGCACATTGCGCTTAAAGCACGAAATAGTGCCTAAATTGTACGTGGTGCACACTTGAGGGAGCGAGCTAAGTAAAACGGCCTACCCATTTAAAGCTTACTAGCGGTGAAAGGCGCGGCGACATGCCGCGCCCGTGAGAGAGCCCCCGATAAGTAGCCCGTGTGAGCGGCTCTTGTTACTTTTGGTTAAGAAAAACTGGAGTGAGACAAAAAGTAATATTGAACATGGTAGATAAATTCAAGCCATGCTATTATCACCATAGGACATGGCAAGACTATTTCAGATTTTAAGCCATATAATATGTTGAAAGCTGGTTGCATCCAGAATATTTTGGTTATAGTTTTTTTCTCTTTAATTTTGTACTGTTTGTGAAATATATTAATTAAACGTCGCATGCCTGTTTCAATTGTTTTGAACATGGTATTCGGGTCTGGTACTATTTTCATGGTAATTTGTGTGAACAAAGTGACATTTTTATTTTACCGAACCATGTGCCCAACTGTATGACCGTATATCTGAAGCAACGTTTATCATGTGAACTGACAATACTTAAAACGAACAAAAGGAAACCCCAAGGGGTATGAACAACATTGTGAGATCCAACTTTACACACACATAGCTCCTTAGTAAATTCTGTTACTATTTTTCTAGACTGGGTATAAAAGTGGTACAATAGACAGTATAAAGAGCAAAGCGCACCAAAAGAGCACAAAAGCGGCGGTTGGTTATGCAGCGGTGGGCCATCTAACCTCAGATCGGCGGCGGCGGCGTGAAGGGCCTGGTGGACGGGTCGGTTGCATGTGTGGTCTGGCTTCTAGTCATATCTGATCTGGCCGGTGCGGCCCGCTCGCTGCCCGGCGACGAATATCGGTGACGGTCCCATACACACGATGCTGGATGAGAGTAACAGGTTCAACACCTGAGTGAAAGAAAATGTAATTAAGATCAGGAAAAAGTACATGGAGATCGCCCATGCATTTCCTTAGTTGTGCTCACAAATTTTTATGATATGAAGCCAAGATCAACTATGTTACCACACAACTAAGCCTACCGAAACCGGATATTCAATTAGGTGGCCAGGCTCATCTACACTCGATGAAAAGTGAATTAAAAAATACTAAAAAAATCAAACAATTCTGTAAAAAAGTAGATGGCAGATGTTCCAATGGGTGATTTTCGTGCCAAATTTCAGCTTGTTCGAGGAGCTCATGGCAAAAAAGACAAAATCGATCAAAACAGTGTGTGAATAGTAAACTTTCTTACAAGCCCAAAATTTGTCTTTTTTTCTAAGAGCCACTGAAATGTCCGAACTCCATGAAATTTAGCACGGACTTCATGCACATGAGCATCTAGCATCACAAAAAATAGGATTTTTGATTTTTTTTTTTATATTTTAAATGAACTTACTGTTCACGTCAGGTGTAGATGCAACTGAGAGCCAAAACGCCGCGTCCGACCGAAACTTCTTAGTTTTACATAGTGAATCTTCATGTGTCTGCAAACCTAAAAACTAATATAGATACATAGTCAATTCAAGTTGCCTGCCTAGAAGAAGATGGGGAGATTGCGGTCGAGGTGGCGGCGACGAAGAGGAAGGCCTGACTGAGCTGACATCGCGAAGAATTTAAGCGTTGGCGAGACAGATTAAGACTGGCGAGGCGACTAAAAGCATGGTAGAGCACTGCGAGGCGTGTGGCCAATATAGGCCACCGCCAAGTAGCAGCGTGGTTGGCTCCCCTCATGTCCGCTCTCCACCGCAGCCTCTTGTATGCGTCGGTCCATCCCCGTGTCATCTTTCTCCGTCTGTCAGGTAACATGGTCCCGAGCGCTGGTCTATTCATGCACCGTCTTTCCTCGGTGCGGGTTGAGCAGCCGGTGATGACCTGCATCTGGCCCGGCGTGAGCACAAGGTGGCAACCTCCCCTCGACGGGGTTGGGAGTCATAGAGAAACGGATTATGGGGAGGCGGTGATGTGCGAAGGTGGCGCTGGAGCGAGATAGAGGAGAAAACGGAGGTGGTGGGGTCCAGGGCATGTGCTGGAGTGGTGAGCGCCCGGAAGAGAAGAAGCGGTTGTGGTGAGCGATGGAGACCGAGAAAAGTTGTGGGAAAGAGAAATATCCAGGTAGTCAAAGCGGTGTAGGTGGACCACGTGTTGAAGGACGTGGTTCCCTAGGGCATGTGCTGGAGTGGTGAGCGCCCAGAAGGGGAGAAGCGGTTGTGGTGAGGTGTGGAGACCGAGAATTCGTGGGGAAAGAAAATATCTAGCCAGTCAAACGGTGTAGGTGAACCACATGTTGAGGGACGTGGTTTCCCAAATCTATCTGAACCCATTCACAAATCTATTAACACACGTCATCTCGTAAGCAGCTACAAAAACTTAAAAAAAAGGAAAACAAATCTCTGACTTAATCAGTTAAAATTATATATGTGACATTAAAATCTAAGTTTTTTCTGAATTTTATTGATATTTTTTCAAGTATTGTTCACCAGCGTGCAAAACCGTCGCATTTTTTCGAATTACTGTTCACCAGGTAAAAATATATGTGATGTAGTGCACCCATGATTGCTTTTCATTTGGCTACTGTTCACTACCTGACGTGTGTCAATTTCTCAAAGCATCCAAAAAAATTCAAAATTCTATGGAGAGCTCTAGCTTAGCCAGTATAATATAGTAGTAGTGAGCGCCCAAAAGGGGAGAAGCGGTTGTGGTGAGATTTGGAGACCGAGAAGTCGTCGGGATAGAAAATATCTAGCTAGTCAAAACGGTGTAGATGAACCACATGTTGACCGATGCGGTTTCCCCAAATCTATCCGAACCCATTCACAAATCTATTTACACACGCCATCTCGTAAGCAGCTACAAAAACTTTTTAAAAAAAAGGAAAACAAATCTCTGACTTAGTCAGTTAAAATTAGATATGTGACGTAAAAATCTAAGTTTTTTCTGAATTTTATTGATATTTTTTCAAGTACTGTTCACCAGCGTGTAAACCCGTCGCATTTTTCGAATTACCGTTCACCAGGTAAAAATATATGTGATGTAATGCACCCATGATTGCTTTTCATTTAGCTACTGTTCACTACCTGACATGTGTCAATCTCTTAAAGCATCTAACAAAATTCGAAATTCTATGAGGAGGTCTAGCTTAGCCAGTATAATATAGTGTCGTAATATATTGTGTTTTAGTTTCTACGCAGGGTTCTGGGAATATTCTAGAAGTTTTTGGCTCGCTTTTGGGCAGCTTTCAAAAGCTTCTAGCTTCGCTTTTCTTTGTTTTCTTTTTCTGTGTTTTTGCCCCTTTTTTGTTTAGTTTTCTATTTTTCATTTTCCTTTTCCATTTTCCTTATTTTTTTAAAAAATGTGATCTTTTTCAAATTCATGAAGTTTTTTGAATTCACAACTTTCTATCAAATTCATGAACTTTTCAAGTTCATGAACTATTTTTAAATTTGTGAACATGTTTCAAATCCATGAATTTTTCAAGGTCGTGAATTTTTTAACTTCATGATTTTCTGCATCTTTTAATGTATGCATTTCAAGCTATATCTGATTTTTTTTCCCGCGAACCATGAGCTACTGGTTAATTGACGAGCGTACGAGAGATTTTTTATTCTTTAGGTGGTGAACGAAAGGTCAAGCAGACGAGCGAAGCTGGCTGCGGCCCGTCCAACACCCTCGTGAGCGCTGGCGCTGATTTCGACGCCTCAAGCGCTAAAGTGAGGAGGGGGGAGCTCCTATTCCAAGTCTTCAGCGCCGGAAGGTACGTGGGAGTTAACTGAACAAGAATCGTTGGTTTTTGTTAAAACCTAGCCGTCGCCACCATCTCCGCCTCCATCATAGATTGGTTCCCCTTCCTCCGGCCGGCCTTGCCGGTGTCGGGAGGGGTGGGGTACCCGATCTATGAGTGTTCTTCATATTAGTAGTGTTTTCATTAGATTGGTTTAGGGTTTTGGTAGTCGTCTTCTTCTTTGGAGATGGCATCGTCTACAATAAGTAATCTATCCTTCCCGACATCAATGATGGTGTTGAAAGATTAAATTTGTCTAGGTATGATCCTTCAGATCTTGCTTCGCCAGATCGCTTTTGGATTTTTTTTTCATGGTTGTTGTGAGGAGGATTGTCCTCGCAATATTTGCCCCGGCTGCTACGTCCTCGACAATGGTGATTCGTACTCTCGGCTCCCAGCGACGTCAAGTCTATGGTTTGATACCTTTGTTATTTTCCTATGGCTGCCTTCAGAAAAGTACAAGATCGTGTCGTGGAAGAAGAAAGAGTTTGCAGACGCAGAGATTTGCTTGTTTCTTTTAGAATTTATTTTGTAATCGCTGTAGTCAGCTCATGTATCTCTACCATGTACAATTCGCTACTATAAATATATCAGGTATTGATTGTCAAAAGAAAAGTCTTAAGCGCCGGAAGCATAGCAAACATGCGCCCAGCCCAGCAACACGACCCCCCCCCCCCCCCCCCCCCATCGCAGCTGGTCGTCCGCTAGTTTTTCTTTCATTTTTTGTGCTATTTGATCTGGTAGAAAAAAACTAGCTGACTTTTTAATTTTTTTGAAAATTTTATGAAATCAAAAATGTTTTATGGATTTGATAAAAAAAGTTTCAACCATTTGAGAAAATTTTCAGTGATTTGGAAAAAAATTAATCATTTTTTAAAAAAGTTCACAAACTTGAAAAAACTTTATCAATTTTAAAAAATGTTCATGCAGTGTAGTTAATTTTTTCGTGATATTTTTTAAATGTACCATTGAAAAGAATGTTCGTGACACTTAAAAATGTTGCTTAAAATATATCGTGGGATTTAAAATAATGGTTATACAATGTAAATGTAATGTTGGCGTTATTTTGAAAACATTGTTTGTATCATTCAAAAAAATATTCGTGCATTCAAAAAAAGTTCATGCGTTTCACAAAATGTGTTTGATATTACAAAAAGTTTATACAATATAAAATAATATTTCCGTAATTATGAATTTTTTTGTATCATTCAAGAAAATTGTGACATTTTAAAAATTGTGACGTTCCTCGGAATCATCTCGACACCAAAAAACGGTGAAGAAACCACCGGCGCCATGCATAGAAAGATGCACAGCTCCACGGTGGGTGCCAGCTGTAGTGGGGTAAAATCTGATAGTAAGAGAGGTATAGAAAACGAGGCTCTATCTAACGATGCACAGGTGGGTGACACAAGGATTATACATGTTCAGACCCCTCTGCGGTGGAGGTAAAAGCCCTAGTTCTGTTCTCCGGAGAGGTGTTTCTTGCGTATAGTTTTGTTATTACAAAGGTTCCAAACTCGTAAACAGACGAAATGGGTGCTTATATAGAGGTCCACTACGTTACAGGATAGCTAAAGAGAGTTAATACATGTCCACTACTGTACCTAACAGATGTTCTAACTGCTGATAATAACGCCGAGCTTCAAGACTTGGAAACGCCTCAATTAATGCTTCTAGCCATTGTACTACCGTGCGCCGACTGAGGATACGTCCTTCTCAATCTGAGCCGAGTCACAGAATTCTACTCGAGGGTGCCCCATGCCGATTGACAAAACCCTTATTGTGTTCCGATGTGCCTATGTCTCGCTTAGAACGAGGCGTAGGACAGCCTCGCCTAGAAGTGCGCGGGACTGGGACGGCCCAGCACGCGGGAGTCCAAAACCTCATTATTATTTTTCTCCTTTTTCACGTTTTCTTACTTTATTTTTTTACGTTTGTTCATACTTTCAAATATTCTAAATATATATATTACAAAAAACAAAATTCAATTTTAAAAAAAGTGTTAATCAAGCATTTAAAAAAATTAATTATGTATAAAAAATGTTTCACATGTATATAAAATGTATAAGAAAGTTTGATCATGTATTTAAAAAATTATCAAGTATTTGAAAAAATTTACTCAAACATTCAATTTTTTTAAATGTGTATAGAAAAATGTTTGGCATGTATGAAAAACATATACAAAAAAAATACAATGTGTGTGAAAAAATATTGATCATGTATTTAAAAACAGTTAAATATCTATTAAAAAATGTCCCTGGCCTGTAAGAAAAATGCACCATGCGTATGCACAAAAGTAGACCTAAAATAATATGTAATAAATTTGTTAATCATGTACATAGAAATTTTAAATGTGTGTTTAAAAATGTTCCTGGTGTATAAAAAATGTAGAATATGTATGAACAAATATTGACATCAAAATATATGTTTGAAAAATGTTAATCATGTATGTGGAAACGACTGTACACAAAACTTGTTTCATGTATTTGAACAAAATGTTAAACCTGTATAAAATAATGTTCTTGTTCTATACGAAAAGAGAAAGAAAAACCAATGAAAACTAAAAAACAAAGAAACTAAATAAATGTAGAAAAGAAACAATGTAAACAAAATAAAAAAGGATATCGGAGAAAACCGAGAAAGAAACAGAAAAATTAAAGTATAAAAAGAAAAAACCAGCAAAATCCGAGAAAGAAATAAAGAAATTGAAGAAATCATAGAAAAGAAAAAGGGAAATAACTAGTGAAAACAGAGAAAGAAACGAACAAAACCAATGAAAAAGCAAAGGAAACAGAAAACCAGAGACCAAAAAAACTAGAAGAAAACTAGACTGAACCATGTACAGCCAACCCACCGAACGAAGAAGGTGCACCTACCCATACCATGAGTTGTTTTCAGCTCACTAAGAAGATGTGCCTGAACCTAACTTCAATCTCGTCGAAATTCTGATGGGGAGCAACAAATGGTGAGAGGAAGGTGCATTGGATCTCGTGGGACAAGATGTGTGAACCAAAAAGGAAAGGGGGACTTGGGTTTCATGACCCGAAGGCATTTAACCAAGCCCTCCTGGCCAAGCAAGCTTGGCGCCTGCATCAGTATCCGTCGTCTCTGTGCGCGAGAGTCTTGAAGGCTCGTTATTTCCCAGACTGCTCTATTTTGAATGCTACATGTCCTGCTGCAGGTTCTTTCACTTTCAAAAGTATCATCCACTGGAGAGATCTGTTGAGGGGAAGGTCCATCTGGCGAATCGGCGACGGGTCGAGGGTTAGCATCCACCATAGCAATTGGATTCCGAGGGCCGGTAGCATGCGGCCACTGGGCCAAATGTACGTCCTGGGCACGACCAAAGTGGCAGACTTGTTGACGACAGACGGATCTTCATGGGATGATGTTAAGGTGGATGCTATGTTCTCTGCGGACGACGCTCATGATATAAAGCAAATTGCGGTGGGTGGTCCGGGGACTGAGGACTACCTTGCATGGAACTTTACCAAGAATGGTGTTTTCTCGGTACGATCTGCTTATCATCTTCGGATGTCGATGAAGAAGATGCGCTCCGGATGGCCGGAAGCTTCTAGTTCTGTTGCTAAGTATAAGGGGTACATGGCGCTTTGGGATACTAATGCCCCTGGCAAGGCTAAGATTCATGTGTTGGAGGATGATTCGGAATGGTCTGGCCGTTGGATCAGAGTTGCACCGTCGAAGAATCAAGCCGGGTGTCTTCTCTACAGACTGTGGTAGGGAACTTACGACGTTTCATCGGTTTTGGGGCTGCCACCATTTTGTTCAGTTCTGGAGGCTGTTGCGATCGGAAAAAGGAGTTGGGGTGGCGTCCCCACCTTGCCAAATGGACTCCTAGAGAGCATTGGCCGACTAGCTTCTTGGCTGGTTCGCTTCGGCGAATGATGACGAGAGTGAGGCGACGATCCAAGCCACCTATGGTCTGTGGCTGGCGCGTAATGAGGCACGGGATGGAAAGAAGATCGTGTCCCCACAGGAATTGCTAACCAAGATTTCCACATCCATGCTGCAATGGAAGGAGGCGCATGAAGTTCCGGTGAGGTTGGCGGTGATCAAGACTATGCATAGATGGGAGGCTCCTGAAGAAGGGTTGATCAAGGCGAACGCCGACAGAGCCGTGTCAAAACAGCGCAACAAGGGGGATGGTGGGGCGATCTTGCGTGACCACCATGGTGGTTTCGTGGCCGCGGCGTGCCACTTTTCCCTTCAATGTTCTGATCCTGAAAGCGCTGAAATTTTGGCATGTCAGAAACTATTGCAGGTAGCGAGGGAGTAGAATGTTCAGAAAATCCATGTGGAACTCGATTGCCAGGCAGTAGTGAAGATGATCCAGAGGTCGAAGAGGAATATGTCGTCGGTTGGTCCTTGGGTGGAAGAAATAAAGACCTCGCTTCAGGAGTTCTTGGACTTTAAAGTCTCATTGGTTCGTCGAGCTGCGAACTCTGTCGCACACAAGTTGGCTAGGGTAGGTGTCAGTGAGAACGGTGTTAGGTGTGGGTTGTGTTCCCCCCAGATTTCATTCTGGATTCTGTAGCTGATGACATTCCAAACTATGTTTAAATAGAATGGCAGTGTTTTCCTTTAAAAAAACCACCGAGCGAGGCGAGCGACTGACCAACCGAGCCTAGCGTGCGAGCGTGGCAGGGAGGAGAAGAACTGGGCTGACCCAGTTAAAACATGAATCGAATATTCTTCAAACGAGCGTACGATATGTCTGTAAGCGAGATATAGTCGTCGGGATATGTTACTCATGCTAACTTGATCTGTAAAGTAGATGGGCTCAGGCCTTCATGAGCCTTTGTTGGATTTTGTGTCTCATATGGGCCTACCTGGTGGGAGATAACCGCGTCATCGGTGTCGGATAGGCTAGTGCCGCATGTAAAGCAATTACAAAAATTAAATACACTTTGGAGTTGCTTTTTCACGCATGACCTGAAAATTCCAAAAAGGAGCAAAACCTCACGAGCATTTGAGCTCGCGATCTGACGGTGCTGAACTTCCGCTGCTAGCCACTGAATAGATGACTGCTGGTGATTAATGGAAAACACAAGGTGTTTAAGAATACACAACAACGTGTAGATTTGAAAACATTTTTGAAAAATGGTAAACATTTTTAAAAAGACAAACAACTTTCAAAATTCAAAAGAATTTTTGATATTTCAGACATCTCTCAAAACACAACCAAATTTTGAAAAGATGAAAAAAATAAATCCACAAACATTTTATAGTGCATACACTTTTTGAAAATTCATAACTTTTTTTTGAAAAACAAGAAGGATTTTTATTGAGCTCCAAATGCACCTATTTAGGACCTTCTATGGCTTTTTGGGCAAAGTGAAAAAGCTGTAAAAGCAGAAGCAAAAGCCCAAACAAACAGGGCCTTAGAATACACAACAACGTGTAGATTTGAAAACATTTTTGAAAAATGGTAAACATTTTTAAAAACACAAACAACTTTCAAAATTCAAAAGAATTTTTGATATTTCGGACATTTCTCGAAACACAACCAAATTTTGAAAACATGAAAAAAATAAATCCACGAACATTTTATAGTGCATACACTTTTTGAAAATTCATAACTTTTTTTTGAAAAACAAGAAGGATTTTTTGGAAAATCAAAAACAATTTTTTTAAATGGGAACAAATTAGGAAAATTTAAAATTCCAACCATTTTTTTATTTCCAAACAATTATTGAAAATTGTGGAAAAAATTTGAAACTCCAAACAATTTTTGGGATTTTTATTGAAAAAAGTGAACAAAAAATGAATTGGAAACAAATTTGGAAAATTTAAACAGAATTTGAAATTCTGGCCATTTTTGTATTTATGTAAAAACAAAAAGAGACATGAAAAATGAGAAGGAAAATAACAAAACAACAACAAAAAATGAATGGCCTCGCACGTACGACAAGTGTGCCAGCCCACTCTGTCGTCCCTGTGTGTTTTACCGAGTACTTGCCGCAGTGAGCGACAAATAAGGTTTTCCCGAAAATATAGATGAGATGGGTCAGAACATCTACAATCAGACGCCCATTATCCGTCCCAAACGCCCGAGCGGACTGCCCGAATATAAAATGGCCACCTAACAAGACCTGCCAAATTTGGCCCAAACGTTTGACTGTTGGCACTCCCCATATCTAGGCTATATCTTGGGCGGATATGAGAACGCCCAGGCATACTCAGCCACGTAAGATCCTGCCACTATGGCCCACCGAACCCCACATAAATTGGACCCTAGCCGCATTTCACTCCACTTCACTCTCCTCCAGTCCACTCCTCTCTGTCCACAAGCTCCCGTCCGGCGACCTCCGACATGATGGGCGGCAGATATGAGCCCTACACCTCCCGGTTCGTTGACCCAGAGCTCCTCCCACGCAGCCCTGAGGAGGAGATGGTCGTCCACCTTGCGCTTCGCCCGGAAGAGTCCGCCCGACGGCAGCACTCAGACTCCATCCGACAGGAATCCATTGTGTCCTCCTAAATGGCGCATGGATCCAGCTCCAGGGCAGTTGCCGCTGCCTAGCCGAAGGTGGTGCGTTCTGGCTAGCGTTCGAATGCCCTTGCGGATGCGAAACCCCTCCGTTAGCAAGTCGAGTCAGAGGTGCACAACCATTTCACGTCCAACGCAAATATGGTGTGGCGTGTCTGCCATGCGAAGCAGCGGGCGTGAGAGGTCGCGACACACGTCGGCGAGGCGGAGTCGCACTCTCCGTCGCCGCGTATGGTGCCTGGCAACCCCTGTCGCCGCGCCCGCGTCGTGGTGGACGTGGCCGGCTCTGACCACGATGGATGCATCATCGACCTCATATCCACCGACGACGTGCAAGGCACGGGCTCTCACGAGGAAGAGTATGACGTGGGAGAAGGCGGCACCTCAAGTCCCGTGAGCCGGTGCGTGTTCCATGTCCTACTCTCTACCTCACCTGTACAACACTCTGAGAGACGCAGCCGGCCATCGGACATGGCACGATCGAAACAACAACGGTCGCCGGTGAAAGCTTTACTTTGTATGTGATCATATGGAAACGATTTTGTGTATAGACCGGCCAAAGTGCGTCCGCTGGTGTTTGGGGCCGGATTTTTACGAGTTATGGTGGCAGATGCTCTCAGCTCCGTGTCACAGCGGGCACGTGTCCCGAGTGGCCGAATCTTCGTGCAGCCAGTTTTTAATCGCATTTCCCTTCACGCGTGGCGGCGGCGCCCGCACCCGTCGCCGGTGACGTTTCTCCTCCGCGCCACGCGGCCGTCACGTGGGCGGTCCAGCTGCGCCGACGGCAGGCGGCAGCACGCAGCCGCCCCTGGACCGCCGCCTCGCCTCCTCCAGTACGTCCACGCACGACCTCTCCAGCCTCCCGTTCCTCGCGTCGATCGAGGCCGTACGCACTCCGGCGCGGCGCGGTTCCTCTACGATGCCGCTGACCGACTTTCTTCCGTCCCCGCAAAAAAGTTCACCTCTCCGCGGTCGAGACTTCGCCGCACGTAATCGCTTCCGTGACGGACCGATGCTGGTGCCTCCATAACGTTTGTGTGTCAGCAACCACGGCTCGCAGCCGCAGGATAAAAACGCGTTCACCAAGAAAGAAAAGGATAAAATATGAGAACCACTAGGGTCGCTCGATCATCTTTGCACCCGAGGACCCAAAGAGGCCGCTGTCGAGCTCATCATTTGCGTGAAGGCGCTGGATTCCTCCGCGGGACGCTGAACTATTTCTTTTCTTCCGTTTCATATTAGCAGCCAGGATAAAAGATTTCGTTTGGGGCCCTGCCGTGCCGTACCATTACCGGACCTCAACAGCATAACCGGAGGATCGGCATCAGAGAGGGAGCTGCGGAGGGGGGCCGGAGCATATTCCCTTTCCTCTCTTCTCGCCGAGGCAAACAACCAACAAGCAGCACGCTCTTTCTGAGGACGGCGTTTTGGAGCTCGAGCTCATCTAATCCTGACGTACTCCCTCCGTTCACTTATATAATATGTTTTGGGTATTTTTAACATGGACTACATACGGACCGTAATGAGTGAATGAACACACTAAAACATGTTTATATACATTTGATTCAAAAACAATTTAAAACATCTTATATCTGTGAACGGAGCGAGTAGTAAATAGTAAACTAAAAAAAATGGTTATGAAGTTAAAAAAAAAAAAGATACTTCCCCGATTCATACAACTTGTCGCTGATTTAGTACAAAGGCGTACCGAGAATGCAAAAGTGTCCTAGATGCACATGGAAATTTATGGCAAGATGACATTGGAAAGCTCCGAAAATATAAAGACACAATTTGAGTCCGAAGAAAGCTTCGAAACTAGGCATTTTTAAGCGATCCTTTTAATTTTCAAAGCACCACGGATGTCGTCCTGGAATGAAATTCCACACGAGCACTCGAGCATATTCGATGTCCGAATAGTAGTAACTCATATATTTTTTCGAATTTACCACTCAGTATTTATATAGGGGAGTAGCTGAGCTCAGGCTCCAATACTAGCAATTTTCGATTCTCCTTTTCCATCTTCCCTTCCGCGCCGCATTAATAGAGCTCAGCGACCGCCATCCGCTTCCTGCCTCCCCCCTCCCCTCCAGCTCCAATCCAATCTCACCTCACCTTCTTCCCACCCATTTCCAGCCGCCGCCGCCGCCGCCGAGGTACCAAATTCGTCTCCTCCCCTCAACTCCCTCCTTCTCCCCAGCTCTTGTTCTGCCCACGAGTCGCCAAATCCAAGCTCGGCTTCCGTCAATTTGGTTCTGGACGCCGCTCATTTCCCCCTCCGCATTTTTATGCCGCCGAGGGCTCCGTACTCAGCTGCTTCTTGTTCTCCCTTGTCCGTGTGGTGATAGTTTGGAGGATGTGCCCTGCAGGTTCGTTCATGGAGCGGTGGAGGCGGACCGGTGTGCTGGCCCTGGTGCTCCTGGTGCTCTCCGCTTGCCATGGAAGACGAGGTATGGTCTCGGTTACCCTTTTTCTTTTTCTTTTTTTGCGAAACATAGCATAACATATCACAAACCTGCTTCGATTACCAATTTTGATGCTTGCTTGTTGGGTGACTATTCTAAGTTTTCCTCAAATGAATTCCAAGAACGTGTTGACTAATTCAGTGGCGATCGGACTGTTCACTGAATTCATTCTGACTGCCATGATTGGAGAAAGCACAGACGAACATCAGTGCATACGCCGGCATTTCAAAAGGTGTAACCATGCAGGGAGAGAAAGGGGGCAGCTATGGCAGACTGACGAAATTGCCCTGCTCCCTGTTAATTTAGCCAAGTTCTGATTGCCTGTTAGCCGCACACTGGCCGACAACTGAACTAATTGAATGCACTTCTTGTTGTGGCTGGGGCCTTGGGGGTTGTATCCAAACATCTGGAAAAAAGTTGTACTATCTTTGTGTGGGCAGAAAAGGAAATTAGGTGGCTGGCAGTTGGAACTTACCTGGTGCCTTGTTAACATAATGAAGCTCTGGTTGCATATGGTTGGTCACCTCCAGAAAATAAAAGGGTTGAGTTGAGAAGAACGAGTTGATGAACCGTGGCAGCAAACAACCATTATACTGTTGTGGAGCTTGGACTTGCTCTGGGGATTCTACTAGCATCATCCATGATGCCCCCAATTGATCTTTAGCTGCCATATCTAAGCATTATTTTCAGTGATTCACAGCAAAAGACCATCGTAGATTCTTTTGGAGCTTGGCTTGACAGATCTAGTGCGTTTACAACATATGGCACTTAACCTAATACTCCTATTTGATAAGGCCCCCAACTGATTTCTGTCTGTCATATACTCATGTCATTGCAATATTTTCAGTTATCCACTTGCTCTAGGTGGATTCTGTGATTTGTGAATATAAGTGGGTTCAGCCTTCAGGACATGAGAATAGGTGAAAATTGAATCATCTATGCCCTTCTAACTTGGCTGTCACCCGTTCATGCTTAACCTCTCCTGGTAATTAGAACTTAGTTTTGTTCTATCCCTCAGATATTATATGCACAAACTTAATCAAAGTGAACTTGTGCTAAAAGCTGCCACAGATATGACAGGCAAAAATCAATTGGGGTCATTTATTCTGTTTGCTTTCAGTTTGTTCAATTTGTTTTTCTTGGCGTAAATGTTTGTCCATCTGCTTTGGCATCTTCTTATATCTGAAATTGATCTTCTGCACTTGTGTTCAGGGTTGCATCATTTCATATGCTAATAAACTAACTGTTTTCATTATCGCAGAGTTCTCTGTCAAGAATCACAATCAGAGTCTTATATATGATCATACTCTTGCTAAGACCATCGTGGAGTATGCTTCGGCTGTAAGTTATATGCTCATTATTGCATTAAATGCATGTCATGCTTTCTAAATGGAGCTTTAGTTCGTCTTTGTCTTGAATCTTGTTAAGTCAAATTAACTAAATACTGTCTGCAGGTGTATATGACAGATTTAACAGCTTTGTATACATGGACATGCTCAAGATGCAATGACTTGACTCAAGTAAGAAACCTTCCAACTGTTCTCTTCCGTTCATATCTATCTAGGGGTGCTTATTTGTTTTCCTGAAATTACAACTGTTCAAACAGTAAGGGATCTATCAAGATGCTCGCCAATGGTTGGTTGGGTGTCATATGCAGCAGCCCGTCAACTATACAGCTTATAGAATCTGTCCTTTCTTATTTATACATTCACCTACTTCTGAAATAGGAATTCGAGATGAGGTCTCTAATTGTTGATGTGGAGAACTGCTTGCAGGTTCCTATCTTAACACACTCCATTTTAAGTTGTCATAAATTTCCGGCATATTTCTTATCAAGTGTACTGAACTTCTCACGATATGGCCTTCCTTTTACCTGCCATTCTACGGGTGAACAATGTGACAGGCATTTGTCGGTGTAGCTCACAATCTAAATGCCATAATAGTTGCAATCAGAGGGACTCAAGAGAACAGGTACTAATCAAATTGCATGTGCTTCTAGTATTCCCAGTTAAACCAGTATGTTTTATGTGTTACTATTCTGATTTCTTGAGTCACATGTCATTTATGTTTTAGATTTGCTTGCTCAGTGTGCAGAATTGGATCAAGGACTTGGTATGGAAGCAGCTTGATCTAAGCTATCCAGACATGCCAAATGCAAAGGTTATTGCCAATAAACTGTTTATACTTTCTTAAAAGAGAAAAGGAAAGGCAGATGCACCTTTTTGCTAAAAGACTTTCTACTACTCTGGTTAAAGGTGCACAGTGGATTTTTCTCCTCCTATAATAATACAATTTTGCGTCTAGCTATCACAAGTGCTGTGCACAAGGCAAGAAAGACATATGGGGATATCGGCGTCATAGTCACAGGGCACTCAATGGGAGGAGCCATGGCTGCCTTCTGTGCACTCGATCTTGCTGTAAGTACACAAGATCCAATGTTTCACAAATACATTCAATGTCCAGACTCTTAATTCCTTCCAGGTTATAAATTGCGGTCTTGTATCAAATTCCTAACACCAGCACTCTAATATTTGAGGCTTGTTATTATGTAAGCTGTTGATTTTTCTCTTCAAACCCTATCCACAGATCAAGCTCGGAAGCGACAATGTTCAACTCATGACTTTCGGACAGCCTCGTGTTGGCAATGCTGTTTTCGCCTCCTACTTCGCCAAATATGTACCAAACACAATTCGACTGGTACACGGACATGATATTGTGCCGCATTTGCCACCTTATTTCTCCTTTCTTTCCAAACTGACGTACCACCACTTCCCAAGAGAGGTATACCTTGGGCACAAACATATAATTACGCTTTCTTGGATATCAACTCAGTCCCTGGGCTTCATCTCTGTGCTATGCTTATTCCGCCCAAATTTCAGGTATGGATCGATGATTCTGACGGCAACACAACCGAACAGATCTGTGATGCCAGTGGCGAAGACCCAAACTGCTGCAGGTTTTACAGCTCAGACCTTCCTTGCAGCTCAACTGCCTGTATCTTTAGCTCCTAATTCTAACATTCCCCCACTGATCATTTTACTAGGTGCCTCTCCATATTGAGTTTGAGCATTCAGGACCATTTCACATACCTGGGAGTCGATATGGAATCAGATGACTGGAGCACCTGCAGAATCATCACAGCACAAAGTGTTGAGCGACTACAGAAGGATCTCGCCAGCAACATCATCATGACAAAGCACGGCGTTGAGGTCTCCATCGTCGAGAATAGCGTGCAGACAGACTGGAGCAGTTCCAGATAGCATACAACATCCTGTTAACATCAAAATTTATAGCAGAAGGTGGTGCCTTTTCTTTCTCTTGAAGATGGGGGGTTCAGTTGGGGAATTTCATTCAGATTGGGTTGTATATTGTTCTTTCATAGCCTGTGAATATGTAGGAGTGTAGACACGAATTATAGGCTCTTAGACCGTAACTCCTGTCAGATGCACGAAAGATCCGTCTCTATGTTTGCATATGTAAAATACAATACCCATGCAGATATCTAATAAAGATGTCTCCAATCTGGGAAATAAAGCAGAATAAATTGAGAACATTACCATGAAATGTATGTAGTAGATGTGTCATAGAATTCTAAAAGGAAATCTGATCC
The DNA here is from genome assembly GCA_011799875.1 of Thinopyrum elongatum. Lineage (NCBI taxonomy): Eukaryota > Viridiplantae > Streptophyta > Magnoliopsida > Poales > Poaceae > Thinopyrum > Thinopyrum elongatum. Next base: position 116,118,798 of record CM022298.1, on the reverse strand, counting down.
ACACATGAGAAAAAGAGGCAAAATCTGCTCTGAATAGTTGTTTATTCAGACTCCAGTATTTGGCTGCTTTTCACAGCAGTTAAAACCAAAACATTCATATTTACACTCCAAAAAACTTGTATATCATTTACTTTAGTCTCTACAGATCATCATTCCATTTTTACATTGTTACAAGGTATGGACAAAAGGAAAAATCCTCTAATAACAGGATTACTTACAAGATAAGTTTTTTTCGATGCACAAACATATATGGCAATACCAAAAACCAAAGAAAACCTTATCCTAGACGATAAATACAAAGGGGGTGATCATCTATAGGTCGAGTGACGCTGTTACTGATCAAAGCAGGCATCCTGGGATACAGATTCCCAGCAGCCGAACACCGTCTTCCTTCCGCAATACGGTATCTCATAAGTGTTCTGTAGAAACAATAAAAAAGAACCCATGGAGAGCAATCTATGGTCATTTAGATCTTGAACGGGGAAACACAAGCCTGGGTGAGAGAGGAATGCTGGTCTGTAACCACAGAGAAGCACTCAGCCCTCAAACAATGCAGATGTGAAGATGCCTGGCAAAATTAACGGCAACACTGTCCGTTCATTCGGGCCATCAAATTCAAAACTGCCTGCTATTTTTGCCAGGGTCTGCTCTCGGTTTCTCGTGGGCGTCGACCTTGACAGCGGACTTGTGGTTGTTATCAGTTTCGCCGTGAGAGTAAGACTTGCCATTATGCAAGGCAAGCAGCTCTGGCACATCCAAGCCATCATTCCTTCCAGAGCTACTGCCACTGCAGAAGCCTTCACTGTGATCCTCTTCAAACTCTCCTCTAGTCTCCTTTCTCCTCAAGTCCACAGCGTCCCAGTTAAGCGAGTTGGCGGCATGCTGAGCATCAGGAACGCAGCTGGTTGTTCGTCGGTGTGCCTTCGCCCTTGGGGTAGACGGGCAAGTTCTACAGCTTTTTGGGTCATAATGCTGGGAAACTAGATAAGAAAGTGCAGTGACAATGTCCCCTATGAGGGGGCGGGACGCCGCCTTCTCCTGCAAACACATTGCTGCAACAGCTAAAGCCTGGTACAAACCCCTCTTGGGATACTGGCCTTGCAGCAACGGGTCGGCCATCTGGCAGAACTTTCGACGGTCTCGGAACATCGGGCGAGCCTGCAATTTATATGGATCAGACACTTGCACCTATGAAGAAACAAAAGAAAAATGTTTGTCCCCTCTACACTACACCCAAAGTGGTGGGAGGTAACTTGGTGCAGTTGAACGTACCCATGCGACAAGATTTGACTCCCCATCAGGCTTGGTGTGATCAATGGCTCTCCGACCTGTAACAAGTTCAAGGAACACAACACCAAAACTGTAAACATCAGACTTCACTGTCAACTGCCCTGTCATGGCGTATTCAGGAGCGCAATAGCCGTAAGTTCCCATAACTCTTGTTGATACATGAGTGTTTTCACCAACAGGACCAAGTTTAGCAAGCCCAAAGTCAGACAGCTTCGGGTAATAATCTTCACCCAGAAGAATATTTGATGGCTTGAAATCTCTGTATATGACTGGTGGATTTGCCTTATCATGCAGGTACTCCAAACCCTTCGCTGCACCCACAGCAATCCTGATCCTGGCATTCCAGTCAAGGGGTTCCCTGTCTGGTGGGCGGTCTGTCCAGAGAGTGATCAATGAGTTGGTACAAAAGAAGAAATATGGATAACAAGTTCTTGAAAAGGTTTCGGATGGTGGTGAACAACATTGTATATATTTTGTTAGAGTTCTAGAAAAGGTTTCGGATGGCGGATAACTAGGATGTCAAATGTAACAGGTAAGAAATTAATTTAACAAATGCTGAAACTGAAGCTGAAATTGTTTGTGATTTGACCCTTAAGGAAGCTGAAATAATAGGACCATTATCTGTTTTTTTTAGAGTTGTACATGTTAGGCATGTGATATCCCCATTGTATAAGGGGTTTTCTGCATATTTACCACACCTATACATGTATATATATCAGCCTATGGCCTCATCAAAATACAAATTGCTATTTCCCTAACATGTAACATATTTATTGTGTACTGACACTTGGGAATATGGTTTAGTATTGCCACAATTAAATATCGTCCTTCATGTTGTGTTATTTTAGTGCAGAAGATCGAAAAAATGAAGCTCAAGCCTGCTCTTACATGTTCTTTATGAAGCTCAAGCCAGGTAAATATCAAGATATTGGTAATATGTAAACACCAATTGCAATCACCTATTGAGAATTATTATTTTGTGACAGGAAACCATACAATGAGAAGCGTACCATGCAGATGATTTTCTAACGATCCCAATAACATGTACTCATAAACTAGGAGGCGCTGATCACCATCTGCGCAATAGCCAATTAATCTGACAAGATTGGGATGGTGCAAGAGGCTTAACATGAGAACCTCCACAAGAAATTCACGGTTTCCTTGGAAACCATTTCTGTCAAGTTGCTTCACAGCAATAACCTGCTAAATGACACAGGCAAAATGGGTAAGAAACGTCATGGAAATTACCAATAAATCTACGTATCTCCTAAACTGAAGTTCATGGAAGGAAACACAACTCTTTTTAACAGAAAAGGGAAATAAAGTTAACAAGGCTAGAGATAACGAACCTGTCCATTCTCCATGTGTCCTTTATAGACGCGACCAAAACCGCCTTCACCCAACAGACAATCTTTTCTGAAATTCTTGGTAGCAATAGCTAGCTCTCGGAAAGTGAAAATCTTTGCCGGGCCATGTGGAAGGCTTCCTCCTCTGCAAACAGAGCTTGAACTACGAGAATTGGATCGATCTGGACCCACCCACCAGAAAAACATTAGCATAAAGTTCCTCAACTGTATGCTTTCATGAATGCAGGAAAATCATATAGCCCAGGAAATATAAAAGGCAGGTACGTAAAGAAATGGACCATGACGCATAAACAGCTATAATACATATCTAACATTTGATGACCTGAAGACCCGTTGGCGCATTCACATCTGTTGTCGAATACTCTACTGCCCTAACTCGTCCAGAACTGCCATTTACACTTAATATCACCAAGTTGGTGGCATAAGTTGAATTGAAGTGCAAGATACTACTCTTTTGAGTTGTTGAAGTGATGTACAGTCAGTACAGAACAAAGCTATCCTAGGTAGCTCCAATATAAATACATTGACGATCATGAGCATCCCATTAAAAGCAGGCCATTTTTATAATGATATAAAAAAGGTATCACCGGCACTTTATGGATCTTATAGTTATTTAATTTCAAGTTTAAACACCAAAGCAGATATGTACAATGAAAACTCGTATCGTATCACCTCATGAGAAATTTAACTAGCATTAGGGAAACATTTCTGTTATTGCTGCATAACAGTACCACTGTACACTGAAGAAAAGAATTAACCAAACATAAATCTCTTGTACCACCCTGTCAGTGAGCAAACAACATCTAAATCGGTTTTAGATCATTATTATGAGATGTAAAATACTTCCGGCTGCAGGTAGATGAGAAATTGTAGCAGCCACAAGGACAAACAAATATACAAGATCGTGTGTACTTCTAATCAAGGATCAGACTTGCATGTTCCAGCAGGCAGCAGCTAAAAACTAAACTGTGGCGCTCGCTTCAAACTCTTCATCGGCCCCAACAACCAAGCAAAGGGTGAAATCTAATTCAAGCAAGCTCGAAGCAACCGAATAGCCACCCCAAAGAGTAAGTCAGAGACAACAAGTGTAAACAACACATCAAATATTTGTTTCTTCGGTTGCTTCAGACAGGAAGTTTGGTAGCAAAATCACTGCAACTGCAAACTTCACATCAGACATTTCTCTCCCTCTCACGCAACTTAAGTTCAGAAAAAAAAAAACAGATACAATTATTTTGACAAGAAATAGTTCTTTTGTGTGTCCCCTTCACCACCACTACCTCAGCAAGAATTCAGATTAACATCTGCATATCTGAATAAATGAATGAATCATCTACCGCGATCGAATATACTCTTCTACTACATGCAAGGAATCGAAATATACAAAAATAGTCCCCACTTCTGGGCCCGATAAATCAAGATGCTACAGGTAAGCACATGATCCATGTCCACTTCAACGACTCAACCGCCCCAACCAATTGGCAATAAGATGTTTTAAAAAAATGGCAATTAGGGATCAGCCAGGCCTCTTGTACCGTCAAGGAACAATAACCTTTTTATGCCTGAATCAATGCTCAGAAATCACTAAAAATCAGCAGATATCTGAACGGACGAGACAGGAATCAGAATGACCAAAAGATCAGTCCTTCCGGTCTGCGCAGAAATTGGACAAGTCAAGTCAAGATGCGGACGTTACCTGGCGCCGGCTTGGCCGCCGACGGCCGGGGCGACGGCGAGAGCGCCGCCGCGTCCTCCCCGGCCTTCCCCGAGGACCCCGAGCACGGGAAGCAGCTCATCTCCCGCGGCTGTCAGAAAATGCCGGGCAAGAAACCCCGGCGCGACGGCTCGATCTTGGGACCGCCCACCGTCCGTACTGATCTCCCCGGCGTGGAAAGTGAAATTTTTTGTTGGGGGGGGGGGGGGGGGGGGGGGGGGGGAGCTGGGGAGAGGGGATGGATGGCGAGTCAAAACCGGAGAGCGGAGAGGCGTGGAGCAAAGGGGCAGCTCGGGAGGCAAATTTCGTGAATATTATAATGGCGGTTGAAGTGTTCTTGGCGAGGCAGTTTGCTGGTGGCCAGTTGAGCTGAGCTGAGTTAGTTGCGCTGTCATTTTGTCGAGCTAAAGGGGGGGATGGTCACAGAAAAGGGGCGCCTTTTATGGTTTCAACAAGAAATTTTAAAACTATTCTGATTGGGATTGCTCATAGTATAAGGTAGACCAGTATTCGATATAGGGTTTGACATGACTCAAGGCTGGGCAGGTACAAAAAATGCCGTCTCACCTGGTATCTTTTGAATCCTTCTGTACAATGTATATGCTCTTTTTGCAAAGGCCAAAAGCATTAGTTCATATATATAATAAAATAGTAATAGATAGTCTTCTATAGAAACACTAAATAAATACTCCCTATGTTCACAAATATAAGATGTTTTAATTTTTTTTAGTGAATGTATATAGACACGTTTTATTGTGTTTGTTCGCTTATTTCGGTCTGTATATAGTCCATATTGAAATATACAAAACATCTTATATTTTTTAACGGAGGGAGTATTATAAAACGCAGATGCACATTGTCATAAGTTCGCTTTCACGTATGGGCTATTGAAAACTAGACTGGGATCATTGTGGAATCATAAGGAGCTCTATGAGCGGTCAATAAATCTCAAGTGGGAGATCATAATTGTCTATGGACCGGCGGACCATAGTCGGTCCCCCTCCTTCCTCGAGGAACTTAGGCGGAAAGTGTCGGCCGCCACCCTCCCGGTGGTTGTGGGCGGCGATTTCAACCTCCTCCGCTTCGCGGAAGATAAGAACAATGATCGGGTCAACTTTGCTCGGATGCAGATGTTCAATGACTGCATCGCCGATCTTGGTCTTCGTGAGCTAGATTGGGTCGGTGCCAGGTTTACCTGGACCAACCGCCAGGCAAACCCAACCCGCTCTGTCTTGGACCGGGTCCTTGTCTCGCCGGAGTGGGAGCTTCACTCCCCCCTCGCCTCTCTCCGGGCCATCACTCGTATTGGGTCGGACCACGTCCCCCTTCTCCTCTCCTTGGAGAATGATCGCCCTCCCCCCTCCTAGATTCCGGTTCGAAACATTCTGGCTCCATCAGAACGGTTTCACCGAGGCCGTTTGCGGTAGGTGGGTGAAATCGCGGCTGGCCCCCCAACGTGGCTTATCGGCGGTCGACGACTGGCACTTTTGCGCCAAGCGCTCGCGGCAGATCATGAAGGGTTGGGGCGCGAACCTTGGCCGCGACCTTCGCGAACGGAAAAAATCCATCCTCACGGCCATTCAAGTCCTGGACCTCCGCGCGGACTCGGTTGGTCTCGCCCCTGACGAATGGCTGCTCCGATATGACCTTGAGGACCAGCTCTCGGTCATATACACGGACGAGGAGGCTTACTGGCGATTACGTGGGGCCCAAAAGTGGGTCCTCAAAGGCGATGCCAATACGGCCTACTTCCAGGCCATCGCTAACGGCCGCTGCCGGCGAAACTCGATCCCTCTTTTATGGGAGGGTGAGACTCTTATTCAGCGGCCGAACCACATAGATGGCTTCTATAAAGCCCTCTTCTCGGCCTCCCCTAGGGGAGGCCTAGCCTTAGCAACGGACTTCTGGCACGGCGATCAGTGCATCTCGGCCAGTGAGAATGCGGCCCTCATGGCCCCATTCTCGGAGTTGGAGGTGAGGACGGCCATCAAGGGCATGGATCCCACCTCCGCTCCGGGTCCCGATGGTCTTCCGGTTAAGTTCTTTCAAGCTTTCTGGTTCGTTATTAAGCCCGAGGTGATGGCCCTCTTTTACGAATTCTACACGGGCATCTGTGACCTCCGCCGCCTAAATTACGGCGTCATCACCTTAATACCCAAGGTCCTCGGTGCCTCGGATATCCGCCAGTTCCGCCCAATCACAGTGATCAACGTGATCTTCCGCATCTTGGCAAAGGGGTACGCCAATAGGGTGACCTCTTTGGCCAACCGCATCACCCATCCGGACCAGTCGGCCTTCATCCAGGGGCGGTTCATTCTCGACAGAGTCCTCGTATTTCACGAGGTCCTTCATGAAGCCCGCGCCAAAAACCTCAAGGCCGTCTTCCTGAAGATAGATTTCCATAAGGCATATGACACGGTCAGCTGGACCTTCCTTCGGGAAGTGTTACTCCGGAAGGGATTTGATGACTGTTGGGTCACCAGGGTTATGCAGATGGTCTCCTCTGGGCAAACTGCGGTCAACATCAATGGGGAGATAGGTCCCTACTTCCCCACCTTATGTGGGGTTCGGGAGGGCGACCCCTTCTCCCCATTCCTCTTCAACATGGTCGTCGATGCCCTAGCTGCTATCCTCGACAAGGCAAAGGCCGCGGGCCATATCCGTGGAATTGTTCCCCACCTTGTTGGAGGCAATGGGGTCTCGATGCTTCAGTACGCTGATGACACCATCATTATGGTGGAAGGGTTGGCGAATGACATCATGAACCTCAAGTTCCTCCTATTGTGCTTTCAGCAGCTGTCGGGCCTCAAGATCAACTTTGACAAGAGCCAAGTCATGGTGTTGGGGTACTCCCCTGAGGATAGCTAGAGTATTGCCGATAGGCTTAACTGCCCACTAGGGTCATTCCCCACCACCTACTTGGGGATCCCCATCAGTGACTCTCGGCTGTCCGTTGCGGATTTGCTACCCTCGGTGCTTAAGCTCCAGCATCGCATCAAACCTTGCAGGGTAGATGGCTCTCTAAGGCGGCCCGGACGATCCTCATCAATTCCTCCCTATCCAGCCTCCTTCTGTTCAGCATGAGCTTCTACAGCCTGCCTGAGACTCTACACCACGAGATTGGGACGATCCAGGATCGCTTCTTTTGGGCAGGCGAAGGGGACAAGCAGAAATACCACATGGTCCGCTGGGCCGAGATCTGTAAGCCCCGCGAACAAGGCGGCCTCGGTATCATGTCCTCCAAACGCATGAACATTGCCCTCCTGACGTGCTGGTTATGGAGGATCGTCAATGGCGAGGGCGGCCTTTGGCTTCAGATCATCCGGAACAAATACTTGCGCGGACAACCCCTCGCCTTTTGTCAGAGGGCGGGAGGTTCCCAGTTCTAGCAGTCCATCATCCAGCTGCTTCCGGTCCTCCGGATGGGGACCTCCATCGCGGTGGGAACAAGATCTTCCACTTTATTCTGGTTTGATCGTTGGGCGGGCGAGTCTCCCTTTGCGGCTCGCTTCCCGGATTTGTTCGCCATCGCGGTAGACCCTCGGGTCTCCGTGGAGATGGCCCTTATTGACTTAGGGCGCCTCGCGTTCCGGCGACCGTTCGGTTCTCCGGAAACGATTGCATGGCATGAACTCCTAGACGCCGTTGCTCTTCACGAGCCAGACCTTGCGCGTTCCCACGATCTCGTTTCCTGGCGCCTAGAGCCTTCGGGCGTCTTCTCCACCAAATCCCTATATCGGGCCATCGCCCCCACGCCGGCGCCCGAGCCACTTGTGGCGGTTTGGGCGATCAATCTCCCTCTGAAGATCAGGATCTTCCTGTGGCAATGGATCCGTGGACGAATACCGTTCGGAGTGGAAGTGTTAAAATGGAATGGCCCCGAAGACGGGATGTGTCCTCTCCGTGGGACGGTCGAGGACTCCAACCATATCTTCTTCTCCTGCGTCTCAGCCCAGTTCCTCTGGAGCTGCCTCCGCGAGACGGTCGGCGGTTGTTGGTGCAATACCAACTTCCCGGACTTCTTCACGGAGATTCAGGCATCGCCCTCCTCTAGCCGACACATTAGGTGGCTGGCGATTGGAGTCCTTGCCTGGACGTTGTGGACGGTCCGCAATAAGCTTGTGATTCAACGTGTTCCTCTGCGACGTGCGACTGACGCCATTTTTAAAATGTGTGGTTACTTGCAGCTCTGGCGGCCGCTTAGCCGCCCCCAGGATCATGATGCCATCAACACCATCATTGCTGATCTACGTGCGATGGCTCTACGCTTGGCGCTGTCGCTCCCTCCGCCACCTCCCGAGCCGGATTAGATGTCATCTTGTTGCGGCTTGACCGCATTGTTTTCTTTTCTATTCTTTGTGAAGGAAATATGCCCTAGAGGCAATAATAAAGTTATTATTTATTTCCTTATTTCATGATAAATGTTTATTATTCATGCTAGAATTGTATTAACCGAAAACATAATACATGTGTGAATACATAGACAAACAGAGTGTCACTAGTATGCCTCTACTTGACTAGCTCGTTGATCAAAGATGGTTATGTTTCCTAACCATAGACATGAGTTGTCATTTGATAAACAGGATCACATCATTAGAAGAATGATGTGATTGACTTGACCCATTCCATTAGCTTAGCACTTGATCGTTTAGTACGTTGCTATTGCTTTCTTCATGACTTATACATGTTCCTATGACTGAGATTATGCAACTCCCGTTTACCGGAGGAACACTTTGTGTGCTACCAAACGTCACAACGTAACTGGGTGATTATAAAGGTGCTCTACAGGTGTCTCCGAAGGTACTTGTTGAGTTGGCGTATTTCGAGATTAGGATTTGTCACTCCGATTGTCGGAGAGGTATCTCTGGGCCCACTCGGTAATGCACATCACTATAAGCCTTGCAAGCATTGTAACTAATGAGTTAGTTGCGGGATGATGTATTACGGAACGAGTAAAGAGACTTCCCGGTAACGAGATTGAGCTAGGTATTGAGATACCGACGATCGAATCTCGGGCAAGTAACATACCGATGACAAAGGGAACAACGTATGTTGTTATGCGGTTTGACCGATAAAGATCTTCGTAGAATATGTAGGAACCAATATGAGCATCCAGGTTCCGCTATTGGTTATTGACCGGAGACGTGTCTCGGTCATGTTTACATAGTTCTCGAACCCGTAGGGTCCGCACGCTTAAAGTTCGGTGACGATCGGTATTATGAGTTTATGTGATTTGATGACCAAAGTTTGTTCGGAGTCCCGGATGAGATCGGGGGGGACATGACGAGGAGTCTCGAAATGGTCAAGAGGTAAAGATCGATATATTGGAAGGCTATATTCGGACATCGGAAAGGTTCCGAGTGATTCGGGTATTTTTCGGAGTACCGGAGAGTTACGGGAATTCGTATTGGGCCTTAATGGGCCATACGGGAAAGGAGAGAAAGGCCTCAAGGGTGGCTGCGCCCCTTCCCCATGGACTGGTCCGAATTGGACTAGGGAAAGGGGGCGCCCCCTTCCTTCCTTCTCCTTCTCCCTTCCCCTTTTCCTATTCCATGTGGGAGGTGGAATCCTACTAGGACTAGGGAGTCCTAGTAGGACTCCACACCTTGGGCGCGCCCTGTGAGGGCCGGCCTCCTCCTCCCTCCATCCTTTATATACGTGGCCAGGGAGCACCCCATAGACACAACAATTGATCATTGATCTCTTAGCCGTGTGCGGTGCCCCCTCCACCATAATCCACCTCGATCATATCATAGCGGTGCTTAGGCGAAGCCCTGCGTCGGTAGCATCATCATCACCGTCACCACGCCGTCGTGCTGACGAAACTCTCCTGTGAAGCTTTGCTGGATCGGAGCTCACGGGACGTCATCGAGTTGAACGTGTGCTGAACTCGGAGGTGCCGTGCGTTCGGTACTTGGATCGGTCGGATCGTGAAGACGTACGACTACATCAACCGCGTTCTGCTAACGCTTCCGCTTTCGGTCTACGAGGGTACGTGGACACACTCTCCCCTCTCGTTGCTATGCATCACCATGATCCTGTGTGTGCGTAGGAATTTTTTTAAAATTATTACGTTCCCCAACAGTGGCATCCGAGCCTAGTTTTATGCGTAGATGTTATATGCACGAGTAGAACACAGGTGAGTTGTGGGCGATACAGGTCATACTGCTTACCAGCATGTCACACTTTGGTTCGGCGGTATTGTTGGATGAAGCGACCCGGACCGACATTACGCGTACGCTTATGCGAGACTGGTTTTACCGCCGTGCTTTGCACACAGGTGACTAGCAGGTGTCAGTTTCTCCAACTTTAGTTGAACCGAGTGTGGCTACGCCCGGTCCTTGTGAAGGTTAAAACAGCACTAACTTGACGAACTATCGTCGTGGTTTTGATGCGTAGGTAAGAACGGTTCTTGCTCAGCCCATAGCAGCCACGTAAAACTTGCAACAACAAAGTAGAGGACGTTTAACTTGTTTTTGCAGGGCATGTTATGATGTGATATGGTCAAGACATGATGCTATATTTTATTGTATGAGATGATCATGTTTTGTAACTGAGTTATCGGCAACTGGCAGGAGCCATATGGTTGTCGCTTTATTGTATGCAATGCAATCGCCCTGTAATTGCTTTACTTTATCACTAAGTGGTAGCGATAGTCGTAGAAACAATAGTTGGCGAGACGACAATGATGCTACGATGGAGATCAAGGTGTCGCGCCAGTAATGATGGTGATCATGACGGTGCTTCGGAGATGGAGATCACAAGCACAAGATGATGATGGCCATATCATATCACTTATATTGATTGCATGTGATGTTTATCCTTTATGCATCTTATTTTGCTTTGTTTGATGGTAGCATTATAAGATGATCTCTCACTAAATTTCAAGGTAAAAGTGTTCTCCCTGAGTATGCACCGTTGCCAAAGTTCATCGTGCCGAGACACCACGTGATGATCGGGTGTGATAAGCTCAACGTTCATCTACAACGGGTGCAAGCCAGTTTTGCACACGCAGAATACTCGGGTTAAACTTGACGAGCCTAGCATATGCAGATATGGCCTCGGAACACTGAGACCGAAAGGTCGAGCGTGAATCATATAGTAGATATGATCAACATAGTGATGTTCACCATTGAAAACTACTCCATTTCACGTGATGATCAGTTATGGTTTAGTTGATTTGGATTACGTGATCACTTAGATGATTAGAGAGATGTCTATCTAAGTGGGAGTTCTTGAGTAATATGATTAATTGAACTTTAATTTATCATGAACTTAGTCCTGGTAGTATTTGCAAATTATGTTGTAGATCAATAGCTCGCGTATAGCTCCCCTGTTTTATTTTTTATATGTTCCTAGAGAAAACTAAGTTGAAAGATGATAGTAGCAATGATGCGGACTGGTTCCGTGATCTGAGGATTATCCTCATTGCTGCACAGAAGAATTATGTCCTTGATGCACCGCTAGGTGACAGACCTATTGCAGGAGCAGATGCAAACATTATGAACGTTTAGCAAGCTCGATGTGATGACTACTTGATAGTTTAGTGCGCCATGATTTACGGCTTAGAATCGGGACTTCAAAAACGTTTTGAACGCCACGGAGCATATGAGATGTTCCAAAGAGATGAAATTGGTATTTCAGACTCATGCCCGTGTTGAGAGGTATGAGACCTCTGACAAGTACTTTGCCTACAAGATGGAGGAGAATAGCTCAATCAGTGAGCATGTGCTCAGAATGTCTGAGTACTACAGTTGCTTGAATCAAGTGGGAGTTGATCTTCCGGATAAGATAGTAATTGACAGAATTCTCTAGTCACTATCACCAAGTTACTGGAACTTCGTGATGAACTATAATATGCAAGGGATGACAAAAACGATTCCCGAGCTCTTCATGATGCTGAAATCAACGAAGGTAGAAATCAAGAAAGAGCATCAAGTGTTGATGGTTAACAACACCACTAGTTTCAAGAAAAGGGCAAAGGAAAGAAGGGGAACTTCAAGAAGAATAGCAAGCAAGTTGCTACTCTCGGGAAGAAGCCCAAGTCTGGACCTAAGCCTGAAACTGAGTGCTTCTACTGCAAAGGGACTGGTCACTGGAAGTGGAACTGCCCCAAGTATTTGGCGGATAAGAAGGATGGCAAAGTGAACAAAAGTATATTTGATATACATGTTATTGATGTGTATTTTACTAGTGTTCATAGTAGCCCCTGGGTATTTGATACTAGTTCAGTTGCTAACATTAGTAACTCGAAACAGGAGTTGCAAAATGAACAGAGACTAGTTAATGACGAGGTGACGATGTGTGTTGGAAGTGATTCCAAGGTTGATAAGATCACCATCGCACACTCCCTCTATTTTCGGGATTAGTGTTGAACCTAAATAAATGTTATTTGGTGTTTGCGTTGAGCATGAATATGATTGGATCATGTTTATTGCAAAATAAATGTTATTTGGTGTTTGCGTTGAGCATGAATATGATTGGATCATGTTTATTGCAATACGGTTATTCATTTAAGTCAGAGAATAATTGTTGTTCTGTTTACATGAATAAAAACCTTCTATGGTCATACACCCAATGTAAATGGTTTATTGAATCTCGATCGTAGTGATACACATATTCATAATATTGAAACCAAAAGATGCAAAGTTAGTAATGATAGTGCAACTTATTTGTGGCACTGCCGTTTAGGTCATATTGGTGTAAAGCGCATGAAGAAACTCCATACTGATGGACTTTTGGAATCACTTGATTATGAATCATTTGATGCTTGCGAACCATGCCTCATGGGCAAGATGACTAAAACTCCGTTCTCTGGAACAATGGAGCGAGCTACGGACTTATTGGAAATAATACATACCGATGTATGCGGTCCGATGAGTATTGAGGCTCGCGGCGGGTATCGTTATTTTCTGACCTTCACAGATGATTTGAGCAGATATGGGTATATCTACTTAATGAAACACAAGTCTGAAACGTTTGAAAAGTTCAAAGAATTTCAGAGTGAAGTAGAAAATCATCGTAACAAGAAAATAAAGTTTCTACGATCTGATCGCGGAGGCAAATATTTGAGTTACGAGTTTGGTCTTCATTTAAAATGTGAAATAGTTTCGCAACTCATGCCACCTGGAACACCACAGCGTAATGGTGTGTCCGAACGTCGTAACCGTACTTCATTAGATATGGTGCGATCTATGATGTCTCTTACCGATTTACCACTATCATTTTGGGGTTATGCATTAGAGACAGCTGCATTCACGTTTAATAGGGCACCATCTAAATCCGTTGAGACGACACCGTATGAACTGTGGTTTGGCAAGAAACCTAAGCTGTCGTTTCTTAAAGTTTGGGGCTGCGATGCTTATGTGAAAAAGCTTCAGCCTGATAAGCTCGAACCCAAATCGGAGAAGTGCGTCTTCATAGGATACCCAAAAGAAACTATTGGGTACACCTTCTATCACAGATCCGAAGGCAAGATATTTGTTGCTAAGAATGGATCCTTTCTAAGAGAAGGAGTTTCTCTCGAAAGAAGTGAGTGGGAGAAAAGTAGAACTTGATGAGGTAGTGGTACCTTCTCTTGAATTGGAAAGTAGTTCGTCACAAAAATCAGTTCCAGTGATGCCTACACCAATTAGTGAGGAAGCTAATGATGATGATCATGAAACTTCAGATCAAGTTACTACAAAACCTCGTAGGTCAACCAGAGTACGTTCCGCTCCAGAGTGGTACGGTAATCCTGTTCTGGAAGTCATGTTACTAGACCATGACGAACCTACGAACTATGAGGAAGCGATGATGAGCCCAGATTCCGCGAAATGGCTTGAGGCCATGAAATCTGAGATGGGATCCATGTATGAGAACAAAGTATGGACTTTGGTTGACTTGCCCGATGATCGGCAAGCCATAGAAAATAAATGGATCTTCAAGAGGAAGACGGACGCTGATAGTAGTGTTACTATCTACAAAGCTAGACTTGTCGAAAAAGGTTGTTGACAAAGTTCAAGGAGTTGACTACGATGAAACTTTCTCACCCGTAGCGATGCTTAAGTCCGTCCGAATCATGTTAGCAATTGCCGCATTTTATGATTATGAAATTTGGCAAATGGATGTAAAGACTGCATTCCTGAATGGATTTCTGGAAGAAGAGTTGTATATGATGCAACCTGAAGGTTTTATCGATCCAAAGGATGCTAACAAAGTGTGCAAGCTCCAGCGATCCATCTATGGACTGGTGCAAGCATCTCGGAGTTGGAATATACGCTTTGATGAGTTGATCAAAGCATATAGTTTTATACAGACTTGCGGTGAAGCCTGTATTTATAAGAAAGTGAGTGGGAGCACTACAACATTTCTGATAAGTATATGTGAATGACATATTGTTGATCGGAAATAATGTAGAATTTTCTGGAAAGCATAAAGGAGTATTTGAAAGGAGTTTTTCAAAGAAAGACCTCGGTGAAGCTGCTTACATATTGAGCATCAAGATCTATAGAGATAGATCAAGACGCTTGATAAGATTTTTCAATGAGTACATACCTTGACAAAGTTTTTGAAGTAGTTCAAAATGGAACAGTCAAAGAAGGAGTTCTTGCCTGTGTTTTAAGGTGTGAAGTTGAGTGAAGACTCAAAACCCGACCACGGCAGAAAATAGAAAGAGAATGAAAAGTCATTCCCTATGCCTCAGCCATAGGTTCTATAAAGTATGCTATGCTGTGTAACAGATCTATTGTATACCCTACATTGAGTTTGGCAAGGGAGTACAATAGTGACTAGGAGTAGATCACTGGACAGCGGTCAAAATTATCCTTAGTGGAATAAGGATATGTTTCTCGATTATGGAGGTGCCAAAAGGTTCGTCGTAAAGGGTCACGTCGATACAAGTTTTGACACTGATCCAGATGACTCTAAGTCTCAATCTGGATACATATTGAAAGTGGGAGCAATTAGCTAGAGTAGCTCCATGCGGAGCATTGTTGACATAGAAATTTGCAAAATACATACGGATCTGAATTTGGCAGACCCATTGACTAAACTTCTCTCACAAGCAAAACATGATCACACCTTAGTACTCTTTGGGTGTTAATCACATGGCGATGTGAACTAGATTATTGCCTCTAGTAAACCCTTTGGGTGTTGGTCACATGACAATGTGAACTATGGATATTAATCACATGGTGATGTGAACTGTTGGTGTTAAATCACATGGCGATGTGAACTAGATTATTGACTCTAGTGCAAGTGGGAGACTGAAGGAAATATGCCCTAGAGGCAATAATAAAGTTATTATTTATTTCCTTATTTCATGATAAATGTTTATTATTCATGCTAGAATTGTATTAACCGGAAACATAATACATGTGTGAATACATAGACAAACAGAGTGTCACTAGTATGCCTCTACTTGACT
Source organism: Thinopyrum elongatum (assembly GCA_011799875.1). Classification (NCBI taxonomy): domain Eukaryota; kingdom Viridiplantae; phylum Streptophyta; class Magnoliopsida; order Poales; family Poaceae; genus Thinopyrum; species Thinopyrum elongatum. The sequence continues at coordinate 116,103,020 of CM022298.1, read as the reverse complement.
AGCTCGTTGATCAAAGATGGTTATGTTTCCTAACCATAGACATGAGTTGTCATTTGATAAACGGGATCACATCATTAGGAGAATGATGTGATTGACTTGACCCATTCCGTTAGCTTAGCACTTGATCGTTTAGTACGTTGCTATTGCTTTCTTCATGACTTATACATGTTCCTATGACTATGAGATTATGCAACTCCCGTTTATCGGAGGAACACTTTGTGTGCTACCAAACGTCACAACGTAACTGGGTGATTATAAAGGTGCTCTACAGGTGTCTCCGAAGGTACTTGTTGAGTTGGCGTATTTCGAGATTAGGATTTGTCACTCCGATTGTCGGAGAGGTATCTCTGGGCCCACTCGGTAATGCACATCACTATAAGCCTTGCAAGCATTGTAACTAATGAGTTAGTTGCGGGATGATGTATTACGGAACGAGTAAAGAGACTTGCCGGTAACGAGATTGAGCTAGGTATTGAGATACCGACGATCGAATCTCGGGCAAGTAACATACCGATGACAAAGGGAACAACGTATGTTGTTATGCGGTTTGACCGATAAAGATCTTCGTAGAATATGTAGGAACCAATATGAGCATCCAGGTTCCGCTATTGGTTATTGACCGGAGACGTGTCTCGGTCATGTCTACATAGTTCTCGAACCCGTAGGGTCCGCACGCTTAAAGTTCGGTGATGATCGGTATTATGAGTTTATGTGATTTGATGACCGAAGTTTGTTCGGAGTCCCAGATGAGATCGGGGACATGACGAGGAGTATCTAAATGGTTGAGAGGTAAAGATCGATATATTGGAAGGCTACATTCGGACATCGGAAAGGTTCCGAGTGATTCGGGTATTTTTTGGAGTACCGGAGAGTTACGGGAATTCGTATTGGGCCTTAATGGGCCATACGGGAAAGGAGAGAAAGGCCTCAAGGGTGGCTGCGCCCCTTCCACATGGACTGGTCCGAATTGGACTAGGGAAAGGGGGCGCCCCCTTCCTTCCTTCTCCTTCTCCCTTCCCCTTTTCCTATTCCATGTGGGAGGTGGAATCCTACTAGGACTAGGGAGTCCTAGTAGGACTCCACACCTTGGGCGCGCCCTGTGAGGGCCGGCCTCCTCCTCCCTCCATCCTTTATATATGTGGCCAGGGAGCACCCCATAGACACAACAATTGATCATTGATCTCTTAGCCGTGTGCGGTGCCCCCGTCCACCATAATCCACCTCGATCATATCATAGCGGTGCTTAGGCGAAGCCCTGCGTCGGTAGCATCATCATCACCGTCACCACGCCGTCGTGCTGACGAAACTCTCCTGTGAAGCTTTGCTGGATCGGAGCTCACGGGACGTCATCGAGTTGAACGTGTGCTGAACTCGGAGGTGTCGTGCGTTCGGTACTTGGATCGGTCGGATCGTGAAGACGTACGACTACATCAACCGCGTTGTGCTAACGCTTCCGCTTTCGGTCTACGAGGGTACGTGGACACACTCTCCCCTCTCGTTGCTATGCATCACCATGATCCTGTGTGTGCGTAGGAAATTTTTTGAAATTACTACGTTCCCCAACACTTTGGGCTTGTTGAGTTGTGCCCTCAACAGAACCCCGTACTTTATGTCGTGTTTGTACTCTTTGTGCGTGTGGGTGTGAACTTGCTATATCTGTTGGCTGTGGTGGTTTGCTTTATTTATAAAGCGGGGCGAAAGCCTTTTTCGGTAAGGGGCGTCTCGATGTCCATCGGAGCGTCACCTCCCGCTAAAAAACAATATGTATATTGATTATTATTATTATTATTTTCCAGAAACACTCAAGGCATATATATTAGATAAAACCGGTTCTTGTAAGTACACTCTTGAAAAATAAAATATCATGGCAAATTCTCGATGAAAACAACACCGTCTTCCTTTTGCATTTATCGGTTGAGTTTTGTCTTATTGGAGCAACCTTGTTGAAACTCAAGAGATTGAAAACATAGCAACTGGGAAGTCATCGATGTAGACAAGAAGACCCAGTTGACCATAATCTAGCCAGATCACCGTCTCATAGAATTTAGCACCAAGGAGGGCTAGAAGGTAATCACAAATCCAGTCTGACAAAGAAGGGGGGGGGGGCTCAAACCTCGCAAGTTCCTGGCAGAGCCACATTTGACTGAGCTTCGTTGGAAGGAGAAGGAAACTAAGAACAAAAGCATGACACCGCATCATCCCCTTCGCAGGGCGCTGCCAGTCACCTAGACGAAAAAACAAAGACAAAAACGAGGCCCGAACTCTAACCTAACTGGAACTCGAGACACCATCCGTCTGTACCAAACAACATTGACAAAATGAGGACATAACAGAGAGGTCTTATTCCTCGTCACCGATGGCATCATTGCTGGCTAGACACCTAGACTTAACCCTAGCTATGGCTAGGACTAAGGGAGACTACATAGCCACCCCGGCCTGCATTCCCCCCCTCGCGTCGGAAGACACCCGGAGGGGAGGGGAATCGTCGGCGGCAAAAGCCCTTTCAAGTAACTCTAGCCGCCCTTCTTTTCTTGAGGGGTGGGAGGTATACCGGTGGGGCGAATACTACCTTTTTTCTCTCGGTTCTACGAGATCGTACACATACATTGAATACTCCCTTGGGTTGGGTTTATAAATTGGACACGAGTTTTCATGTCTTTTGTTTGACTAGCGAAACATGTGTTATATGTCACAAAAATATATATTTAATTTCTTTCCTGTCGAATGAAGTTTCTAAACACATATTTTTGTGACATATTACACCATAAGCGCTACGGGTCGGCCGGCGGATCTTTCTATAAGATCCGTCGCCTCGGCAATCATCGGTTGTACAACTATCTAACATCCAACGCCATTCTCGTTATTGCAACAAGGGTAGTGTTGCAGAAATACTTTGCAACAAAGTTTATGTTGCAGAAATCTTTTGCGACATAGTTGATGTTGCAGATTTTTTTTCATCACTATTTTGCAACATGAGTGTTGTTGCGGGAAACAAAATGCAACACAGACAATGTTGCAAAAATATTTTTCATTTTTTTCATCTTCATTTTTGTGCAACATGGGTGTTAATGCGGAAGGCAATTTTGTAACACACATGATATTGCTGAAAGAGAGACGTGAAGGACAACCATACACGCGTCACAAAGAAGAGGCGGCGGATGGCTCGCGTACAATCCGTCGGCTGAAGGCAAGAGTTTCCCATATTTTATTAGTCAAATTGAAGACCTAAACGATCCGTGCCCAACTTTTAAACGAACTAGAAGAAATATTATCATTTGATATATGACACGGCCATGCATTTTTACATGGTCATTAACCAAAATCCATTTGTCCGAATGGTGCCAAACGGTGAATTGGCAAGAGAGATATATACGCGAGTGTCGCCATCGGGATATGGCACGCCCAGCGAGGCGCATCCACCCGTTCCGTTTGACTAGCTAGCTCGTCAATCGTCACCTGACCAGCTGCATTATTCGGGTGTCGATCTGCCTGGCTGGCTCGTGTGCGCCCATTTGCCTGCCTCGCAGGTTTATTTAAGCCAGCCGGCCCGCTGTAATCACGTCGCCATGCATGATTACGCTTTTAATATTGCCGCCTGAACATGTCATGCGGATGGGGTAGCTAGCTAGCCAGAGAAGTACAGTGCAGATGGCTCTGGATACTCAATCCACCAGAAACAATCCACAATTTGTTCACTAACACATCTACATATACAAGAAAACAATCAACGATGTGCCATAACTAAAATAAGTATACAACTTTTACTTCAAAGCAAACAAGAAGCAGCAACTGAGAAATTATAGGAACATTACGCATGCCATCTATAAGTGAGAAAGTATCATTTTACAAGCTGCGATTACGTCCATATGACAAGTACTCCCATCCTTACCAAAAAAGGCTTTCGCCCCGCTTTATATATAAAGCAATTGCCAACACATCGATTGATACAAACCACAACACAACACACTCACCCAAGACCGGATACATAGGTGCCAAAGGAATACAACAACACTGTCTCGATCGACAGGAAGTAGACACTAAGGAGCCTCCGGAGCTCTTTCCGAAGAACCCGCGAAGAGGTGAAGTTGAAAGATGACGAACCGGGAGCTCCAGGACGGTGCCTTCAGGAAGGACACGACACCAGAGTGCCACCACCGTCCGATCCAAAGATCTAGATTTTCACCCGGAGCACGACGAAGGAAAAGGAGTAACCACAACGGAGACTTCAGGAAGATGACGACGCCCACGGGCGTCGCCTCCGTCGGCCTGGCCAAGCCAGGCAGGGTTTTCACCCTGGCAACAAACTCCATCTTCACCGCCACAGATCGTCAAAACACCAGCCACCACGCCGCCTACGCGGCCATGGCCGCTAACCGCCCGCACCTGAGCCGCGAGCTCAGCCCACAAGCACCGCAGCTCCCACCACCCGGGCCGCCGCCCAGGGAACAAGATGCACCATAGGCCCTCCATGGCTGCAAGCGATGCACTGACCGGCAAGCTCCGACCGCCGACAGGGCCGCAGCGACCGAAACGACCAGATCAATCGGGGAGCCAGCAGGTCGGAGAAGAGGTGAAGCGGGAGTGGACCATGTCGACGTCCAGCACCCCTGCCGGTGACGGGCGGCCCGACCGCATCAGGGCCATCCATCCTCCCACCACCTCTCCCAACGTCCCCCCTGCGACACCCAACCTTGCTCCTGTCCAGGATCTGCATCTGGTAGGTACCGGACACTCGCCCAACGACGGGTTGGGCGTCGCATCCTTGGGATGCTCCCCATGCTCCAACTTCAAAAATATCAATTTTAAATGTTCCAAAAAATTCTGAAAAAAATATGAATGTTCACAAGGAATGTGACTACAACTCCTAAAAAATTCAGGTCCAAACTCTAAATGCACATTGCACATTGAGAAACAAAAATGTAAAATCTAGCATGAATACTGTCATAAAAAGACAAAAGCAACATTTGACACTATTCACATCTGAATTTATCTTTTTTGTTTCTCCATGTACATTTCAAGTTTGGACCTAAAATTTTTAGGGGGTGCAGTCACATTCCTTGTGAACATTCACATTTTCTTTCAGAAATTTTAATATTTAAAATTGATGTTTTAGACTTGGAGCATAGGGAGCATCCCAAAGATGAGAGCACCTGATATTTCCTCTTGTCATTCATACGCTATGTAACTGCAATACGTAGTGTGTGATTCTGTTGAGTACGTTTGCCATCAGGCGCCGCACCCATATGGTGTAGCTAGTGGAGGGTGGAGACCATACATTACTGACTCAAAATATTTAACCTCCAACATTTAATATTACATTTTGAATTTACACAACGTTTTTTCAACGGAAATGCTATCTGGCGACCCCGAACGCGCTCTCTCCCGCCAGATTCGTTTGCATGAATTTTGGCGCAGGATTGGAACCACGTCAGATTTTGAAACTAGTTTTTTTTTGTTTTTGAAATGGAACACAATGATTCCATACCTTAAACCGGCGCAGCCGGACCTCGAGCACCTACAGCAGCTATAGTATGTGCTAGCTTATTATATCCCCTTGGGGCAAAAGTAAAACTGAAATTATTAAAGGTCTGTCTAGTAAAGATTTTAATCTCCTTAAAGATGGTTCCCTCAGGAGCGAGATCGTACTCATTTCCTTTCAGAGCTCGGACCAGATTTTGGCAATCAGTCTCCACCTGCACATTCATCATGCCCCACTGCGCTGCTGCATGCAAAGCCTCTATACATGCTGTTGCTTCTGCCTGAATTGCACTGCCAACAAACTGCAACATCCCAGCGCCTGATCCCATCACATCTCCATGCAGATCACGAACCACGAAGCCCCATCCACCGCTTCTCTCGTGTGCACTGGAAGCCCCATCTACATTGATTTTGAGTGTGTCACCTGTCGGTTTCTGCCATACAGCTGCTTCTTTGGTCCCTGGTTGCTTCTTTGGATTGGTACAGAGCAGGAGAGATTCATGTGCCCAATACCTGAAGCTGGTTTCTAGTTCTTCTACCGGGCGAGATCCCTCACGTGCATTTATTTTATTTTGATGACACCACCATCGCCAAAGCATGCAGGTTACCAATACACATTTTTTCCACAGGCAATTCCAGAATCTTTTGCACTAACTCCTTCGCATCCATGCATGCAGATAGCTGACTCTGAAGCTCATCGAGTTGCATAACTCGCCAGAGTTTCTTCACTTCCTTTTTTTTCGAAAAGGAGGTTATCCCCCGGCCTCTGCATCAGAATGATGCATGCGGCCATCTTATTAATAAGCAAAAAGTTCAACAAAGTCTCCAAGTATTGAATAACAAAAAGGGCTCACAAAGAGCTAAAAACATGAAAACGAGATAGCCACAACCGGCGGGAAAAAGATGGATAGGAAACTAAACACCTATCCTATTACATGACCGCCATCCAAACCGGTTGAAGATAGTCCGTGCTACCGTCTCCCAACGGATAGACCCAGTAACCAAACGCACCCTGGCATCCGTCGGAGTGAGTAGCGACCACATACGGATCAATGTAGTGGCCCGAAAGATAGCCTGCAAGAAGTGAACATGTGTTGTTCTGTTAAAAACCAAATCGTTCCTGCAGTTCCATATAGCCCATAATAAAGCACATACTCCCACACGGATATTTTCCGCAGTTTCTGACTCAACTCCATCCAGCCACATCCCGAATAACGTGTGGATGGTATTGGGAGGAGTAATGTTAAACGCAATGTGAACCGACCGCCATAATTTTTTTGCCATTGGGCAATCAAGAAAAAGGTGTTTGACAGATTCATCATGTTCGCAGAAACTACATCTTCGCGATCCTGTCCAGTTACGTTTTGCCAAATTGTCCTTAGTTAGAATAACTTGTTTGTGGACAAACCACATAAACACTTTAATTTTTAAGGGCACTTTGACTTTCCAAATATGCATGGAGCGGGGGATAGTGCCAGAATTGATAATATCCAAATATATGGATTTCACTGTAAACACTCCATTCTGAGTTAGTTTCCAGTGCAGCTGGTCTGGCTGTTGAGAGAGATGAACATCCATCAATCTTCTCACAAGATGGAGCCAAGCTTCCCAACGATTCCTGCTAACGTCCTCCTGAATTGAATATTTAGAGGGTTGGACTGTAATATTGTTGCAACGTAAGCATCTCTTCGCTGAACAATATTATAGAGAGAAGGATATTGGAGAGCTAGAGGCGTCTCCCCTAACCATGTATCCTCCTAGACTCTCGTAGAAGTACCATTACCAACAATGAATTTTGTCCTTTGAAAAAAGGCTGATCTCACTCTCATCAATCCTTTCCAAAACGGTGAATCGGTCGGTCTAACCATCACCTGAGATAAGGTTCTAGAATGAAGGTACTTATTACGCAGGATCTAGGCCCATGTGGCATCGGTCTCTCCAGATAGCTTGTACAGCCACTTGTTGAGAAGACATCTGTTCTTCACCTCTAAATTTTCAATGCCCAGACTACCTTGGTCTTTTGGCCTACAGATAATATCCCATTTGGCAAGACTGTATTTTTGTTTTAACTCATCACTCTGCCAGAAAAAACGTGATCGATAGAATTCCAACCTTTTCCGAACCCCAACTGGTACTTCGAAAAAGGACAATAGAAACATTGGCATGCTCGTGAGCATCGAATTAATAAGAATAAGTCGGCCTCCATATGACATAAGCTTGCCCTTCCAGCAGCTTAGTTTTTTTTTTTCAAATCGATCCTCAATGCTCTTCCATTCGTTGTTAGATAACTTGCGATGGTGAATCGGTATGCCCAAATAAGTAAACGGCATCGACCCTAATTCACATCCAAACAGTTGTTTGTAAGCTTCTTGTTCATCTTTAGCTCTCCCAAAGCAGAACAATTCACTTTTATGGAAGTTAATCTTTTACCCCGATAACTGCTCGAACAGGCATCACAAGAGCTTCATGTTTCTTGCTTTAGCCAGATCATGCTCCATAAAGATGATAGTATCATCAGCATACTATAAAATGGATACTCCTCCGTCCACTAGATGCGGAACGAGCCCACCTACTTGGCCATTTTCTTTAGCTCTTCCTATTAGGATTGTCAACATGTCCACTACTATGTTGAACAAAATAGGTGACATCGGGTCGCCCTGCCTTAGACCCTTGTGTGTCTGGAAGTAATGACCTATGTCATCATTCACTTTGATTCCGACACTGCCTTTTTGCGTGAAAGAGTCTACCTGCTTTCTCCAGGATTGATCGAATCCTTTCATCCGCAAGGCCTGCTGTAGAAACGACCATTTAACTTTATCGTACGCTTTCTCAAAATTCACCTTAAAAACCACTCCATCTAGCTTTTTTGTGTGGATCTCATGGAGCGTTTCATGTAGGACCACAACCCCTTCTAGGATGTTTCTGTCCGGCATGAAGGCCGATTGAGAAGGCTGCACCACAGTATGTGCAATCTGCGTAAGTCTGTTAGACCCCACCTTGGTGAAGATCTTAAAGCTGACATTAAGAAGACATATCGGTCGGAACTGCTCAATCCGCACCGCATCTGTTTTCTTAGGGAGCAGAGTTATCGTGCTGAAATTTAGGTGAAATAGCTGCAGATGCCCAAAAAACAAATCATGGAACATTGGAAGCGAATCACCTTTAATAATATGCCAACACCTTTTATAAAACTCAGCCAGAAATCTATCCAGTCCAGGAGCTTTATTATTCTTCATCTGTGAAATTGCGTCAAACACCTCTTTCTTCGAAACCTGGGCGGTTAAAATATCGTTTTCTTCCGTCGCAAGTTGAGGTATATCGTCCACCCTCGACTCGTCTAAGAACACAAAACTATCATCAGGAGCCCCAAACAGCTGCTTGTAATAATTGATGATATATAATTTTAGGTTCTCCTGCCCCAGTATCGTCCCCTCATCTTGCTCGAGCTGAAAGATTTTCTTTTTCCTATGCTTGCCATTCGCAATCATATGAAAGAATTGTGTGTTATCATCCCCTTGAACGATTTCGCACTTTAGCTCTGAGCGCCCATTTCAATTATTCCTCTCGAAGCAATTCTTTCAGTCTCAGTTCCGCCTCCACTTTAGTTTCCAGCTCTCTGGTATCTAAAATGGATGACTCGGCTTTTAAATCTAAGGTACTGATAAGGTTAAGGAGCCTTTCCTTTTCAACCTTATAAATACCACTCAGATGTTTAGCCCAACCGCGTAGGAACTGGCGTAAATGCCTAATCTTATTCTGCCATCTCTCTATGTTCGATCTCCCTCCTGAGTCTTTAGCCCACTCCTGTGCTATCAGATCCAAGAAACCTTCTCTCTCGAACCATGGTAATTCAAAAGAGAAGATATTTTTATTTCCCACATGAGTTGCCTCCCCAGAGTCAACAAGTAGTGGGGTATGATCCGATATCCCGCGCGACAACGCTTGGACCGTCACCATTGGAAACTTCTGCTCCCATTCCACGCTGGTGAGAATACGATCCAACTTCTCGTATGTTGGAATTGGCAAATTGTTTGCCCAAGTGTATTTTCTACCAGAAAGCTCGATCTCCCTAAGATCCATACTTTCAATAATTATGTTAAACATAAACGACCATCTGCCGTCAAAGTTATCATTATTCTTTTCGTCTCGTCGTCGTATGATGTTAAAATCGCCCCCAACCAGAATTGGGAGCTGTTCATTTCCGCAAATACGGACTAAGTCAGCCAAGAAATCTGGTTTTAACTCAGGCTGTGCGGCTCCATACACTGCCACGAGTGCCCATTGGAAACCATCAACCTTCGACCGGACACGAAACTTAACCGCAAAATCTCCCAAGACAACATTCCGAACCTCTAACGTGTCGCACTTCACCCCAAGTAAAATTCCACCGGATCTTCCTCTTGGGGGTAAGCAGTGCCAATCAAAATCAACCCCTGCCGATAAGGTGCCAAGAAACTGAGAGGTAAAATTGTCTCTACCAGTTTCAGGGAGGGCAATGAAATCTAACTTGTGTTCAATAGAAGCATATGCTAGAAACCTTCGTTTAGCCAAGTCAGCCAGACCTCTGCTATTCCAAAAGATTCCTTTCATATTTCATCATGGAGTTTTTTAGTAGTCCGGATTCTAGCACTTCCTTGCACCTTAAAAATAAGTGAGCGCCATCCTCATCCAGCCTACCACAGCATAGGCATAATGTCTCGCATTTGACACCTCTCTGCTTCAAAGTCAGCAGCAAGGGAAGACTGTTATGTGCTAGTCGCCATAGGAATTGTTGTACTTTGGGCTGGCAAGGGAGTGCCCAGATATCCTTCCAGGGGAAAGATTCAAGTGAGGCTGACCCGCTTGGTAAATGTTCATCCCTGCACTGCACATAGACCCTGTAAGCCGATTTGACAGAAAATTGTCCCTTCGTATCAAAGAACCATGCGTGGGAGTCCCCATATTCCTCATTGATTGGTGTTGATAGTATCACCTGAACATCTTCCAGGACAAAGATATTGCGTACCAGATTTTCATCCCACGTTCCACTCTCTGGGTCAATTAGTTCACACACCCGAGTAAGAAGGCATCTACCATGTTGTGTTAATGGTAATCTCGATCCCATCCTGTTTAGCCATGGATCCTTCCATATGTTGACATATGTACCATCGCCAATCCTATATATCAATCCCTTCTTCAATAAATCCACCCCCTTGAGGATGCTGCGCCAAGTATATGATATTCCATGAGCAGGTCCTCGGCCGGCGGTAACGCGTGGGGCAGCGGCGTCCATCTCCCTCCTCCTCCAACGGCAGTGCGCAGCGGGTTGGCGGTGGCCAGGAGATCTCCGGCGGCCGTTTGGCGGATGAGAGTTTGGCTGCGATGAGATCTGATATGGGCCCGAGGGGTTTAGATCGAGATCCACTGCGGCTGCACCTCGTCTCGACAACGGCAAGAGGAGATCCCCCTGGGTAATCTTCGCGGCACGAGGACGTCCGGGTCTCTTGGCCCGGGCATGGTGGTGGTGGCTGTCTTCTCCACCAAAGGCGGTTGGCCAGGCTGGTAGTGACAGATCTTGGATCCCACTATTAGCGCCGGCGGCGAGTTGGGGAGACATAGTCGCCGGTGAAAACCGAGCCGACTCCGGTCATGGCGGGCGATGGCGGCGCCTACGTCGTTACCTTGATGAAGGCATCGTCAAGCAACTATCGTCAACCTGCTCGTGCCGCTCCGGGAGAAATCCGGCGCTGCGGTGTCGTGTTCCCTATTGGGGGCATCGTTTGTGGAGCGGCGCCGGATGGAAGAGGCGTGAGGTGGTGTGGCATGCCTTCTCTCGCGTCGACGACGGCGGGTCTCGGCGGCATGGAGCAGCGGGGTCTCGCCGGTGAGCGTGTGATGATGGACGAGCGCAGGATGGTGACGTTGTCTGGCGTCGTGGTGACGTTGACGACAGCTAGACTGGGCAAGGTAGATGCTGCAGTACAGCACTGAAGATGGATTGGTGGCAGGTGGCTACGGCGGCCTCGTACCCGGCAGGCGTCCTGGTTGAGGAGTGCGCCGGACTGGTGGGTGCCCCATACCCGGCAGGCGTCCTGGTTGGGACCTCAGGTCTTAGATGTTAGATTTGGCTGCGAGGTCTGTGTGGTATTAGGCCCATACTATCAGCATCCCTACATCAACTGGATAGGAGTAGCGACAGATGTTGCCTAGACGGTGGCTTTAGTCTTACTGCTGTATGACTTTGTAAGGTCTTGTGTGAATAATTAATAAAGTGGCTGCATGCATCGTCCAGATGCAGAGGCCAGGGGTCCTCCTCCTTTTCTAAAAACAAAAAGGTTCAGCATGTAGGATCGATGTAGCAGGGAAGTAACGAGCCTTCAGCACCCTGGCACATAGAAGGCGATTTTATAGAAAAAATAACATGGCAGTTTATACATTTTTTAAACTAGTTAGCTATAAAATAAAAGCCAGCGAACGCGTTACCATTCAAAACACTATATCCACTACATTGGCTAGCGATGCACCCCTACACCTATGAGGCGTGGGACTGAATCTCAATCTCTCCTTTTTTTTTCACCAGATGGCGATTTTGTAGAAAAAATAACATGGCCGTTTATACATTTTTTAACTACGCCACATGGAAATTTAAACATTTTCCCATTTTTTGTTTCACAAGTAAAGTTTGTTTTGTACATGACATTTTTTTGAAACAAGTCAAAAGATTTACCATTTTCATTGATTAAGAAGAAGAGAGTTGCCCGGTTAATTAGAGGAAAACCGGGCAAAAACCAAGATTACAAACCCCACAAAGGGGACACGCGGACGACCTGGCCACAAACGCCAAACAGTCGACCGAAACATCGAGGACAAGGCAGCTCCGATTTTGCTAACGAGCTTCACAAAGAAAGTTGCAAGCCTCGCGCCGACCTAGTCCAGCGCAACATCCGGAGAGCACCACCCGCTAAAAACCGCCCTCATGGAGTCATCGTTGTTGCAGTGGCCCCACCGCCGCAGCTTCGACTTCTCTGTCACATTTTTATTATTAAGATATGTCATTATTTTTATTATTAACAAATGGCATATTTCTTCTTCTTTCTTGTTGACATGACAACTCCAAATTATAGAACCACGGCAGGTTTAAATACATTTTTGAATATCCGTGACTAATTTCTAATATTAGAGGACAACATTTTTCATAAATCCAGAGCATGGCATTTTTCAAAGTCTAGGTTTCATCTGTTTCTTTATAAATGTTTTTTTCGTTCACGACATATTTTTTAAAATAAAAACAGTTTTAAAATAAAAACAGTTTACTAGGCTTTTGGGTCAATCGGGGTCGCCCTGGCCCGTCTCCCGAGGTGAACGACTCGTTCGATGGGAGCAGCTCAGAGGCGATGGATCGCCAGTTTAGGGTCACATCATGATATGATATGCGAGCCAGCCATCCGCTGATCGATCGGGGTTGCATGGAGCGGACGGCAGTGGCAGCTAGCGAGCGAGCGAGCGCGCGCGCGCGTCGCCGCCGCTCTCGGTCGCGCGTCCGACGCATCCATCCGCTCCTCACACGTTGCGCCCCTGGTCGCACGCCGACGGCGGCAGGTAGCCGATGGCACGGGGAGGCGATGATGAGATGGCCGACGCGTGCGTGCGTGGACGTACCTGGACGACACACCTCACGCATGATGATTCGAGCGTGCGTGCACGGCACTGAACAGGGCGCGTGATTTGAGTGAACTCCGGACGATGCAGATTGCAGCGAACCAGTCTCGGCATGATTTTTTTTACAAAAGGAGGATTATCCCGGCATCTGCATCTGACCGATGCATGTAACCATTTTATTACTTATTCTTAGAAACCTTACAAAGCATTACATCAGTAAAGCTGAAGCCACCATCTTGACGACATCTGTCGCTACTTCTATCCCCTTGATGCAGGGGTGCCGGATGTCTGAGCCTAATACCAAACAAACATCGCACCAAAACATAAATATCTAGCCGGATGCCCCATCCCAACCACATACCGGGAGTGGGTCACACATCGGTCCGACGCACTCACCGAGGCTACCGCCGCCGTCATCCACCTAACCATCTTCAGAGCAGGTATCGACGCAAAGACCTTGCCAGGTCAGCTGTCGACGCCACCATGGTGCCAGACAGCGCCACCGCCCTGCGCTTGTCCATCTAGCCACATCTGTCGTCGATATTCAACTACACCATGCCGCCAATACTCGTCGTCATCGACGCGGTAGAAACAACGCCACATCTCTTGGCAACCTCCACACCGTCGTCGCTGCTGGAGCTACGCGGAGTCACCCACAGCATCTCTCCGCCGAAAAGTAGAACCTCCCAAGACGGTGCCTCCATGGAGGGTACGACGCGAAGGACGCCGCCGCCGTCCAATCCAGACTGAATTTTGGACTTCCGTTTGGGAGGGGTTCGAAGGTGGATAAGAGAGACCTCGACATCGCCTCCACGGAGGGTAACAACGTCGAGAGACGTCGCCGATGCCGGACCGAACAAGCTGATCAAAGTTTCCTCCGGTCCCCATCCTATACCACCAAACCTCCGTCGGCTCCGGATTCGGCAACGGACCACGAACCAAAACCTGCAGAGATGCGAGAGCCATGGGGCTCAACCCACCATGAAGGAGGATCGAGAAGTATCCATCGTAGATCTCCAGGCGCCGAATCCAACGATCTGGCGTGGTCAGCGACGATGATCACCACCCCGCGGCGGCCGACGGCGTTCAAGCCCAAGACCCAGAATTGGATCCGATCTGAACCCGGCAGCGCCCGCGACCACCGATCTTGCCCACCACGCAGCCGTCACCACGTCGCGAGCAGGTCGTCCCCGCCGCCGCGCCGCGCACGATGTCGCCAAGAAACCCGCCCGCCGCGCCGCCCGCCTCCACGCTAGCCCGGCGCCCCGCCCGATCTGGCTGCCCCGCGCCAGGCGCGACGGACAAGGGGGAGAGACACCCCGCCGCTGCCCAGCCGGCCAAGCTTTGCCCGGTGGCGCTACGGACGGCGGCGAGGATAGGTGGAGGCGGAGGAGGGCCGAGAGGATGGCGGCTAGGGTTCCCCTTGGGTCGCCCGCGGGGATGACACGAAGAGGACGAGGGGCGACACGAGGGCCACTCCAGTCGAGTTGTCTATAAAGCAACCACTAGAGCCACAAGGTCCAACAAGGTTCACGTGATTACATGTACTGCTTGTGCCGTGTTTGCTACGAACCCAGGTTTTATAGCATGGTTAAATTAAACCATACTCCCTCCGTCTTTAAAAGAGTGTACTTTCAACTTTGTTGGAGGATCAAACTATCTCAAAGTTTGACCAAGTTTGTGCAAAAATATATGAAACCAAATAGATATATGATAAAAATATATTTTATTATGAATCTAATGCTAGTAATTTGATGGCATAAATGTTAGTATATTATTGTATAAATATGGTCAACCATGAAGAAAACTCTTTCATGGACGGGGGAGTACGAGGTCGTGGACACATCGAGTACTAGTATCATCAGGATATATAGCTGTACCTTTGGTTTGACTACTCACGGACAATCGTGTTAGTACACGGAAGGCCTACAAAAAGCATATACGAAGTTTGAATTCTTGTGACAGCTGAACACTAGACAGACAATAACTGGCATACGCGGAGCTGTACAGGGATGGGCAGTAAACGGATGGCCAGATTCCGTTAACCGAATTGGCTGATTTTTGATTGCTCTGAATGTTGAATATATGTTTAAATAAATGCTGTTGTGTTTCTTGCTGCCATTTGATGTGAATATATGCAACGTACTGTCGAGACGCCTACCGAAATGCTAGTCAAAATTTCTGAAATACAGTCCGAATTTAAATTTGCTGCTGACGGCCACTGTCATATTGTTCGTTCCTGACTGAAAAACTGACGGAATTTCCGGGAACCAGAATTATCAGTCATTGAAAATGACAGAGACAACCCGGGCGTCAAATCTATAGCCAAATCATAAAAAACACCGAAACGAAAAGACTGAATTTTCGGACATAACCGGACGCCAAGACCGACCACAGCTAGTTCAAAACAGGTCTTGACTCCTGAACTTCTGCAGGCACGACAGACTGCATAAGAACGAATCCCTAGTTACTTTTCAGCACAACCGTTGTTCTTCAGTGCCTCCCGGGCTTCCCTGCAACAACAACAACATTTTGATGCGTGAGATTTCTGCACTACTACATTTCCCAGAGAGTAAATGTAACAAAATCATGCACATAGCAACAGGATAATTGGATCGATCCTCTTCCCTATGTAGATATATCTCGAATTTTCAGAAACATGGCCGCAATTGTAACTCTGAATTCCAATAGAAGCAAAAATGACTGAATCCACGTGATTCTCAAACCAATCAAGCAGGCAGGACTGCATATAGTATAAAGGGCTGGGCATTCGGTCATGAGTCATGACAGAAAATCCAGTATTATTATTTTGATATTTTTATAACTCGGCCATCCAGATTAGATGAACAAACTAACTGCCTTGGTCATATTGAGTGACCGGTAATTCTCGTACCCGGAAATTCTTTCAGTTTTTCGGTCGTGACTGAACAATATGAAAGTGGCAGACAGCAGCAAATTTGGATGGGATTTCAGTACAAATTTTTACTACAGTACCATTTCTGTAGGTATTTCGACAGTATTACACTGCATAGATTCACGTCAAATGGCAGCAAGAAACACAACATTAAGCATGATAACTCATAAGCAATAGCAAATTATGGTCATGATCAACGTTCAACATTCAGAACTCGCATATTCTGCCAATGCTGTCTTTTTGGGTGCCAGGATTCATTGGCCGAAACAAATTCCGTCATCCAGATCTAACGCCCGAATTAGTTACGGATGTCACAGCTGACCACTACCGCGTAATGCTACGCAAAATGAAAACATGGAATGGTTACCTTAAAGCTTTTGCGATATCAACATTTGTAGGATCCAGCTTCAAGCCATCTTCAAAAGCCTCGGATGCCTTTTCATAGTCCTGTAAATAGACACCAGCACACGATCAACTCCATGGCTACGAAAGATCGGGTGTTATTACTATTATGTTCCTAATTTTTGTTACCTCCTGCAACATTAAAGCCGCGCCTTTTCAGTAGTAGCCTTTGGGCCAGCGAGGTTTCACCATTGTGCACGCATCAGCATCAGAGAGAGCATCTTTTCCTCTTCCCAGGCGCAACAAGCAGAAGCTCCTATTTGCTAGCAGGATTGCAAGATCTTTTGGACTAGGCTCGAATTTCATTGCCTGCATACCAACCGCAGAGGTGGTTGATGTAACATGGTAGTGATGCATACACCAATATTAAAAAAATTACCCACAAGATTTAAACTACTCGGCATTGCTAGCTACAAACTTGGAGAGAGAAAACATCTGAAAATTCCAAACTTCACTTCTTCTTCGGTACAACCCCCCTAAATACAACAACGGCCGAGATCGCTCCGTACCCCTTCGTTAAAAAGGGTAGGATCGTCTCATCACAAAAAAAGCCCCCGCCCACGCGACGGGGCTGTACCCGCGTCGGGTCCTGTACGGCGACTGCCCCGTACACGCGCCCGCCCGTCTACGTACGTGTCGGGCCGTCTACGTACGAAGGAAAAAAAAACACGACGCGACCTGTCGAGGTGTACGTACGACGACATCCAGTCGTGGTCAAAGAAAAAAAAAAGAAAAATACGACGACCTGTCGACGGACGGTTGCGTGGCGTCGGTCAACACGACGCGACATGTCGAGGGAGGTTGCGTGGCATCGTGGCGTCGGTCAAGCGACGGTTCCCGAGGCGGCCGCCGCCCCCGATGCGCCATTAAGGCCGGCGTTAAGCCGGTGCGTCGGTCACCTACCGCCGCCCCGCCCGTCCTTAAAACACTCCATCTCCCGTCTGCCTCCCCCACCCCCACTCGCCTCACCCACCGACGCCTTCCACCAGACGCGCCCTCACTCCACCGACGACGCGTTCCCATCTCGGTGGCATCCATGGCGTCCGGCGGCAGCGGCGGCACTGACGGCGGTGGCGGCTCGTGGCCGACGAGCCTGGGCACGCCGGAAACCGACGAGCTCATCCGGCTCGGGTTGATGGTGCCGCCGGGCTGCCGTCTGCCGCACGTCTTCCGCATCACCGCCGACGGATACCCGACGAGGGGGCCCGGCGCGACGCCGGATGAGCTCCGCCGGCACGAGGGCGGCCGCTGGAATACCGTCGGCCGTGCTAGGTTCTGGAGGGGGAAAGATTTCTGGAAGGTCGTCGCCCAGGCTCGTCGGGAGACGGTGACGGGCGGCTCGTCGTCTGCCCCGCGCGGACCCCGCCGTCGCCCTCCGGCGGCCACGCCGTCCCCAAGCTCCTCCCGCCGTCCGGTACCCACGCTCGCCGGGCCACCCGCCCCTCCCGCCGTCGAGATCCCGCCGGAGCAGTTCACGCTGCGCGAGGACGGCGACCCCGACGACTGCCCCGGCTACCTCATCGCCTTACGGGCGTCGCAGGCAGAAGCGGCGGCGGCGGCGGCGGAGGCCAGAGAGGCCGCCGAGCTGCAGGCGGCACTGGACGCCGCGGCGGCTATGGCGGCGGCAGCAGAGGCCGCTGATGTGCAGGCGGCGTTGGATGCGGCGGCGGCGGCTATGGGTGCGGTGCAGGCGCCGGCGCAGGCGGATCCGGTGGAGGACGACGTCGTCGACTGGGACGACGCCGCCAAGAGCAGCGACGATGACGGCGGTGACGGCGCTGCGGGCGAGATCATGGACCTCGCCGCCTCCGACGACGAGTAGATTAGGTTTAGATTAGGTCCTCTTATGTTTAATTAATTTAGATTAGGCCCTCAAATGTTTAATTAAGTTTCGTTATGTTCGAATGTAAAATGAACCGTTTGTCGTAAGGTTTAATGAACTATCCTTATGTTCGAATGAATTTTATCCTTATGTTCGAATGAATTTTAGATGAAAATTATTATGAAATATTTGGGAAATGCTTTTTGAATTTTGAATCATTTTGTAAAATAAAAGTTAGCCAAAAGAAATTAAAACATATCT
Source organism: Thinopyrum elongatum (assembly GCA_011799875.1). Lineage (NCBI taxonomy): Eukaryota > Viridiplantae > Streptophyta > Magnoliopsida > Poales > Poaceae > Thinopyrum > Thinopyrum elongatum. The sequence continues at coordinate 116,084,505 of CM022298.1, read as the reverse complement.
GATTCTGTTGAAGGCTCCTCCCGCCGCCATTAAAATACTACAGCAACACACACCTTTTATCTGTGTCGATCGATTCGTCACCGTCATCATTAGGGCGCATGCTATAGCTAATGCTAGTTCGAGTCATATCAATAAGGCTATTTTGGGCTACGATCGATCGTGCTACAAACTAGACGATACCCAAATCATGTTACTGCTAGCTAGTTTGATCTGAATCTGATGAGCATATTTCAATCCTTGGACGGCAAGGTACCTACTTCCTATGTTTCAAAATTCATTCTTAGCCAAAAGAAATTAAAATTTTAAAGTTTGCCGGTAAAATTGAAAGAAAAGTAAAAATAATATATAAGAAAAGAAGAAGAAAGGAAGAAAAGAAGAGGAAAAAACGAAATTAGAAGGGGGAAATCGTAAATTGCTTTGGAAAAATTAGTACGAAATAATTTTGATTAATAACAGTGTTTTGGGACTGTCGGCGGCAAAATTCCGTAGAAAAAAAATGGCGGATTCAAAGGAGAGACGTGCGACCGAGGGTCCCCTCTGCCCATACCGAAACCACCCCCTTCCACACCAAGTACTTGAGCGGTTTCACGGAATGCACCCAACTTTTGGCAGCGCGTCTGGGGCCCCATCCGGGCACCCCACGCCAAAAATGAACGAAATCCGACAACAAACGCACGTTGCGTCACGTCCAGGCAGTATTTTAGGGGTTTTCGGCCCGGAAAATCGTAGAAATTACATAGAGCCTCGAAACGCGACAAATTTTTGCGTGCGTGCCATGCATGGTCACTGTAGCACGTGAAAAAAATGGGCCCATTTGGCGGATGCGAAGGAGAGACGTGCGCCCGAGGGTCCCCTCCGCCCATACCGAAACCACCCCCTTCCACACCAAGTACCTGAGCAGTTTCACGGAATGCACCCAACTTTTGGCAGCGCGTGTGGGGCCCCACCCGGGCACCCGACGCCAAAAATGAACGAAATCCGACAACGAACGCACGTTGCGTCACGTCCGGACAGTATTTTAGGGGTTTTCGGCCCGAAAAATCGTAGAAAATCCATAGAGCCTCGAAACGCGACAAAATTTTGCGTGCGTGCCCTGCATGGTCACTGTAGCACGTGGAAAAAAAATGGGCCCGTTTGGCGGATGCGAAGGAGAGATGCACTGACTGTATTGACCCTACATCTCCTCCAAATAGAGTTAATTACAGACAGACGCTTATTAAAATTGAATTAGAAAATCTCGACCGGTGTAGGACTAAAGCACGACCGACGGTTATATCACGTCGGGTGGGTATTGATTGCAAACTGATCACCGCGGGCCCGACGCAGTAAATATCTCCACGAGCCGTCGCTATCTGAGGGAATATTCCCGACAATCTCGGACGTCGGTGCCCAATCACGTCGTGCGTGCCCTTTCCACCTCGTACGTGTTGACGACGCGCCCGATCTGATCCCGCCCGCCGTCACCCCCAGCGCCCACCGTCAGCGCCCGCCGTCACCCCACACTGGTCGCCGTCAACGCCCGCCGTCACCCGCATTGGTCGCCGTCAGCGCCCGCCGTTGACCGAACTGGTAGCCGTCAGCGCCCGTCGTCACGCACACTGGTCACCGTCAGCGCACGCCGCCGCCCACACTGGTCGCCGTCGGATAGGTATATCTTTGAATATGTTTCATTGTAATATAACATCTCAGCTGCATGCAACGTCACATAGATATTACTATATGCAGTATGGACATCGATGGCGTGATTGCATGTTCAGTAGAAAAGTGGGTTAGTCTTGTTAATAAGTTGACACCAAGTCAGCGATTCACATTTTACGAAACGGAGATGGAGGGCATGTTACGAATACCTTCGGTGAAGATGCGTGATAATTTGCTTGCGCTTATGATTCAAGGTTTCAACCCAAGTACTAAAAAATTCATGGTACAAGAGGCAGCCGGAAAGAAAGGGTTGATTTCACTGAGGCCTGATGATGTGTTCGCTATTTTTGGTTTGAAGAACGAAGGAGTGGATGTTTCTAGTTTTTTGAGTATGGACCAAGGGAAAGCAGTAAAGAAAATTCCAGTTAGTTTTGTTAACAAAAAGACTGGTAAAATCTTGATTGATGATCTCATTCAGAAGATTGTGAGAAATAAAAATGCGGACGATGAATTTGTTCGGATGGCGTTTCTCGTCCTGTTAGGGACTATAATTGCACCGGTGTCTGATGAGTACATACCAAAGAATTATTATGCGCTAGTGCAAGATGTCAGGTCGATAAAAAAGTTCAACTGGAACGCATTCACTTTGCGGTTTTGTTTGTCGGAGATTGGTATGGTCTTGCAGCCCGGCCGTGTTAGGGAATGGCCACGTGGCAACCTAGCACTTATGCAGGTATGATATATTTCTTAAGTTGAACATTTGTATTATGTAATAATAGTGTAACACGTGATAAGTGATTGTTTTTTTGTTTTGCAGTATCTATATTGGGAGAAGGTGCAGCCAATCACCGGTCCGTAGTATGATCCGTTAGCGCTGTTGAGCCCCTTGATGAGGAACTGGACAAAAGAGGCAGCGGAGAAAAGGGACAAGTACGACTTCCAATATGGTCGTGGTGTTGGGATGGTAATACGTGCAATTTATTTTTTTCATTTAAAGTCTGCAATTAATTATTAATTAAATTTGAATGTATGATTCTTTATGTTGTAGATCGATGACACCATTACTGAAGAGTACCGACTAAACAAAATTGGAGTGGAACAAGCTGAAAAGAACAAGAACACTTTACAGCCGGATAGACGACGGCCCAAGTACCCCGCGGGGCGACGGAAAATGTTTAGTCCCACCTCGCCCGACGGAGCGCGCGACGACCTGTGTAACACCCCCTTGTAATAAGCTCTGTGACACTCTGTTAAATTTGCCAAGTCATGATCATTTGCAGTGCCAAGTCATATGGGTTAATGATCCAATTCAAATTCACATCTGAAAATCAACTCAAATCCAAAAGTGAAATATGAAGTTGATCAAACACTGTTGGGAAAATGTTCATTAAATGGCAAATAATCCAGGAACATTTCTAAAATCAACATCAAAATAATTGGAGTTGGACAAGTGACTCAAACAAGATGAAACAGCACCAAAACAGGATATTTAAATCCATTTTAAATCATTTCAAACACAAATGAACTCCAAATCTGCCCAAACCACTTTTTGGTGAGAGCTAATATTGCATTGTAATATTTGGGACAACTCTCACATTTTACAAAAATGCACAGGTGGCCTAACTATTATAAAACAGAAATAGAATAAAAGAAAAATAGAAAACAAAACAGAAAAGTAAAAGCGAGGCACTGTGCACTGGGCTTTAGTGCACAGTGCCCCGATCAGCACCGCAGGCCAGGCCCAGCCCACCTGGGTCGTCCTCCTCCTCCCCGTGTCAACGCGCGCGCGCGCCAGAGCCGGCGATGGGCAGCTGTCGCCCATCCCCCAGCGCCGCTGCCGCTGCGAGGAGGATAAGAGCAACCCCGGCTCCCCCTCGGCCTCTCCAACCCTAGCCCCCGCAAATCCCCTCCTCTCGGTCCTCTTTCCTCTCGATCTCGTCGACGCCCGAGCGGAGCTGTCGCCGCGACGGCGAGATCCCGCGGCCACCGGCGCCGTCCCGACCACTCGAGCTATCCCTCGCCTCCGCCGTCGTCTGCTCGATCTCCTGACGCATCCAGGCGAAGCTGAGGAGCCCCGCTGACGCCGCGCGACGCCGTCCCCTTCCGCTTCTGCTCCGACGATCCCCGTCGTCTCTGGCGAGCCTCTGCAGCTACTAAGCCTAACGAGGGCTTTTCTTAGCCGCACGGTGAGCTACGCCATCCCCTGCTCATCCCAGTAGACCCCTCGATCATCGTAGTTACCTCGTCGTCGATGCCATGAGCCCGACGCCGCGATTCGCCTCGCTGCCGTGGCCATGGCCTCTATCGTGCTCGTCTGAGCACGGCATCGTGCTCCTGCTGCTTCCAGGAGTCGAACGCGCCCGCGCACACGCTCTCCCGTACCCCCTAGCTATGGATTCGTCGAAGCCCGAACTCCGGCGACCGCTCCACCGCTCGCCGCCGTCGCTAGAGGCCGTGTTCGGTCGAACTACCACCGTAGTTAGATGCGCGGGCGAGAGGCCGATCGAACGCAAGTGGTTGCGGGCGATTTGACGCAGCGTAGCGGATTTCCGGGCAGCTCCGGCGAACTTCCGCCGCTGGGAAGGTCGCCGGCGCGTCTCCGGTCGCCGCGCTGGCATGGCACCCACGTGGCACCACCTGGGCCACTGACTGGTGGGCCCAGGGACCCCACTTTGACCTCGTTGACCAGAGTCAACGCGGCACTGTTCACCCCCTCTCACTGACATGTGGGCCCCGGCGGCTAATTAAACTAATTAAGCATTTAATTAAATAAAATTAATTAGATTAGCCTAATGTCTCACTGACAAGTGGGGCCCGCCCCCTAATTAACCCTGTGGATTAAGTTAATTCACTGTTAAGATAAACAGAGACTGACATGTGGGTCCCACATGTCATATTTGAGTCTGGTCAGCGCCTGTTGACCGCTAACGTCACAGTGACGTCATGCTGACGTCAAAATTCGTTTCTGTAAATAAATAAATTCCAGAAATTCAAATAATCTTCAAAAATTAATAACTTTTAAACCGTAGCTCGGATCGAAAAAGTTAAAACATGAAAGTTGCTCAGAACGACGAGACAAGTCTGATCGTGCCGTCTGTTTCTTCATCGGAACCCACTACGTAGAAGAACTCGTAACTCCGGACCCGTATCCGGCAGATGAATAGTGCACGCACTTCGGTAAATAAATCCCAGATTAATTCTAAAAATAACTAAAATGAATTAGATGCATAATTAGGCAACCCTGCACTGCATCATAGCATCACACGCACCGTATTGCATTTGTTTGCATTATGTTTACCTGTTTCTTCCCCCTCTTCTCTCTCGGTAGACCACGACGTTGACGTAGCTCCCGAGGCAGACGCAGCTCAGGAGTACGACTACGTCCCCGACGACACCACCGACGACCTTGCCCTTGCCCCAGAGCAAACAGGCAAGCACCCCCATTTTGAGCATGCCTATATCGCATATTCTCTTCTCTCTTATGCTTGCATTAGAACTGCTACTGCTACTGTTTTCCTATATCTGCTGCATAGCCTGATTATTGTAACCTGCCTTGCTACCTTTCTGGTTATCCTAGACTGCTTAGTATAGGCTGGGTAGAGACACGACAGAGACCCCCACTTGATCCCTACTGCCCCGCTGGATATCAGAAGACCCGATCAATGGGATTGAAGACTAGACCCTGGCACCGCACATCACTTTCCCCTTAGTTGCCGGCACTGCTGGGTTACCGTCGAGTGCCGAGGGTGATACCTCGTCAGCACTGCTGATGTTAACCTTGTAGGTTAGTTACTCGGTCGTGGTAAGCGAGGGTGATTCCTCCTACACCACCCCCGATAATGACATCGTCGTGCAACCTCTCGAGTGTGGACCTCGAGGGTAATTCCTCCTTCGTTCACCTTGATGATAACATCGAGCGGGAATTCCATCGAGGGTGATTCCTCAGGGTTCCCTTCGGTGTCAGACACACAGTTACCTTGGATATTATGGCTTGACTATGAACAATGATACTAAAGACGGGTCGGCCCTGAGGGGTACCCGCGCGAGCTTATTGCGAAGTGATAGGGAGTCGGGTTGACCTGGATGATGCCCGCGAGATAACTACAAGGCGTGGCCGGGCATTCTTAGCCCTTGCCGCAAGTCCTCGAGACGGGGCGACGGGGTCACATCGATCGTGAGTCTCTGCTCGTTTCCGCGCGCTCCTAATCCACTACGGTTTGGATATTTGATCCGAGGGGCCTCTGGCCTGATAGCACTAACCATCACGTGGGCATAGTATGGGCGTTCTGCGTCGTATACTTCAGCCGGAGCTTAATGGACGTCAGCGACTGAGCGGCGCGCGCTGAATTGGACTGGGAACGCAATCGCGCTTGTATAAGGGGTTGCTAGGTCTGCTTTCAGCCGCGTACGCAACGTGCAGGAGTTCCCGGGGCAAAGGCCCAAGACCCCTGGGCGCATAGGTTTAGTCCGGCGTGCTGACCTCTCTGTTAGGTATTCGGTCGGGTTGCGGCGTGTTGCTTAGCCGAGGCCGGGCATGACCCAGAAAAGTGTGTCCGGCCGGAGTTAAGCGAGCGTGGTGGGTAAGTTGGTGCACCCCTGCAGGGAAGAAACTTCTATCGATAGCATGTCCTACGGTAACGGACACTCGGAGTTGTATCCCGATCGGTACAACTAGAACATGTGATGAGAACTGGATGGTACGGCTCTGGGATTGTTTTCTCGCAGGGTATCGAGAAAGGATCTCAGGTCGAGGTTGATGATACTACTACTACTACTTTACATTATGTTCATCTGTTCTCTTCTATTGCTGCAAGACTGTCGAAGATTGTTGAAGATGCTAGTCTTCGATAGGACTAGGTTTCCCCCCTCTATTCTGGCATTTCTGCGGCCCAGTCCACATATACAGCCATTCCTTTGAAAATGTTGCATATGTAGTGTAGATCCTTGCTTGCTGAGTACTTCGGATGAGTACTCACGTTTGCTTTACTTTCTTTTTTCCCCCATATTCCATTTGATGCCACCAGACGACGGAGCCCCTGAGCCAGACGCCCCAGTCGACAACCAGTACTACTACCCGCCTGGCGAGTACTACTACTACGAGGAGCCGTTTGACGACCAGGAGTAGGATCGGAGGGTCCAGGGCAGGAGGCCTACGCCTTTCGATCGTAGCTTTTATTTTACCCCGCCTCTGTGAAGGCTTATCTCTCTCTCTCTGTAATATATCTGTACTCAGATATCTGATGCTTCCGCTGACGCTTGTATGCCATCGAGCTATGTATTCGAGCCCTCGAGGCCCTGGCTTGTAATATAAAGCTTGTATGACTTTATTTATGTTTTAGAGTTGTGTTGTGATATCTTCAACTGAGTCCTTAGGCTTGATCGTGCGCATTTGCATGTATGATTAGTGCACGATTAAGCCGGGGTCGTCACAGGTTGGTATCAGAGCCGACTGCCTCTAGGAATCCCCCTTCCTAATTCCTTGGCCGAAGTTGAGTCTAGTGGTCAAAAACTGTTTTACTAACTTGGCTGTGTGGCTCACGGGCCCACGTCGCCAACTGGGTGGTATTAGGATCTTCTATTCCTCGTCTTTACTCTGGGATTCTAATCTCTCATCTATTCGGGTTTAATAAAATTTACTAACACCGACATTAGGATCTCGTTAATTCTATCCACCCGGAGAGCTGGATTCAGTGCGATTTCCCTGACTTTGATCTGATTAGTCTGATAATCATTTTTCTTTCCATTGTTTTGTTTAACCTTTCACTCCGAGTTGTATTATACTCCGAGTTGTCATTCGATAAGACCGGATTCTGCATCAGAGTGCACACGGAGAGTAGGATCCTGCAAGTTGATCGATCTTCGTTGTTCTCTAAACTCGACTTGAGGTTGGGTTATCACCAGATCCGTGTCCGTGAAGAGGATATTCCGAAGACTGCATTCGTTACTCGCTATGGTTCATACGAGTACACCGTCATGTCGTTTGGCTTGACCAACGCTCCAGCTACCTTCTCCCGCTTAATGAATTACATATTCATGGATTACCTCGACAAATTCGTCGTGGTATATCTGGACGATATTCTGGTTTATTCAAAGAACAAAGAAGAACATGGTGAGCACCTTCGCCTTGTTCTAGAGAGACTTCGAGAGCACAAGTTATATGCCAAGTACTCTAAGTGTGAATTCTGGCTTTCTGAGGTAACCTACCTTGGACATGTCATCTCCAAGGATGGTATCGCAGTTAACCCAGAACGAGTTCAGGCTATTCTTGACTGGACCCCTCCGAAGAATGTTAAGCAAGTCAGAAGTTTCCTCGGGCTTGCAAGTTATTGTCGCCGTTTCATCGAAAATTTCTCCAAGATTGCCAAGCCCCTGACTAATCTGCTTCACAAAGGCGTTAATTTTGAGTGGACACACAAATGTCAGGAAAGCTTCCAGACCCTCAAAGACAAGCTGACATCTGCTCCAGTCCTTGCTCCTCCAGACTCTCGCAAAGATTTTGTGATCTTCTGCGACGCCTCTCGCCAAGGACTAGGTTGTGTCCTAATGCAAGAGCGAAGAGTAATTGCTTATGCTTCGCGACAACTGCGTCCACATGAAGAGAATTACCCAGTGCATGACCTCGAACTTGCTGCTGTCATTTATGCTTTGAAGCAGTGGCGTCATTACCTCCTTGGTAATCGGTGTGAGATTTACATCGATCATCAGAGCTTGAAGTACTTATTCACTCAACCGGAACTTAATCTTCGTCAGCAGCGTTGGTTGGAAACAATCACCGATTATGACTGTGGTATTTCCTATACTCCTGGCAAAGGTAATGTGATGGCTGATGCCTTGAGCCGCAAGTTTTATTGCAACAACCTCATGGTTAAACAAGCTCAACCCCAGCTATATGAAGAATTGCGCAAGCTGAATCTCTGCATCATCCCGCAAGGTTCTCTTAATAACCTTGTAATACAACTAGATCTTGAGAAAGCTGTCAAGATTGCGCAAGTCAAGGATGCTGAAATTGGTCTAATGAAGAAAGAGCTTCACCTTCAAAAGTACAGGGATTTCTCGATTGCTGAAGATGGAACCTTGTACTTCCGAGACCGCATTGTAGTACCTCGCTTCGAGCTGATGACTGACAAAGTCATGAAGGAGGCCCATGATACACCGCTATCTATCCATCCGGGTAGTACCAAGATGTATCGAGATCTTCGTCAAAGGTACTGGTGGTCTAGGATGAAGCAAGATATTGCTCGTTATGTTGCCGAGTGTGACGTTTGTCGTCGCGTCAAGGCAGACCATCAAAAACCTGCTGGAATTCTGCAACCGCTCCCTATTCCTCTATGGAAGTGGGATAAAGTGCAAATGGACTTCATTACTGGTCTTCCCAAGTCCCAGAAGGGTCATGATGCTATTCTTGTCGTCGTTGACCAACTCTCCAAGGTTGCACACTTTCTCCCAGTTAAGGAGACTATTACTGCTAGTCAGTTAGCAGAACTATATATCTCCAGAATTGTTTCACTCCATGGTATTCCCAAGGAAATCAGTTCAGACCGTGGCAGCATTTTCACTGGCCATTTCTGGGAAAGTTTCCAGAAAGCAATGGGAACTCATATTACCTGGAGTTCAGCTTATCATCCCCAATCCCAAGGCCAAGTTGAGCGCGTTAATCAAGTGCTTGAAGATATGCTTCGAGCTTGTGTTATATCCTTCGGTAAGAAATGGGAGGAATCTCTCCCGTATGCCGAGTTCTCTTATAACAACAGCTATCAAGCCAGCTTGAAAATGGCCCCCTTTGAGGTTCTTTATGGTCGTAAATGTCGAACCCCTCTGAATTGGTCAGAAACTGGGGAACGACCTCTTGTTGGACCGGACATTATTCAGCATGCCGAAGAACAAGTCCGAATTGTCCGGGAGAATCCCAAAGCAGCTCAAGACCGTCAGAAGAGTAATTATGATCGCAAGCGATGGGGTGTGATCTATCAACCTGGTGATCAAGCTTATCTTCGTGTCACTCCGATGAAGGGCACCCGTCGTTTCAGAATCAAGGGCAAGCTAGCTCCTCGCTATATTGGTCCTTTCCGCATCGTGGCTAGACGTGGGCAGGTGGCATATAAATTGGAGTTGCCACCGCAATTCTCCCATATTCATGATGTCTTCCACGTGTCGCAACTTCGTAAGTGCTTCAAGGAATCTCCGCACCGTGCAGTGGATCATGAGATGCTCGAGCTACAAGATGATCTTTCCTATAAGGAGCATCCGATCCGCATCCTCGACGAATCTGAACGTCGAACTCGTCAGAAGACGACCAAGTTCCTGAAAGTGCAGTGGTCGAATCACACTGAAGATGAAGCCACTTGGGAACGCGAGGATCATCTTCGGGAAGAATATCCCGGACTCTTTCCTTCTACCTCCTAAATTCTCGGGACGAGAATTTCTTTTAGAGGAGGAGAACTTGTAACACCCCCTTGTAATAAGCTCTGTGACACTCTGTTAAATTTGCCAAGTCATGATCATTTGCAGTGCCAAGTCATATGGGTTAATGATCTAATTCAAATTCACATCTGAAAATCAACTCAAATCCAAAAGTGAAATATGAAGTTGATCAAACACTGTTGGGAAAATGTTCATTAAATGGCAAATAATCCAGGAACATTTCTAAAATCAACATCAAAATAATTGGAGTTGGACAAGTGACTCAAACAAGATGAAACAGCACCAAAACAGGATATTTAAATCCATTTTAAATCATTTCAAACACAAATGAACTCCAAATCTTCCCAAACCACTTTTTGGTGAGAGCTAATATTGCATTGTAATATTTGGGACAACTCTCACATTTTACAAAAATGCACAGGTGGCCTAACTATTATAAAACAGAAATAGAATAAAAGAAAAATAGAAAACAAAACAAAAAAAGTAAAAGCGAGGCACTGTGCACTGGGCTTTAGTGCACAGTGCCCCGATCAGCACCGTAGGCCAGGCCCAGCCCACCTGGGTCGTCCTCCTCCTCCCCGTGTCAACGCGCGCGCGCACCAGAGCCGGCGATGGGCAGCTGTCGCCCATCCCCCGGCGCCGCTGCCGCTGCGAGGAGGATAAGAGCAACCCCGGCTCCCCCTCGGCCTCTCCAACCCTAGCCCCCGCAAATCCCCTCCTCTCGCTCCTCTTTCCTCTCGATCTCGTCGACGCCCGAGTGGAGCTGTCGCCGCGACGGCGAGATCCCGCGGCCACAGGCGCCGTCCCGACCACTCGAGCTATCCCTCGCCTCCGCCGTCGTCTGCTCGATCTCCTGACGCATCCAGGCGAAGCTGAGGAGCCCCGCTGACGCCGCGCGACGCCGTCCCCTTCCGCCTCTGCTCCGACGATCCCCGTCATCTCCGGCGAGCCTCTGCAGCTACTAAGCCTAATGAGGGCTTTTCTTAGCCGCACGGTGAGCTACGCCATCCCCTGCTCATCCCAGTAGACCCCTCGATCACCGTAGTTACCTCGTCGTCGATGCCATGAGCCCGACGCCGCGATTCGCCTCGCCACCGTGGCCATGGCCTCTGTCGTGCTCGTCTGAGCACGACATCGTGCTCCTGCTGCTTCCAGGAGTCGAACGCGCCCGCGCACACGCTCTCCCGTACCCCCTAGCTATGGATTCGTCGAAGCCCGAACTCCGGCGACCGCTCCACCGCTCGCCGCCGTCGCTAGAGGCCGTGTTCGGTCGAACTACCACCGTAGTTAGATGCGCGGGCGAGAGGCCGATCGAACGCAAGTGGTTGCGGGCAATTTGACGCAGCGTAGCAGATTTCCGGGCAGCTCCGGCGAACTTCCGCCGCTGGGAAGGTCGCCGGCGCGTCTTCGGTCGCCGCGCTGGCGTGGCACCCACGTGGCACCACCTGGGCCACTGACTGGTGGGCCCAGGGACCCCACTTTGACCTCGTTGACCAGAGTCAACATGGCACTGTTCACCCCCTCTCACTGACATGTGGGCCCCAGCGGCTAATTAAACTAATTAAGCATTTAATTAAATAAAATTAATTAGATTAGCCTAATGTCTCACTGACAAGTGGGGCCCGCCCCCTAATTAACCATGTGGATTAAGTTAATTCACTGTTAAGATAAACAAAGACTGACATGTGGGTCTCACATGTCATATTTGACTCTAGTCAGCGCCTGTTGACCGCTGACATCACAGTGACGTCATGCTGACATCATAATTCGTTTCTGTAAATAAATAAATTCTAGAAATTCAAATAATCTTTAAAAATTAATAACTTTTAAACCGTAGCTCGGATCGAAAAAGTTAAAACATGAAAGTTGCTCAGAACGACGAGACGAGTCTGATCGTGCCGTCTGTTTCTTCATCGGAACCCCCTACGTAGAAGAACTCGTAACTCCGGACCCGTATCCGGCAGATGAATAGTGCACGCACTTCGGTAAATAAATCCCAGATTAATTCTAAAAATAACTAAAATGACTTAGATGCATAATTAGGCAACCCTGCACTGCATCATAGCATCACACGCACCGTATTGCATTTGTTTGCATTATGTTTACCTGTTTCTTCCCCCTCTTCTCTCTCGGTAGACCACGACGTTGACGTAGCTCCCGAGGCAGACGCAGCTCAGGAGTACGACTACGTCCCCGACGACACCACCGACGACCTTGCCCTTGCCCCAGAGCAAACAGGCAAGCACCCCCATTTTGAGCATGCCTATATCGCCTATTCTCTTCTCTCTTATGCTTGCATTAGAACTGCTACTGCTACTGTTTTCCTATATCTGCTGCATAGCCTGATTATTGTAACCTGCCTTGCTACCTTTCTGGTTATCCTAGACTGCTTAGTATAGGCTGGGTAGAGACACGACAGAGACCCCCACTTGATCCCTACTGCCCCGCTGGATATCAGAAGACCCGATCAATGGGATTGAAGACTAGACCCTGGCACCGCACATCACTTTCCCCTTAGTTGCCGGCACTGCTGGGCTACCGTCGAGTGCCGAGGGTGATACCTCGTCAGCACTGCTGATGTTAACCTTGTAGGTTAGTTACACGGTCGTGGTAAGCGAGGGTGATTCCTCCTACACCACCCCCGATAACGACATCGTCGTGCAACCTCTCGAGTGTGGACCTCGAGGGTGATTCCTCCTTCGTTCACCTTGATGATAACATCGAGCGGGAATTCCATCGAGGGTGATTCCTCAGGGTTCCCTTCGGTGTCAGACACACAGTTACCTTGGATATTATGGCTTGACTATGAACCATGATACTAAAGACGGGTCGGCCCTGAGGGGTACCCGCGCGAGCTTATTGCGAAGTGATAGGGAGTCGGGTTGACCTGGATGGTGCCCGCGAGATAACTACGAGGCGTGGCCGAGCATTCTTAGCCCTTGCCGCAAGTCCTCGAGACGGGGCGACGGGGTCACATCGATCGTGAGTCTCTGCTCGTTTCCGCGCGCTCCTAATCCACTACGGTTTGGATATTTGATCCGAGGGGCCTCTGGCCTGATAACACTAACCATCACGTGGGCATAGTATGGGCGTTCTGCGTCGTATACTTCAGCCGGAGCTTAATGGACGTCAGCGACTGAGCGGCGCGCGCTGAATTGGACTGGGAACGCAATCGCGCTTGTATAAGGGGTTGCTAGGTCTGCTTTCAGCCGCGTACGCAACATGCAGGAGTTCCCGGGGCGAAGGCCCAAGACCCCTGGGCGCATAGGTTTAGTCCGGCGTGCTGACCTCTTTGTTAGGTATTCAGTCGGGTTGCCGCGTGTTGCTTAGCCGAGGCCGGGCATGACCCAGAAAAGTGTGTCCGGCCGGAGTTAAGCGAGCGTGGTGGGTAAGTTGGTGCACCCCTGCAGGGAAGAAACTTCTATCGATAGCATGTCCTACGGTAACGGACACTCGGAGTTGTATCCCGATCGGTACAACTAGAACATGTGATGAGAACTGGATGGTACGGCTCTGGGATTGTTTTCTCGCAGGGTATCGAGAAAGGATCTCAGGTCGAGGTTGATGATACTACTACTACTACTTTACATTATGTTCATCTGTTCTCTTCTATTGCTGCAAGACTGTCGAAGATTGTTGAAGATGCTAGTCTTCGATAGGACTAGGTTTCCCCCCTCTATTCTGGCATTTCTGCGGCCCAGTCCATATATACAGCCATTTCTTTGAAAATGTTGCATATGTAGTGTAGATCCTTGCTTGCTGAGTACTTCGGATGAGTACTCACGTTTGCTTTACTTTCTTTTTTCCCCCATATTCCATTTGATGCCACCAGACGACGGAGCCCCTGAGCAAGACGCCCCAGTCGACGACCAGTACTACTACCCGCCTGGCGAGTACTACTACTACGAGGAGCCGTTTGACGACCAGGAGTAGGATCGGAGGGTCCTGGGCAGGAGGCATACGCCTTTCGATCGTAGCTTTTATTTTACCCCGCCTCTGTGAAGGCTTATCTCTCTCTCTCTCTCTCTCTCTCTGTAATATATCTGTACTCAGATATCTGATGCTTCCGCTGACGTTTGTATGCCATCGAGCTATGTATTCGAGCCCTCGAGGCCCTGGCTTGTAATATAAAGCTTGTATGACTTTATTTATGTTTTAGAGTTGTGTTGTGATATCTTCAAGTGAGTCCTTAGGCTTGATCGTGCGCATTTGCATGTATGATTAGTGCACGATTAAGCCGGGGTCGTCACAACCTGCTTATATACCCGGCCGCACAGAGGCAGTCGAACTCCTTTGATTAACTCGCTATGCTACCGCCGTCCGACGCTGCCCTGTGGGACAGTGCCGTCGGTCCAGTCTGTGTAATGTCAGACTGGCCGGCGCACTTGTCGGCCTTTTTAAAAAAAGAAGAAGAAGCTAAAAACGACGGTGTTATAAGCGACGGCGACAGTGCAGAAAAACAACAGTAAACAACGATGGCACTACAGTGCATAATGAACACATCAAAATAAACAGAGTAAAAATACTTCTTGCATAACATAGTCTGTCATCAACAAATACTTATGTGGGTATCTTAGCAAATAGTCTGACATGAACAAAGTCTGACATCAACAAAGTAAAATAAGTCTCATATACCATAATCTAACAATTAAAAAAGATCTCATAGATAGAAGCAATCCATCAAAAAACTGTCTTCAATCAAAGGGCGAAGCAATCTTCCATACTCCAGAATTCAAGCAAAGTTCCTACATACCAAAACAGTAAGATATGTGTTAATTCACAATAAACAAATAAATTTGGTTTGAACAATAAGATTTGCATGAACATACGAAAATCATACTTAGGATTTTGAGGGCACGTGGACTTATAATGACCCGTAAGACCGCACTGGCCACATTGACGTTTGCTTTTCTCATCAAAAGCTTTAGGTCGCCCATTTTTAGTGACATCAGGACCATCCTTACCGCGGCCTTTAACATTCTGTTTTGGTGCGCCTTTGGTGTTAACTTTTGCGGGATCACGAACCAGAACATGATCTTGATTAGGCTCAAATGCATCGTCGTTCACAAACTTTTTCTCCGCACCAGGCTCATCCTCCTCAGTGTAATCATTATCTATTATGTCCCTCAGAGCCGCCTTCAACTTGTCGAATAAAAATGGTTTGTGGCATGCTTTATGAGTTGCTTCGGCAGATAAGATAGTCAACTCGCTGTACCTAGCTCTGTCCCCTGCACCTGCCCATCCCCACGCAAACAAATCGCTAGTGCGCTTCACGGGAAGTCCACCCCTTGCAACTTGGCTCAACCTCCGCAGTACTAAACACTTAGGTATCTCACGTAAGCGTAGCTGAATCAGAACATGAAGAATATGTTTGCAAGGAAGTCCTTTGCGATCCATACTTCTACAGCTGCACTTCACGGTTTCTTCGGAGTTACCTAGGGTGTAGTCCACAGTGAATCTGATATCCCTATTTTCCTTCCATGTCAGTATGAATCTGTGAGTGTCTGCTCCTCTCAGTCTCTCAAGGACCTCAAGCTCCCGTGCCTTCTTCATATCTTCCTGTAAGATATAAAAGTTTGCCGCAGTGAACTCACGGGCAGCTGATTTCTCAATATCTTTACACTCGTCCAATACTGGTACTGGGACTGTCTGTGAGTTTGTGTAATCGTCATGCGCCTTGTTCTCACGGAGACGAACTATGCAGTTCTCATAGTGCACAATCATATCAACAATAGTCATACCGGAGTCTAGATGCAAGTGAAGCCATGAATTCAGACTCTCACTTCGCTGGTTACTTCGCATACCTAGGAAAAACCCACCAGACAGATATGATGTAGCCCAAAGCCTTTTCTTCTTGTACATCCTACGCAACCATGTCTTTGTTTTCTCCGACTGCCATTTGGTGGTAAACGCTGCCCATCTCTCCTCAAATACTTTTTTTGAAGTGGCATAATAAAGTAGAGACCTGAACTCCTTTAGAGACTTATGATGAAGGTGTTTCTGCATGTTCTTCTCAATATGCCACGAGAAAGACGATGCCAAACCTCCGAAAGTACCTTTCTGATGGCCTTAATCATAGCTGCATCTCCATCAGTAATTACTGACCTGGGCCTCTTCTGACAGTGAGCCCTCAAAAACGTCTGAAGCAGCCAGACATATGTATCTTCCGTCTCGTCAGACACAAGAGCACAACCAAATACCGTGGTGCAACGATGGTTGTTCAGACCGACAAAAGGTATAAATGGCATGCCATACCTATTCATCATGTATGTGCTGTCGAAGACGGTCACATCACCGTAGTCAACATAGTCTCGACGTGATTGAGAATCACACCAGAATAGGTTTTTCAGCCTTCCTTCATCATCGACGGTGTGCTCAAAGAAGAAATCTGGATCCCTCTCTCTTCTGGTCATCATGATCCCAATGGCAGTGTCTGCATCACCTTATGCAAGCAACTTCATTTTTTCTCTATAACACATGTTATAAAGCTTCTTCCTCCCAAAACCAGCCTTTGCATATGACCCGTACCTACTGACGAGATTATCATAAATCATATGTTTCCTGATTCCAGCACCTGCCATAGTTAAGATCTCAGCTTTCTGATATTCTTTTATCTGATTATGAGACCGAAGAAACGTGACTTCATCCGGTCTAGCTAGAACATGACTGTGATCATCACTGAAACTGCTGACATACCAAACGTCACGCTCTTTATCAAGTTTCAAAGTTATATGCACATCGCAGAAGCAACGAGTCTCCCCTCTGAGCCTGCGGGTCCTGCCTTCCATTGTACAAAGTTTTGCCTGTCGTTTCCCAGCTCTCGCACACAGATACTTTCTCAAGCGCATAGTTCCCTCAGGACCTTTCGAATATTTCAGCGAGTCCTTTCTTACGCTGAAACCACGCTCGTAAGCATACTGGTTATAGAAAATGTAAGCCTCTCCTAGTGACCTGAACGTCTTCCTCATGACCTTCCAATGCCTGTCCAATGATTCTTGCTGATATTCATCAAATCCGATGTCAAAATTAAACAGATCATCACCAACATGCTCATCCTTCCCGCTTGGACCATCTACATCTCCCTGTAAATTAATGCATGAAACCATGTATGTCAGTCAGTTATTATTTTAATGTGTAATGTATGTAAGTTTCAAAACTTACTTTGCTGGAGCTGTCATCATGAGATGCATCAACATGCGATTTGTCACTTTCATCGTCCACAATATTCCTCACAAAGTCCCCGTCCATCTACGCACATTTCAAAAAAATACATGTAAGCGCTCATATGGTTATTATGTCATTTCTTCTCCTATTTTTTTAAAACATACCCGGAGTGCACTTTCAGCAAATGAATCATCTATATCCATATCATCATCATCATCGCCATGTCGCTGCATGATGCAAAAAAACATGTAATTGTCCGTGCGGTTTATCATATTTATTGTTTTTATCAACATTGATCACACTTACATTGCCACTATAAGATTCATCCAAACTCATGTAGTTCTCCTCAGCAGGTTCATCCATATTCAGTGACGAGGTTCCGTTGTCCTCGCCGTAATCATCGCCATCATAATCGCCCTCCTCCTCTAACTATACATGTTTAAAAAAATTCTAAGATCAATCAAACACCGTGTAACATCATCCTTAAATGTAACACCCCCTGTATTAAGCTACAGAGATCACCCTTTTGATGAGGCCATGTCATCATGATTAATAGTGCACAATCATCATTAGCATCATATTGCATTTCAACTCCTAAGTCAAATTCAAATTTAAATGAAAGTGGGATATAAAAGTTGTCCAACATAGAAACTAAAATGTCAGATAAATAACAAATATTCCAGAGGCTATTCTAAAATTGAAACCAACATCATTGGAATTGGATAAGTGACTCGAACAACCTCAAACAGTGGATAAAGATAATATTTAATAACCATTTATTAAATCTGAAATAAATATGGAATTATGTTTTGTCCAAACTAATTTTAGGTGTAAGAAGAATGCAACTGGTATTATGAAATAGGTACACTTTTTACAAAAAACCATTGGGGCTCTAAACATTTAACAGTAGAGAAGAAAGAGAATAAAGAAAAGGAAAAAGAAACAGAAAAGCCAAAAAAAAGAGCAACACCCCCCCCCCCCCGACTGGGCCTCGGCCCAGCAAGCCACCGGGCCGCCAGGCGGCCCAGCCGCGCGCCTATTAGCCGCCACCCCCCCGGCCAAACCTAACCTACCCCGATCCCCCCCCCCCCCTCGTTTTCTCCTCCCCCCCCCATCTGGATCGGGCGCAGGCCCGATCCCGTCTCCGCCTCATCGTCGACGCCGCTCGCCGACGCCGCCCCCATGTCGCCGCCTCCCCCTCGTCAGCCCCCACCTCCCGATCCAGATCGGGATCGGGATCGCGGGAACGACCCCGTCGCCCTCGGTCGCTGCCCGACCGCGCCGCCTCGCCGTCGCCGTTGGACGCCGCCGCCCGGAGCCCGCGCTCCCTCGCCGGTCTGCCTCGTCTACGTCGCCGCCTTGTCCCCGCCGGCCTGCCTCCCCATCGCCGTCGTCCCCGTCGACCACCCCGACCCCCGCTGCCCCGTCCCTACGGATCCCGGTGAGGCCTCGGGCCTCTCCCCCCCTCTCTGCTCGCGCACGCGCCCGCGCGCACCGCAGCCTCGCCGCGCTCTGCCGCACGCGCGCGCGCGCCGCCCACTACCCTCGCTCGCGCGCCCGCGTCGCTCCTCGCCGCCAACCGCCCGCTCCGGCCCCCCCCGCTTCGCCTCCGCGCGACCGCCGCCCGCTGCCGCTCCAGCCACCGCGCTGCCGCCCGCGGCCGCTCCAGCCACCGCGCCGCCGCCCCGCCTCCGGCCCCGCCGTGGCCTCGCCGGCGCCCGCGCCCGCCGACCGCCCGTGCGTCCCCTTTGGGCACCGGACATGTCCGGTCCCGAAAGGGGCACGCCCCGGACGTGTCCGCCCCTGGGCCACTGCCCAGTGGGGCCCGGACCCCTGTGACGCTGACGAATGGGGCCCACGGCCCAGAAACAGTTTTGAGAAAATAGAAATAAAAATAAATAATTAAAATAATTAAAATAATTAATTAATTAATTAATTAGTTAATTAATCCTGATTAGGTTAATCTAATTAACTGATTAGTGTTAATTAAACAGTAATTAGTAATTAACTTAAATAACTGCTGACGTCAGCATGATGTCATGCTGACGTCATCAATTACTGTTTCGGATAATGTTGAATTAAATAATTAATTAAAATTTCAGAAATTAATAAAAACTTTAGAAAATCATATCTTTTAAACCGTAACTCCGATGAAAATATTTTATACATGAAACTTGCTCAGAGCGACGATACGAACCCGGATACGCCCTCGGTATCTCCGTCAGACGCCCGCAGCTATGAGAACGTTGAACAATTAGACCGATTCCGATAAATGAATAGTGTCCAACCCTAATTAAATAAATCCGGATAAATTCCTAAATTAACTAAATCGCTTAGTTAGGCTGTATATCACCCCGGCCCTGCGTTTAGACATGTCATGCATCCCTGTTGCATTATTGCCGTGTGTTTACTGTTTCTTCCCCCTCTTCTCTTCGGTAGACTACGAGACCGACGCAGCTGCTGGTGCCTCGACCGACTACGTTGTTGACGACCCCTACTTGCCAGAGCAACCAGGCAAGCCCCCCCCTTGATCACCAGATATCGCCTATTCTTCTCTATACTGCTTGCATTAGAGTAGTGTAGCCTGTTACTGCTTTCGGTTAATCCTATTCTGCTGCATAGCCTGTCATTGTTGCTACTGTTGTTGATACCTTACCTGCAATCCTAAATGCCTAGTGTAGGATGCTAGTTTATCATCATTGGCCCTGCATTCTTGTCAGTCTGCCTTGCTATACTATCGGGCCGTGATCACTCGGGAGGTGATCACGGGTTATACTATACATATATACATACTATACAATTGGTGACTAAAGTCGGGTCGGCTCGAAGAGTACCCGCGAGTGATTCACGGATTGGGGGCTGAAAGGACCTTTGTCCCAACGGCCCTTTGAGTGGATCTTTGTGGCGGAGCGACAGGGCAGGTTGAGACCACCTAGGAGACAGGTGGGCCAGGCCCTGGTCGGCGTTCGCGTTTACTTCATAATAACACGTTTAACGAGATTGGATATTTGATCTGAGTCTGGCCACTGGCCTATACGCACTAACCAACTACGCGGGAGTAGTTATGGGTATCCCGGCGTCGTGGTATCAGCTGAAGCCTTCTTGACGTCAGCGACTGAGCGGCGCGCGCCGTGTTGGACCGCGCTAACGTAACCGCCGTGATCGTGTGGGTTGCTAGGTCTGCTCGCGGCCGCGTACGCAACGTGCAGGAGCGCACTGGGCGATGGGCCCAGACCCCAGAGTGCCTAGGATTAGTCCGGCGTGTTGACCTCTCTGTTGAGCCTAGGTGGGGCTGCGACGTGTGGATCTTCCGAGGCCGGGCATGACCCAGGAAAGTGTGTCCGGCCAAAGGGGATCGAGCGTGTTGGGGAATATGTGGTGCACCCCTGCAGGGAAGTTTATCTATTCGAATAGCCGTGTCCCTCGGTAAAAGGACGACCCGGAGTTGTATTCCGACCTCATGACAACTAGAAATGGATACTTAATAAAACACACCCTTACAAGTGACAGATATAACCCGGTGGTCGCTCTCTCGCATGGTGGCGACGAGAGGATCGACGGGTAGGATTATGCTATACGTTGTTGCTTGGTTACTTCCAACTACTCTCTTCTATTGCTTCAAGATGGAGGCTGCCAGAAGCGTAGTCTTCGACAGGACTAGCTATCCCCCTCTTATTCTGGCATTCTGCAGTTCAGTCCACCGATATTGCCTCTTTACACATATACCATGCATATGTAGTATAGATCCTTGCTTGCGAGTACTTTGGATGAGTACTCACGGTTGCTTTCCCCCTCCTTTTCCCCCCCCCCTTTCCCTTCTTGCTGGTTGTCGCAACCAGATGCTGGAGCCCAGGAGCCAGACGCCACCTTCGACGACTACTACCACCAGGACGGAGCCTACTACTACGTCCAGGACGCCGACGACCAGGAGTAGTTAGGAGGATCCCAGGCAGGAGGCCCTGCGCCTGTTCGATCTGTTGTATCCCTGTTTGTGCTAGCCATCTTATGGCACCTTGTTTAACCTATGTCTGTACTCAGATATTGTTGCTTCCGCTGACTCGTCTATGATCGAGCATTTGTATTCGAGCCCTCGTGGCCCCTGGCTTGTATTATGATGCTTGTATGACTTATTTATGTTTTAGAGTTGTGTTGTGATATCTTCCCGTGAGTCTCTGATCTTGATCGTACACGTTTGCGTGCATGATTAGTGTACGATCGAGCAGTGGGGCGCCACATTAAAATAATTTGTTCATCAAGCACAACGACGTCTCAAACCAACCTCTTGCACGGCGGCGAGGATGTCAGCTAGATCCATTTTGTCCGATGACGAACGCGCTGACGGCGTGACGTTGCTGGCCGGCCGAGGCAGGTGTCGACGGCGTGAGGACGATGGCCGGTTGTAGCAGGCGGAGTCCGCGGAGGAAGGCGGCGACGAAGATCACGGGTGGGCGGCCATCTGGGCGACGGGAAAGGAACGCGGCGGCAGCGGCAACGGCGCCGGGGCACGCGCGGCGGCCTGTTTGGGCGGCGACCCGGGCGACGGCGACTTCGCGGAGACGGGGGCCGACGTGGAGACGGCGTGTATGCGTTTAGGGTTTAGGGTTACGACGGCGGGCGTCGGCGGCTCCCGTGACGTTTTTTTTTTCAATAACTATCGACGCCAACGTGGAGACGTGCGGGCGTACGGCGGCGACGTACGGCGACGGGTGCGGGTACGCGGGCGGGCGTACGGGGCGCGACGTACAGCGACGGGTGCGGCATACACGGGCAGGCGTACGACGTCGCGCGCGGACGTACGGCGTCGGGGTGGGTATTCCTATACCTAATGTGAAATGACCATACTACCCATTATACGTTTCCCCCCGGGGGGGGGGGGGGGTGTACCGAAGCACTCCCCTCCAAACTTTTTTTTTTTGCAACATTTGTATGTGATAAAAGGTGGGGCTAAACTAAATACTGAAAAGTTCACGCTTTAATAACACTTTCGAAAGCACACCATTTTTTTATTAAGGAGAAAGCGCGACATTAAAAGAACATTCAGAGACAAAAAGAAGGCCTAGCCAATCTAGCTAACCTATACTTCCCACCATAAACAGTGCAGGAAAACTTGGTCACGAATCAGAAGTTTTTTGTTCTGTAATTTTTCTATGTTTTTTGCATTTTGCTTTTGCTTATCCATACATAACAGTTTTTCCAAGTTCAATGAATATGGGGTAGGAAACTCTCATGAAAATAAATACCAAATTAAGGTAGCATCAAAAGCAACTTCTGTAAGGTGTTTGACAGAGCTATGGTGTTTCAGCAAGCAGCTGAGTGACTTACACAAGTATATAGTTCTCCTGCTATCAGATATTCCTTCCTATTAAAAGCCTCTGTAGCTTGTAATTTCAGCTCAGCTCTTCTCTTTTCACACTTATTTTTATCCTGATCACAAAATATTTTTCGTCAGAAAAAATATTTACAAAAAATAGAGACAAGAAGTTGCATTTAGACATTAGCAATGACTTCATAACATGTGCATAACATTTTCTGTTATTATATACGAATATCATTAGCAAGCATAGTCAGAACTGTACAAGGATTTGATGACACCTATTAATGGTAAATAGTAGTAATATATAATGGAACTGCAATTGTGCATAGAAGGAAATACATACCCTTGGGTTCAAACCAAAGGATTTCACATGAGATATGATACCATCAATACTCCAATCCGGCAATGTTGAAATAGGAGAAGTTAGAGGAAACAACATTTCAACCATATTCCTTCTGCCTTTTAGTGCAGCAATTTCAATTGGAGTCGTACCGAACTGCAAGTCAAATTTCAGAATTAATCACTAATACAAAATGGCGTACATTTCGAGAAAGAGATTTGGCGAGTAGTAGTTAATTTGGAATTTCAAAAAAAATTAAACCAAAAATGGCTGTATAGGCATTGCATAGAAAAGTATTATTAATACACAGTAACAGCAAGAACAGCTTTAGCGACAATTAATATTGAACGGACGGAGTATATATGATAAGAACAGAAAAGAGGAAACTGTAAGACTCACTGCATCTCCAATATTGGGGTTAGCACCAGCATCTAGTAAGCACCTCATGATATCAGGTAAGCCGTTGTTTGCAGCCACCATCAATTGAGTAACACCGATATAGTCAGTCTTATTCACATCAGCACCAGCCTGTGTAAACAGAATTACTATCTGATTATTTGAGTAGGTGCTTGAGATGTCATCCGCAGAAGACACATCCACCCAAAATTAAGTGAAGCAGCATCTACAGATTACTCTTAAGAATCTTGATAAGAAAAAATATTACTGACCTCAATGAGTAGCTTAACGCATTCCAACGATTCTCTCTGTATGGCCATACTCAGTGGGGTACTATCAAGGTTCAAAACCTTATTGGGCTATGGAAAGTGAAAAAAATAATATCATTTTCTTATACTTGAAATACAAAGGTACAATAGAGAAATAACATCAGGCCATTATGTGTTTACATATATTGATATTTCACATGGAAACACATGGATTTTTAATGGAAATTAGATATAAATTTGCAACACCTGTGGAAAAGCGAGCATGTTTTACTCGAAGAAAGTACTATGGTCAAATGTTGAATACATGGTTTTACAATGTACCAACATAAATTTTTGGTTTAGATCGAGCAAAAGTGCTGCATATACCAAGCTTTCTCTATTTCAGTGAATGGTAGCCCCAAATGGGAGATGAAGGCCCTTAAATAAAGCAGGTTTTTTCTTTTGCTTAACGGAAAAGAGAAGTAGAAAACTGGTGTCTTACATCTGCATGGTGCTCCAACAAAACCTTCATCGGGCCAACTTCACCGAGATTAGTGGCCGCATGCAACGGGGTCCCGTGCTTAGAATCGAAAACATCCACATCGGCTCCCCTTGAAAGTAGCAATTCTACTATTTCACAATTTCCTGGAAGAGAAGTTTTTTACAAATCAACAATATAAGCATATGGTTTCCTACATGCATACATCTCCAATGACAGATCTATATTAAATGAGCTACGGATCAGCACGAGGTTTCTCTCATTAATGGCCTAGCGACCACTTTCGTATATATTTTTCTCTTGGCGGCACCGAAAATCATCAAGTCCTGTGATCGTGAAGCTGGATCATGTTCCTTGTCAATCTCGACAGGCATTGCCGCTTGCTGCTGGGTTGGGTGGAATCCAAACCTGCAGTCAAAGGCACTCTTCATGCTGCTGTCCTTTAGAACATCTGGAAAACCCCAAATGCAGAAGTGTTTGGAAAGCCTGTGCTGCCTTCTGCGTCTCTCCATAGAAGAATTCCTGCTGATATTGACCTATGGGCCAGTTGATGTGACAATGTTGACTGCAAGGCCTCCCGGGCGCTTTGCAGCTTCGCGGCCAGAGGCATTGGCTAATTTTGCTCTTTTTTTGTTTCCAAGCTTTTGTAAAGTGCTGTAAACTCAGAACGTCTTGGCTCCAGTTTTTATGAAAATGTTCAGGTTATGAGTAAACAAGACTACAGCTAACAAGTAACTAGAATTAATTAGATATCGGATTACATTGTATTCCAATCTTCAAAGTCGTGCCTGTTAGATGTGTATAGTACCTTTTCTGTATATCTCCATTGTATAAGGGGTTTCTTGCACTTTACCATACATGTACATGTATTGGCCTTTGGCCCCGTGTGAACGCTAGTTGCTTATTCTCCAACATGGTATCAGATGCTAGGCTAGCCTCACTCTCCCGCACGATGCAACTCCGTGCGCCCCGTACCTAGTCTGCCTCGTCTCCGGCCATCCTCTGCTCGGTTCCGGCCGCCCCTGCCTGTATCCGCCCGCCGCCGGCCGTCTTCGCCCGTCTCTGGCCGTCTCCTCCTTGGCCCCGACCGGATCCGCCGCCCCGTTGCCTGGCTCCTCCCTCGACTATATCTGGCCGCTGCCGCCCCAGGCCTGTCCGGCTGTCTGGTTTTGGCCGCCGTCGCCGCCCCTGCCCCGTCCGACCACCGCCGCCCCCGACCCGTCCGGCTGCCGCCGCCCCCAGCATATCCTGCTGGCTGGTTCTGGCCGCTGGCTCGAGCGAGCCCCTGCCCGATCCAGTTCCAGATCAAGCGAGCCCCTGCCCGATCCAGATCGGGTATTTTGCATCGGTTGACTTAAAAAAAACCCAGAGAGCTCCTCGTGTCTCCCTCGGGCTATGTCGATGTTCCTCGGTGCTCGGTGATCTTCGATGGCACCACCTATGCTGAGTTAGTGGGGTTCATGCATATCCATATGTGCGGTCTTCTTCCGTGGGGCGTTCTCTCTGGCGAGGTCACCTGTCCGCCATGCCCTGTTGCTCCCATGGCTCCTACCCCGCTGGTGCCGCCAGTTCTTGCTGCTGATGCTTCCCAGGCTGATCGGGATACAACCAAGGCTCTCGATGATGCTGCGGTTGATGCTTATGATCAGTAGGTATCAGCTTACTCAGATGCTCTTTCTGTCTACCGCGATGATCTGTCTGCTTACACTCAGTGGTGCAATGTTGATGCTCAAGCTGCTGCTGTTCTCACTGCGAGTGTCCTCCCTTAGTTTGCTTCGGAGTTCATGGGCCTCGGCACCGTTGCAGCGATGCAGTCTTATCTCTGTCGGCGCTATCAGCCCTCTGGTGATGCTCTCTACTTATCTGTGGTGCGTCAGGAGCACGCTCTTCAGTAGGGTGACTCTTCTGTTGATGAGTTCTACACACAGTGTTCTGCCATCTGGCGCCAGCTTGACTCTCTTCGGATAGTTGTTTGTGGCGCTTGCCGTTGCTGCCAGACTACGCAGTCCGACTTGGAGTTTCAGCGTGTCCATGCGTTCTTATCTCGCCTCTGTTCCGAGTTTGAGCCTCGACGTGCTCACTTTCTTGCTCATGGTCGTGTTCCTGTCTCGGAGGTGCTTGCTGAGCTTCGTGCTGAGGAGACCCGACTTCATCCTACTGGGTTGCTTGCGGTTCCTTCTGTGTTGGCTGCCCGAGCTCCTGTGTCGTCTGCTCTTCTCACCGCTCCACCGCTCCTGCCTACACCTTCAGGGGGGTGGGTCGCCCTCCTTGTGCTGAGAAGGGCCGGTCACACCGTGACACCTTCTGTGGCTACTGCTCCCGGCCAGGTCACCCAGAGTCTGATTGTTGCCAGAAGCAGCAAGACCAGAGGCGCTCCTCTTCCAGTGGGACTCATGCGTCTTCCTCGACTCCGTCGCTCACTGACCAGGACATTGTGCGGCTCAAGCGCCTACTGGCTTCCTCCGTCTCTTCATCGATGGGTTCCGCTGCCGCTGTGACTGCTTCCACCCCTCCATCACCGCCGGCACCTACACCATCAGGTACATCTTCGTGGGTTCTGGATTCTGGAGCTTCTTTTCATATGTCTTCTGATTCTTCTGCGTTGTCTTCTCTTCGACCTCTTTATTCTCCTATTAATGTTCTCACTGCCGATGGCACACCCCTTCCCGTTGCTAGTCGTGGCACTCTTTCTACTCCGTCTTTTTCAATTTCTAGTGTTTCTCATGTTCTACGTCTTACCATGAATCTCTTTTCCGCTGCCCAACTTACTGATTCTGGTTGTCGTGTAATTCTTGATTCCGACTCTTGTTCTGTTCAGGATCTCCGCACCAAGGCTCTGGTTGGTGCTGGCCCTCGGCGCCGTGAGTCAGAGGGTCTTTGGGAGGTTGACTGGCTTCGTGTTCCTTCCACTGTCACCACCTCTGCTAGTTTACATGCTCTTGCTGCCTCCTCCTCTGCGTCCTTCCAGCAGTGGCATCACCGACTTGGTCACATCTGTGGCTCCCGCTTATCGTCGTTGGTGCGTCAGGGTGTCTTAGGGTCTATCTCTGGAGATGTTTCTTTACATTGTGATGGTTGTAGACTTGGAAAACAGACCCAGTTACCTTATCCTAATAGTGAGTCGGTGTCTCAGCGTCCTTTTGACTTAGTTCATTCTGATGTATGGGGTCGTGCTCCCTTTTATTCAAAAGGTGGTCATCGCTACTATGTTCTGTTTATTGATGATTTCTCTCGCTACACTTGGCTCTACTTAATGAAATCTCGTAGTGAGGTTCTCTCTATATACAAACGATTTGCTGCCATGGTTCACACCCAGTTTTCCACGTCTATTCGTATTCTTCGTGCTAACTCCGCTGGAGAGTATATCTCCCAGATGTTGCGTGGTTTTCTTGCGGAACAGGGTACTCTTGCCCAGTTCTCATGTCCTGGTGCCCATGCTCAGAATGGCGTTGCGGAACGTAAGCATCGTCATCTGCTAGAGATGGCTCGTGCGCTGATGATGGCCGCTTCTCTTTCACCCCACTTTTGGGCTGAGGCCGTTTCTGCATCCACCTATCTCATTAACATTCAGCCCTCGACTGCCTTGCAGGGTGCTATTCCTATGGAGTGTCTCACTGGTCGTTCTCCTGACTACACAGCTCTTCGTATGTTTGGATGTGTGTGCTATGTTCTTCTTGCCCCACAAGAACGCACCAAACTGACTGCTCAGTCGGTTGAGTGTGTTTTTCTTGGCTACAGTGCTGAGCACAAGGGCTATCGATGTTGGGATCCTGTTGGTAGTCGGTTGCGCATTTCGCGTGATGTGACTTTCGATGAGTCTCGTCCTTACTACCCCCGCCCTTCCTCCTCGAGCTTTTCTGTGGACGATATTTCTTTCCTTCTCCTTCCTGATATACCCTCCTTTGTCCCTCCCGTCCCCCCTTCCTCCGACACGTCTCACTCTTCCCCCTATGCCACCGACACCACCTTCTCCTCCATCCTCCTCTCCACCATCCTCTCCGGTCTGTCGGCATCTCTCTCCTTTTCCTCTCCACTACACTCACCGGCCTCGTGTGGAGGATGATTCCCCTGACGCGTCTTCCACTTCCGGAGCACCTCCTTTCATGTCTCCACCGGTTCATAATCTCCGTGCTCGGCCTCCCCCCCACCTGATCGCTATTCTCTTGACCAGTACGGCCTCTCCAGTGTTGCTGAGCCGACTTCCTATCGGGCTGCCCTGACTCAGCCTGAATGGCAGCTTGCGATGGCCGAGGAGATTGCTGCCCTTGAGCATTCTGGCACGTGGGATCTAGTTTCTCTTCCTTCCGGTGTTCGTCCAATCACGTGCAAGTGGGTCTATAAGATTAATACTCGCTCTGATGGTTCTCTTGAGCGCTACAAAGCTCGTCTTGTGGCTCGTGGTTTTCAGCAGGAGCAGGGCCGTGATTATGATGAAACATTTGCTCTTGTGGCCCACATGACCACTGTCCGCACTCTCCTTGCTGTGGCTTCTGTTCGTCATTGGTCTGTGTCTCAGCTTGACGTTCAGAATGCCTTTCTCAAAGTGAGTTTCGTGAGGAGGTTTATATGCAGCCACCACCGGGGTACTCTGTTCCTGATGGTATGGTCTACCGACTTCGACGCTCCCTCTATGGTCTTAAACAAGCCCCTCGTGCCTGGTTTGAGCGGTTTGCCTCCGTTGTGACTGCCGCGGGCTTCTCGCTAGTTGATCATGATCCTGCTTTGTTTATTCACACATCTCCTCGTGGTCGGACTCTTCTCCTTCTATATGTCGATGACATGATCATCACCGGCGACGACTCTGACTACATTGCCTTTGTTAAGGCCCGCCTTCGCGACCAGTTTCTAATGTCTGATCTTGGTCCCCTTTGCTATTTTCTTGGATTGAGGTTTCTTCGACCTCTGATGGCTTCTTCATCTCCCAGGAAAAATATATTCAGGATCTTCTTGCTCGAGCCGCTCTTGGTGATGAGTGCACTGTTGTGACTCCTATGGAGCTCAACGTTCAGCTTCGTGCGTCTGATGGTGATCCTCTTCCTAATCCCACTCGCTATCACCACCTCGTTGGGAGCTTAGTCTATCTCGTTGTTACTCGTCCTGACATATCCTATCATGTTCACATTCTCAGTCAGTTCGTTTCAGCCCCCACCTCTGTCCTCTATAGTCACCTCCTCCGTGTTCTACGATATCTTCATGGCACGATCTCTCGTCGCTTTTTTCCCCGCTCCAGCTCTCTCCAGCTCCAGGCCTACTCTGATGCTACGTGGGCTAGCGATCCTTCTGACCGACGCTCGCTGTCTGCTTACTGTGTATTTCTTGGTGGCTCTCTCATTGCCCGGAAGACAAAGAAACAAACTGCAGTTTCTCGCTCGAGTACAGAGGCTGAGTTGCGAGCGATGGCTATGTTGACTGCTAAGGTGATCTGGTTACGATGGTTACTTGAGGACTTTGGTGTGTCTGCTACTACATCGACTCCCTTATTGTCGGACAGTACAAGCGCTATCAGTATTGCACATGACCCGGTGAAGCATGAGCTCACCAAGCACATCGGTGTGGATGCATCCTTCGTGTGCGCAGGTGTGCAGGATGAGGTTCTTGCTCTTCACTATGTGCCATCTGAGTTACAGTTGGCGGACTTCTTCACGAAGGCACAGACTCGAGCGCTGCACGGGTTTTTTCTCTCCAAACTCAGTGTTGTTCACCCACCATGAGTTTGAGGGGGGTGTTAGATGTGTATAGCCCCTTTTTCGTATATCCCCATTGTATAAGGGGTTTCTTGTACTTTACCACACATGTACATGTATTGGCCTTTGGCCCTCTGTGAATGCTAGTTGCTCATTCTCCAACAGCGCCATTATCCAAATTATCCATATATATGCGTGAGCTTGGTCGATAGGCATATATATCATGTAAAAATGTATCAAAGACAGACTAATGTAAAGACATTTGGCAAAACAAATATGCCCTGGGACCGCAACAACGTGTTGGAGGGGGGGGAGGGGGGATACCATTCATTGTTGCAGTATGGAGAGGCGACCCCAATCTCCCAGGTATGGTCGGATCAGCCCCACGATCGAGAAGATACCTTGCTGCAGCAACTGCCCCGAAAGTTGCAGAGATGAACAGTGCGGTTTCACCTGCAAAAGAAGAAACAAAATTGGGTTGTAGGGTTTAGGGTTTTTCTTCCGATTAATCCATGCATATAGGAGGCGCAAAATTGACGGGAAGGGAAGAGATAGGAAACCTAGGTCGTTGGGCTGGTTGACGTCGACGCGGAGGTCCTCGACGAGGTAGGCGCAGATGTCCAGCCGGCCCTCCATGACCGCCACGCACAGCGCGCGGATCCAGATGCACTCGTCCGTCACGACGGGCGCCAGCTCTGGGCGCACGATCGAGGATCTATCTACATTAGCATCGATCGATGGAGAAGAAACTAAGGTCGGGAGAGCTGTAGGAGAGGTTGGTAGTGATTGTGGTCAGTACCTTTGAGGAGACGGAGGTTGCCCTCCAGAGCAGCCTTCAGGACCGGGTGCGGGGACGCAGCCGCCTTCTCTTCCATCTTCAGGGCAATCGGGCGCGTGTGGAGAAGACGCGAGTCTTAGTAAGTCGCAGGAGACTCGAGAGTGGTCGTCGCGGGGAAGGAGAGGGGAGGCGATCGCCGGCGCGCCGTGATATGCGGTGGGTTCGTTAGGGCAGGGTAAAATTTTAAGCCCGGATGATTTTCATTTCAATAATCCTACATCTACGCAAGCCTACGAAGACTCTTACTTAAATTTCCTAACTAACCCTCCACCCCCCAGATTTTCATGCGGGTGGGCCACTTCCTCCCCTAATCTCCAATCCTAGTCCTCCACCTGGCTGTTTACGTTAAACCAGTAAGCAAATTTTCGTAGGTGTAGCATTGCCCTTTTCATTTTGGGGCCACATGAAAATCCTTGTCCAAATTTTCGATGATGGAACCTCATGATCATTTTTTTGTCCATGTATCTTCTGCTTCCATATTTTCTAATGTCTTATATTTTGTCCATGTACCATCCAAAATGAAAACTATATTTGTTACATTTCCTTGAGATAATATGCTATTTTCACTTATAATGTTGTCTGTTAGACCCTAGTAATGTGTGATGCAAGAGACATGCCAAATTTACCTAGAATTCTCTCTTTGTACCTGGCTATCACCGAACAACGACAGCTCCTATACGAGGCTAAGGACCTCTAACCTCTCTCGACTCTTCCAACTCCACAAATTCAGCTACCCAAGCCAGTTTCTCATTTCTTGCAGCAACTCCCGTCCGTTCGGCACCCAAACCAGCATCTCCATTGCCACCTTGGGATGGCACACGACTGCTGGCCTGTCTAGCACTAGCTTGGGCCGGCTAGAAGCAGCCTAGATCGGTCAACCTGTGTATATAGCTCACCTCGAGTCAATGGCGTCGGAGAGAGGGCTCAGAGGAGGCGGACCTTGACAAGGTGAGCACCGGCTCGATTCGGGGATGGCTGGACGAATTGTTTTCTTTGGCGGGGACACTTCAACTGTCAATATGGCTTCTCGTTTTTACACCGTGGGTCGAGCCAGCTTCTCGAATTTAGCTTCCTGGTGGTGCTCAGATGTTCTGGCGAACTCTAACTATGGAGTTCATGGAATTGATCCGAACAGGCCCTAAGCTCGTCAAAATGCCCAGCAAACACATAAGGGCGATGCAACTGGGCTGACCAATTAACGTTGACCGCACTGACTCAGACAAGTAGCGAGCAATTCTTTTCCCTACTATTTACTTTCTCTTTTCAGTTGATTTTCCAAAAGACACATGTTTATTATAAAAAGTGAATATTTTCTGAAATTTTGAGAACATTTTTTATAAATTTTGTGAAGACATTTTGTATTTTGAACATTTAAAAAATGTAAACTAAAATATGCCAGCATTTTTAAGTTCTAAATGTTTTTTCTGAAATTGTGAACATTGTTTGCTTAAATAAGAAAACGGAAACAAAAACCTGTAAAAAAAGAAAAACCTAAAACCAAGAAAACCAGGAGTCAGAACCTTACTAAATGGGCCGGCCCAGTTCAGTCGTTCGCTAGCCCGGTTCTGAGCGATTGCTGGGCATCTTGCTGCAATGAGCGATAAATAAGAAAAGTTGTAAACGATAGTTTTTTTTAAGAGAATCTCACGAAACTTTTGTTCATGTATCTTCTGCCTCCGAATTGTCAAATACCATCCAAAATGAGACTACATTTGTGTCCATTTCCTTGAGATAATATGTTATTGACACTTGCCAAATGTTATTAGAACCAGCAACGTGTGATGGCAAGAGACGTGCCAAATTTGCCTAAGTTTGCCTAGAATCCTCGCCTTGTCCCTATCTAGCAGCGAACGGTGAGAGCTCCTGTATGAGGCTAAGGGCCTCGAACCTCTCTTAACGCTTCCAACTCTTTTTTTTTATGGTGCTTCCAACTCCACATATTTAGGGCCAGTTCTTTTGGTGGCTTCTAGAATAAGCTGAAAAAAGCTGCCCCCTATCCAGCTTATTCTAGAAGCCCAACCAAATTTATTTTTTTAGAAGCCTAGTAGCCTAGTAGTTAAGACTTAACTACTAGGCTTCTAAAAAAATAAATTTGGTTGGGCTTCTAGACTTAACTACTAGGCTTCTAAAAAAATAAATTTGGTTGGGCTTCTAGAATAAGCTGGGTAGGGGGTAGCTTATTCTGGAAGCCCAAAAAAGCTAGCAAAAGAACTTGCCCTTAGCTTCTCGAGCTAGCTTCTTGATCTACGTAGCAACTCCCATCCGTTCGGCACCCAAAACAGCTTTTCCATTGCCACCTTAGGCTGGCAACGGCTGCTGGCCTATCTTGTGCCATCTTGGGCCGGCAGGAAGCAACCTAGGTCGGCCAACCTGTGTACATAGCTCACCTTGGGTCAATGGCGTCGGAGTGGGGGCTCAGAAGAGGCGGACCCTGACAAGGTGAGCATCGGTGTCAATGGTGCGGGATGGCGTCTCCTCCTCACGGGGATGTAGTGTGGGGGCTGGTCATGAGGGAAGTACAAACAAGATCCGACGGGGATGGGATTGGAACGGCTGGATCTGTCGGCAAATAGGAGGGTTGGCTCGCGACGGGGTGAAGCCGGACATGGCAGCGGTCGGTAGGGTTACCAGGTCGAGTGAGAGGATGTTTATTGACGGGGAGATGGTGGGTACCGATTCAATTTAGGTGTAGCAATCAAATTTTTTTAGAGGGGAGTGTATTAATTCGAGGGTGGCTGGATAAATCGTTTTCTTTGGCGATGGCACTTCAATTTAAAAAATGGCTAACTCTTGTTTTTTTTTTTTGTTTTGGCGGACCTAGGCTTTGGGGGCTTCTCGTTTTTACATCGTGGGTCGGGGCTTCTCGAATTTAGCTTCCTGGAGCTCAGACGTTCGGGGGTGGGCTCCAGGTGTGGAGTTCGTGGACGAGAACAAGAGAGCGCTGCAACCGGGTAGACCCATTAACATTGACTGTAGCGACTTGGACAAGTAGCGAACGATTCTTTTCCTGACTATTTACTTTATATTTATAGTTAATTTCCCCAAAGACACAACTTTTATTAAGAAGTGATTTATTTTTAATTTGAAGAACTTTTTAAAACTTTTGTCAACACATTTTGCATTTTTTTGAACATTTTATAAAAGTGTAACTGAAAATGCAAAACTATATTCTAAATGTTATCTAAAATTCTGATCATTCCAAAAAAACAAAAAAGAAACCGGTAAAAAGTAAGACCAAGAAAACTAGGAATGAGAACCTTACTAAATTGCTTGGGCTAGTTCAGTCGTTGGCTAACTCGGTATTGTTTGGGCATTTTGCTGCAATGAGTGATAAATAAGAAACGGTGTGAACGATAGCTAAGGCAAGCAGCAACTCTAAAAAGATAGTAGACTTGAAAAATAAAGTGAAAAAAGGACAGGGCCGACCCTGAGGCCGAAAAAAGTTACAAGCAAAAATGTACACACCGTAGTGAGAGCAACTCCAAGGCGCTGACCCAAACTGTCCGAGTATGTTCGTTTGGGTCGAAACGAACACAAAAGTTGACCCAATGCCGCGACCCAAACGGACGCGCGTCCGTTTTTTTGTCGGCCGCCCGACCCATTACCGACCCAAATTTGGGCCACGTTTGCATCGGCGCAGACACGAAACGGACGCGCGCGATGCCCGCCCTTGTCCTCCCCTGGCCCACCAGTCGGTGGCACATTGATCATTCTATCTTCCTCTCATCGACAACCAGCACACCCGGCCGCCCTACCCATCGCCGCCGCCCAGTTCCGATGCCCAGGCCAGCCGTCCGCACCCACATACCTCCTCCCGCAGCACGCCACCTTCCAACGTCACCGCAGCAACTCGACGTCGCTGCCACCACCCCCTCGCTCCGCGCTTCCCCTGCTTGCAGCACCCAAGCGCGGCGACCTCGCTCGCCGGACGCCGACATGCCTGCTACCAGGTCCAAGGGAGGTGCGAGGCTCTTCACCGGCCAGCTACTTCGACGACACCAGCAAGTTGTTCGACGGTTTGCCCGCAAGGTCCAAATGGACTCCGTCGACGAGTTCTTTTTCCACATTTTCATTTGCGACTCGGATGATTCTTCATCCGACGATGAGGAGCTTGTGGCTGCTGTGTTGGTCATCCATGACCATCTTAGTGAAGGAAATATGCCCTAGAGGCAATAATAAAGTTGTTATTTTATATTTCCTTATATCATGATAAATGTTTATTATTCATGCTAGAATTGTATTAACAGGAAACTTAATACATGTGTGAATACATAGACAAAACAAAGTGTCCCTAGTATGCCTCTACTTGACTAGCTCGTTAATCAAAGATGGTTAAGTTTCCTGACCATAGACATGTGTTGTCATTTGATGAACGGGATCACATCATTAGGAGAATGATGTGATGGACGAGACCCATCCGTTAGCTTAGCATAATGATCGTTAAGTTTATTGCTATAGCTTTCTTCATGACTTATACATATTCCTCTTACTATGAGATTATGTAACTCCCGAATACCGGAGGAACACTTTGTGTGCTATCAAACGTCACAACGTAACTGGGTGATTATAAAGATGCTCTACAGGTGTCTCGGAAGGTGTTTGTTGGGTTTGCATAGATCGAGATTAGGATTTGTCACTCCGAGTATCGGAGAGGTATCTCTGGGCCCTCTCGGTAATGCACATCATATAAAGCCTTGCAAGCAATGTGATTAATGAGTTAGTTGCGGGATGATGCATTACGAAACGAGTAAAGAGACTTGCCGGTAACGAGATTGAACTAGGTATGATGATACCGACGATCGAATCTCGGGCAAGTAACATACCGATGACAAAGGGAATAACGTATGTTGTTATGCGGTTTGACCGATAAAGATCTTCGTAGAATATGTATGAGCCAATATGAGCATCCAGGTTCCGCTATTGGTTATTGACCGGAGATGTGTCTCGGTCATGTCTACATAGTTCTCGAACCCGTAGGGTCCGCACGCTTAATGTTCGATGACGATTTGTATTATGAGTTATGTGATTTGATGACCGAAGATAGTTTGGAGTCCCGGATGAGATCACGGACATGACGAGGAGTCTCGAAATGCTCGAGAGGTAAAGATCGATATATTGGAAGGCTATATTCGGACATCGTAAAGGTTCCGAGTGATTCGGGTATTTTTCGGAGTACCGGAGAGTTACGGGAATTCGTCGGGGGAAGTAGTGGGCCTTAATGGGCCATACGGGAAATGAGAGAAGGGCCTCAAGGGGTGGCCGCGCGCCCCCCCATGGGCTGGTCCGAATTGGACTAGGAGGGGGCGGCGCCCCCCTCCTTCCTTCTCCCCTCTTCCTCCTTCCCTCCTTCTCCTACTAGGAATAGGAAAGATGAGGGGAATCCTACTTGGACTGGGGAGTCCTAGTAGGATTCCCCACACCTGGCGCGCCTTCCTTGGGCCGGCCACCTCTTCCCTCCCCTCCTTTATATACGTGGCCAGGGGGCACCCCAATAACAGAAAAAAGTTTCTCTTAGCTATGTGCGGTGCCCCCCTCCACAGTTACACACCTCGGTCATATCGTCGTAGTGCTTAGGCGAAGCCCTGCGCCGGTAACTTCATCATCACCGTCGCCACGCCGTCGTGCTGACGGAACTCTCCCTCGTCCTCAACTGGATCAAGAGCACGAGGGACGTCATCGAGCTGAACGTGTGCTGAACGCGGAGGTGCCGTACGTTCGGTACTTGGATCGGTTGGATCGCGAAGAAAGTTCGACTACATCAACCGCGTCGTTAGACGCTTCCGCTAATGGTCTACAAGGGTATGTAGACACACTCTCCCCCTCGTAGCGATGCATCTCCATGCATAGATCTTGCGTGATCGTATGAATTTTTTTGAAATTGCATGCTACGTTCCCAACACTTAGTAGGCAGCGACCAATGTTCAGGGGCTCGATCCTGGGGCACACTCCGACGTTGAATCGCAACCGAGAGAGCGGTTATTTCCTACTCTAGAAGGACTACTTCGAGACCTCCTACCCGCTCTTCAAACACCACCTATTCCGACGCCGTTTCCATATGGTTAGACATGTGTTCAACCGTATCTGGGAGGGGGGTGGCATACTAATAGATGTATCGGCTATCTCTTTTTTTAATGTATTTGAGATAATTTAATTTTCATTTGGCTTGTAAACTATGAGATATTTTATTTGCTTGTGAAACTATGAGGTATTTGTATTTTATTTGAATTATATGAACTAGTGCCAATTTTTTCCATATGTTTGCAAAAGGAGCTAAAAAATGGACGCAGGCCAGCCGCGATGACGAAAATGCGTCCGCGTGTTGGACACACGGCTGACACAAACACAAAAAGGGCGGACGACCCGACCCAAATGAAGAAAAAAGGACAAAAAATGCGTCCGTTTGAATCGGCGCATTGGAGTTGCTCTGAGCCCCTATTCAGCAAATGCGCGCACCTCCTCCCACAGCGCTAGAACTAGTGGGTGGGCTCAGTAACAAGTGCGCATGTGGCGATCCCTAGTGTTTGCGTTGTTATTTTCCTGTCGGTGATTTTTTAAGCATAATTTATTTATTTCACCTCGTTTTCTAATAAAATACTTCTAAAAACTCTAAAAATGTTCGTGAATTCAGAATATATTCACCTATTTAATTTTTTTTTGAAAAAATAAAAAACAATTGTGATTTTGAAGAATGTTTATGAATTTAAAAACATGTATTCAAAAAACATACGCAAGTTTGAAAAATGTTCATGAGTTTTAAATTTTTAATGAATTTAAAAATGTTCTCTAATTCAAAAAATGTGTGAGAATCTTAAAATACATTTTAATTTCAAAACGTATTCACGGACTTAAATAGATGTTTGCGAATTCAAAAGATCTACATTAATTTAAAAAAATATTCATGGGTTTAAAAAATGCTCATGAATTTTAAAAATATTCACAAGTTTCAAAATTTTCAATTATTTCAAAAAAGGTTCTGGTTTGAAAGAATAGTCACAAATTAAACAATGTGCATGAGGTTGAATTTTTTTCATGAATTTGATTTTTTTTGTGTATTTTGAAAAAAATAATGGGTTTGGAAATTGTTCTTGATTTTTAAATATTTTACGAATTTGAAAATGGTTCATTATTTTTCCTGAAAAGTTAGTGAATTTTATGAAAGAAAAAAAATGAAAAAGGAAACAAAACAAACAAAAACACAGAGAAACAGACTAACGGGCGGCACATCACCATGGTTGGGTGTGCGTCTTGTCGCCATCCCCTGACGCACGCGGGGAATAGGATCCCCACACAATGCACACTCACACTGCCTTCTATAGATTTTCGAAGTGGACCAACCTATTCATGCGTTGTTCAAGCGAGGAAGCTGCCTCCCAATTTTGGGAAGCTTCCAGAATCTCCTGGGCCAATTTTGGGAAGCTTTTTTATGCTTCCGGCCTGTTTTATCTCTTGTCTGCCATTTGCTACTCGGTTCTTGTTTGGGGTTTTTAGTTTTTTCACTCAGTTTTGCTTTCTAAAATAATGAACATTTTTGAAAAAAATTGAATCCATGAACTTTTTCCAAATTTGAGAACTTTCTTCAAGGTCATGTACTTTCCTCAAATTTCACAATTTATTTCCAAATTCACAAACAATTTTTATTTCACAAAACTTTCTAAATCTATTGGACAACCATAGTCGACCTTTTTAGACTAGGAGTTGCTATTTGTTTCCCCCAGAAGAACCAAAAAAAGAAGCCAGTGTGTACAACGAGAGTACAACACCCGGGCGACCAATTGAGCGTGCGTGCTAAACTGTTGAATATAATTTGTCATCCCAACAAGTACTCCAAATTTGTATGAAAACTCTATGGCTGGTATCAACAAAAGCTTAAGGGTCATATCCATATAGGGGTTTGTACCTTACTTTGGGCAATCACCAGAATGACTATGTTTTTTTATAGACCTCACTCTATTAACTTTGTACATGCTATCTTCTGAGCCGCATCATTGATCTGTATGCGGTCATCACTTCAATGGGGACGCAGGTTAAGTCATGCAATCTTGTTTACCGATCGGTTTTGGTCTTTTCGTTTTTGTTACCTTCCTATTAAATTTGTTTTAGGGTATATCTTCTTTTTAGTTGATACTTCCTCCGTAAACAAATATAAGAGTGTTTAGATCACTAAAATAGTGATCTAAATGCTCTTACATTTCTTTACACAAGGAGTACTATGTATTTTGTTTCATAAAGATGGTTGTGAGGCCGGGTAAAAAATGAGGGTCGCGTGTGCGAATCAACTAATGGGCTGTCCAACGTGGAGGTCTCTTGCGAAAGCACGCAACTCATCTAGCCTAGCCCAAAACCAAAACCGTGCTGACCCACCAGAACACCGAAGCAGGCGGCAGGTAGCGGTAGTTCGCGTGCTGAAATCGACGCCACACGCAAGCTGACAACAGTCGACGGAGATGGAACAAAATCTCTCGCCAACTGAGGAACAGAGAAGGGTCCCGCCGTGTATCACGAGTCTCCTACTAGTCTACCTTTGGCTGGGTGCGGGTGCGTGGGTGGGCGCGGACAAGGACTGGACGAGGCCACCGGACAAACAACGACTATGCCAGCATTTGTTCCTGTCTTCTTGGTGTTGCTAGCACATGCATGCGCATGCGTGTGTCATTTTGTATGTGTATTTTATATTTGAGACTATTCGCTCCATAAAACCATAATATAATTTATTAGTATCTACAATCAGTCATTGTTTAATTTCTTTTTGGACCTATCTCAATGTAGACCCGAAGTGTTCCTTCCTTTAGCGGCGGCTAGGTTACACTTTTCCTCCAAATAACACTGCCTAACCCGTGGATTCGCCTCTTATCTGCCTACCGCTCCAGCGGCCGGCGGCAGGGAGGAGAATTCTGGTGCCTAGGCTTCGGCTGGTAGTTTTTGGTAGGGTTTTTAGTCCTCGCACGGCATCGTTCGGGCGGATACACTTCTTCTTTGAGTTGGTCTTCCGGATTCCGGTTCTCCTCGAGTTTGTAAGCGACTGAGCTCCGACATAGATTTTTGCTGTCTCCTTGGGACGATGAGGTTAGGGTTTCTCGTCGTACGTGTTCGACGACGAGATTTGATATCAGGCACTTCGAATCGATTCAAGTGTTCAGTGACAACGATAGCGGCTCCAGGGCGCTTGTCCTTAAGGGTACGTGCACGAAGACTTCCCGATTGTCATCGACAAGGTTAGGCTGGCTCCGGTAGAGGAGCGGCGACAGCGACACGTCGGCGGCTCGTTTTTGGCAGCAGTAGTTGTCGTTCGCCGGTCTAGAGACCTTGATGTTATTTTTATTATGTATGGGGTGCTTTGTACTTCTGGTGAACTTTTTTAATAGTTTGGGATGCTTTTCGCAAACAAAAAAGATCTCAATGTAAACCAACAAATATAATTTTGTAGTATTTAGAGTTTTTTGTTTATCTTCTATTTAAAAACACAAATAATTTTTAATATTTTAAAATAATACATGATTATTTCGTGAAGTTAGCAACATGGATAGGAGACTACGGGTAAAGCCTTCCTTCCCTCGATCTTCATCGGTGAGCCTGTTGATTTGCTTCCCCTTTTTCTGCCGCTCCGGCGACCGGTGGCGGAGAAGGGAATCCTGGTGCCTCGACTTCAACTAGTAGATATGTTAGGGTTTTCGTGCTCGGATGACATATGCTTCTTCTTCGAGCCAGTTTTCCAAGCTCTGATCCTTCTCAAGTTCGTCCATCGGGACGAATTAGGCAGAGCTCCGGCGTAGATTCCTGTCGGCTCCTCAAGGAAGAGAGGTTAGGATTTCTCGCCTTGCGCACGTGATGACGAGATTTGGTGTCAGGTTCTTTAGATCATTTCAGATCATTTCAAGGATTCAACGTACCTAAATGACAAATATGAAAAATAAACATACCGCATCATTTTCCCTTGTCATTGGTCATGGAACGCCAAAGCTATTCCTAACGTTAGAGCACATACAACCAGAATTGCCTATCCGAGCTCCTATATGCCCACGGACACGCCCCGACGCACCCGCGGACAGCGCCGACAGGTCCCCATTTGGCTCTCTCCCACAACCATACTCTTCAAATCTCAAAACCCAAATCCATGCACAACGATCATACAACGCAAATTCATCGTACATTCAACGATACAAACATAGTGTAGCCCGAATAAATTCAGTACATGCCAAAGTAAAACTCAATAGTTCATACCTAGATATGCGATACACGAATGAATCAACGAACAACAATAATGCAAATTATACCGAGTCTTGGTCAGGCATTCCATCGAACACCAAGTCAGCATGCCTGGAGCCAGCATTGCCCGAGGACGCCCGATGCATTTGAAGCGCTGGCGAGTCGACCATCATGTCCGCCTCGGGGACGGCTTGCAAAAAGCTCAACTCCGGGATGCCCGTCCACTGGGAGGGCAGAATGGAGTCATGCAACGATGACAAGTTGTTTGTCCAACAACCAGCGGATTGGCCTGCGTGGCGTCCATTTCCTTAGTAGCGAGTACGAAGGCCGTGTCGGCAGCTGCCTTCGTTGCCGCTATCTTCTCCGCCGCCTCATGCTTGCGCTGCCTCCGGCGGTGCTCCTTCCGGGCAAGGTTCTTCGCCTTGCAAGGATACGCTGCCAAGCCGGGGGCCCCGACTGATTCTATAGAGGCATCATCCGTGGCCATGGTAGCGGACAGGATCATCGGCGACGACATCAGTGACAACGCACGAGGACGGCGAGCAAGGGAAGAGGTGGGCGGCTGCATGGAGGCGGGAAATGGAGGGCAGGGCGGGAGGGTTGCGGACAAAGTGGAGGAGGAAGAGTCAATTTTGAGATGATTCGGGATGGGTCCGGCTTGTTGGAGCCAACATGACGCGTGTGTCTAGGTGCGTCCAGGTGTCTCCATACCCGCCCTAGATATGAGCCGGATATGGGAAGTGTCGGTCAGTCCAGGCATTTGAACCGGCTATAGGGAGCCCAGTTGAGTGATGTTTTTTTGTCTGGTAAGTGACAGGGCAGTCCGTCCGTGCGTTTGGGGATGCTCTTAGAAACTTAAACCCGTCATTGCCGTCCAATATCTCTCTTCGTCAACTAAGCTAACATGCGATGTTGTCGCTGTTGAATTTAAATTTGGAGACAACCAAACTGGTGAAGATATGTTAAAAAATAAATACTGGCATGCAACTTGAACACTACTACACAATGAGAACGAGATGACATTTTACATTTTTCGTCCATTTTTCAACAAATATGAGTGGATGGTAACTTTTGTAGTACAGATCACATTCGCACAGATATTTTTAGATATCTTTTGGGCCAGTTCCTTTCGGGAGGGAGACCTTTCGTTTCCGCTCTGAATTGAACTGAGGCGCTTGCGTCTGTACTGTGTTAAAAAAAAAAAGACAACGAGCTGACATTTTTACACTTTTCGTCCATTTTTCAACAAATATGAGTGGATGGTAACTTTTGTAGTACAGATCACATTCGCACAGATCTTTTTAGATATCTTTCGGGCCAGTTCCTTTCGGGAGGGAGACCTTTCGTTTCCGCTCTGAATTGAACTGAGGCGCTTGCGTCTGTACTGTGTTAAAAAAAAAGACAACGAGCTGACATTTTTACACTTTTCGTCCATTTTTCAACAAATATGAGTGGATGATAACTTTCTTAGTACAGATCACATTCGCACAGATCTTTTTAGATATCTTTCGGGCCAGTTCCTTTCGGGAGGGAGACCTTTCGTTTCCGCTCTGAATTGAACTGACGCGATTGGTGTGGAGCCCGGGGCATCGATGCCCTTAATTATCTACTAGGTACGTGGTACGCGCTACAGTCAAAAGCTAGGTAGCGATTCGATTCGATTCCCGCGATCCGACGCGTACCTTCCCGGTCGAAAATGTTGAATTGGGTGATGGAAACCGCGACGCGTGGGTCGCTTTCTACCGGCCGCCCATGCTTTTTCACTACTACTTGTAGGATTGCACTAACGTGTACACGGCCGGTCGATCTTCTGATGGATTTCTACTAAAGGTTGGCCGACCACATGGAGCTAAAATACGGTTGCTCCCCCTGCTCTCATCGCATGGAGACAGGCGCAAAAATCTGTATTTGCTTGTTAACAATCTAGGTAAGGTTGTTGCTTCGTTTATTAAATTTTTGGTGCCGAAGGTTGCTTCATTTGTTAATCGGTAAAACACCATGGCAATGTTACGCAACTTCAGCTGCAATGTTAATTAATGCAGCAACCCCACGCAAAGTAACACGCAGCAAGAAGAACACGTAGGTGTGGCTGTGCTTGACTTGATTGATACTCACACGAACACTCGTGAGAAATGTGCTGCGAATATCAACGCAAAGATCTGCTGTGCCTGCCTACTCTACCTACCTGGCCTCCGCGTGACCAATTTGGTTAACCAGTCAAGCAATTAACACCGTGAGCAAGAGCAAGCAAAGTTGGTCGGTCGGTCGAGATCCAGCAATTTCAACGTTACCGATGGTTCGATAGCTACGGTACGACCGCCTCCGATGGCACACCCTGGCTGGGTTACCGTGCGCAGATAGTTCGACCGCACCATGCACGGATGGTCAAACAACATGAAGCAAGCACGCAACGGACGGACTGGGTTACGGTTACGGTGTTTCTAACCACCACAGCTTGAGTTTTACTTTTGCGCGTTCATAATTTGTGTGAGCTCCACGCGAATAGGAGTAGGGCGCAAAACGATCTTACTATAACAATCTAGCTAGCTAGGTGGGCAGGTTGCTTCATTTGTTAATCAATAAGTCTCGATTGGTAGTACCATGTTTACGCAACACATGTTACATTTCAGCTGCAGTGTTTATCCACGCCGCAAACCCCACAAGAAGAAGAAAAATGCAGCAAGAAGTTTAAGCAAAAAGTGCTTGGAAGATTATCAACAAAAGCAATCCTGTCTGCCGTGCGTGACTTTTAACCGGTCAATCAATCAGCCAGAACCAATTAATACCGCAGACCAGATCAAGCAAGGTCGATCAGTCTGCCGATCCATCTCGATGAACAATTTCAAACTTGCCGATGGTTCGACAGGTACGATCGCCGTCGATCAGTCGATGGCACACCGCAGCGCAGCTGGCCGTACGAACAAAATCGCAACGGATCGATCGACCGGACATGCATGAACAGTCAAACGACGGCGAGCGAGCACGCAACGGGTTCGGGACGTACGTAACGTACGGGTTCGTGTCTGCCTGGCGACCACAACTTGAGCTTACTTTTTGTGCGAAAGTATATGCTGGCTGCAGTAAAAGCTCCACGTGAAATCGTACTAAGGCGCAGTTGAGTTGATGATGCCGTCAAGCTGAGGTTCAACTCTCAGTGCCCCGTCAACGTCAGCCTCAGCTAGCAGCTGCCTAGAACAGTCGTGGGACTTGACCCGCACCCATCAGGCATCGTCGGATGCTACGCGCAATGGACAAAGATCCGACATGGATTTCAAGGCGCGACGGCGACGGGCCACCGGCCACCAGCCATCCGCCGTCCAGCGTCCGGCGGCGTCCACAGCACACATTTACTGTCCGCAGTCTCCTCTCATTACTAGTACCGCTACTGCTCCCTTGCAGTCCGGGCGGGCGGGAGGAAGGTGCAGGTGAAAAAGTTGAGAGAGGTAACCTGATCCACACGGCCACCACCGGCACTGGTCGGGAGAGAATGTGGCACACGCGGCAGAACCTGCTTGGCTCCTCAGCCCTATAAAGCCAGGCCATATGCCATCTCCGGTTCTCCACACCACCATTCAGAGGAACCACACAACATCCACTTTATCCATCCGTCGGTTGAGAGGTTTAGAAGCGGTGAAGCACAAGTGCAGCAAGAGCTGCGAGAAGAAGGAGCGAGCAGCAGCAATGGCGAGGCACAGCCTCCTTGCCGTGCTCCTCGTCGGGCTGGTCGCGGCCTCCGGCTTCAGCCAGGCGGCCGCCGCTGGCCGGGGCCTCGCCGAGAAGCTCCCCGAGCCGGAGCCCAAGCCCAAGCCGACGCCGTACCCGGAGCCCAAGCCGGAACCCAAACCGGAGCCAATGCCTAAGCCTGAACCCATGCCAAAGCCAGAGCCTAAGCCTCTGCCCAAA
The DNA here is from genome assembly GCA_011799875.1 of Thinopyrum elongatum. Taxonomy (NCBI): domain Eukaryota; kingdom Viridiplantae; phylum Streptophyta; class Magnoliopsida; order Poales; family Poaceae; genus Thinopyrum; species Thinopyrum elongatum. Next base: position 116,039,857 of record CM022298.1, on the reverse strand, counting down.
CCTGAACCCATGCCAAAACCAGAGCCTAAGCCTATGCCCAAACCTGAACCCATGCCAAAGCCAGAGCCCAAACCGGAACCGAAGCCTGAGCCGATGCCAAAGCCCGAACCAAAGCCTGAGCCCAAGCCTTACCCGATGCCCAAACCTGAGCCTAAGCCAGAGCCCAAGCCCGAACCAATGCCTAAACCAGAGCCCAAGCCTGAGCCGATGCCCAAGCCCGAGCCTATGCCGAAGCCAGAACCGAAGCCAGAGCCCGAACCAATGCCAAAGCCAGAGCCCAAGCCCGAACCAATGCCTAAACCAGAGCCCAAGCCTGAACCTATGCCTAAGCCGGAGCCCAAGCCTGAACCCGAACCGAAGCCGGAGCCACCTCCGAAGGGCAAGCCGCCAATGACTGACAATTGATGTGATACTCACATATGACAGCTGAAGGAGGAGATCGACCCCGTCCGGAGCCACGATGTGCTATTTCTAGAATAAGTGGCGTAGTATCCGGCTAGCGAGATAGTGATGATGCATCTTTTTGTATTCCTTCTGTTTTCCACCATTCCTTTTAGTTTCTGTTGTTCCATGCACCCGTGATGAGTATTACTACTTTGTAATTATCATTTGCGTGTTGGTATACGTTCATCTGTGCACATGACTCGTTGTTCTTTCGTGTATCTACACATGCTTTTATTCGCATGGAAGACACATGTTTGTCCAGCGGACTGCAGTCTATGTTGTTTTCCTTGTGATTTCTTTCGTGGACGCACCCTCCATGCCCATATTCTTCCACTGGTTCGTCTTGAGAGCGTGTTTTTCAAAGATGAGCCCGTAAATGCTTGTGTGGTTTCTAGTTAAATTCACCACCCAGCAACAGGTGATGGCAAAAAATGTGCAAAGTTCACCTTAAAAAAAGAGATGTGCCAAATTCCCCAAGAATCCTATCTTTGTCCTCAGTAAGCACTGTATTTTCAGGATTCTAATGTGTGCACCCACCAGCAAACCTCCCAGCTAACATCTACAGCATGCCCAACGCCATACAAAATCCCGCTTTCCACACAAATTATCTTCTTTTTTCTCAAATACTAAAAAATATCTGCGGTTCCATACAATCCCCTTCCTAGATGACAATTTTTTTTGTCTTTTATCCTTTTTTTCTAGCCAGTACAGTACTGCTTAGATATCACCTTGATAAGCACATTTTTCACAGTGATTCACGCACACGATATATAACCACAATGGTTCAAGGAGACGATATATAACCACAATGTACAAATAGCCATGTTTACACGGTCTACAATATAACATATGACATCGGTACTCTTGGGATGGTTCAACACTAAACAGAGTCTTAAGCAACGAAACAGAGTCTCAATCTCTCCAGAGAATAACAGGCATGCATACCTTGGACTGGACATAGGAAAAGAGAATAACAGGCATGCATACCCTGGACTGGACATAGCAACAAAACAGGGCCTCAATCTCTCCAGGAACGTCTCATTCCAAATGGGTGAAGGCACTCCAGCCCCCTGGTACGAGGAGGATTCCTCGCCACCTCTTGGGCTTCCCTGCGACGAAAAATATTTTGGGGTAAGCAAGCGAGACTTCTATATGGCTCCTTTTTCCAGAGATTGATCAGATCAAATGCATGCATAGGGCACCAGGACAAGGTGCTCTCTTTCCATGGATTTGAGAACCAGAGCTCTAGCTCCAAACTCACTCTTAATAGATCTTAAACCGTTAAATCCACGTGATGCTCGAGTTTAGACCATCAAGACACAAAAAACACTTGCACTTCAGAAGGACTTCGATCTACTACCTCTGTTTCTAAATACAAGAAGTTTTGGCAGTTTAAATTGAACTGCCAAAACGTTTCATATTCAGGAACAGAGGGAGCATATAAGAAATAGTTCATCCTTTTAGGGGACCAATCAAGCAGGTGGGACTGCACAAGATTCCTCGCAACATGGAGACATGGAAAAACAATTACCTTAAAGCATTTGCTATATCGGCATTTGTAGGGTCCAGTTTCAAGCCAGCTGTGAACGTCTGAGCTGCTTTTCCATAGTCCTGTGAGTAGACACCAGAAGATGATTAATTTCATCATGGTCACGAAAGAATGGCCGTAACAAATTTCTTCTTTTTTACCTGTAGCAACATAAAGGCTGCTCCTAGTCGATAGTAACCTTTGGGCCAAAAAGGTCGTAGCACCGTGCACCTAGCAGCGTCGGAGAGAGCCTCTTTCCCTATCCCCGCATGCAACATACAGAAACTCCTATGTGCTAGGAGGTTTGCAAGACCTTTTGGGCTAGGCTGAAAACTCATTGCCTACAGTAGACCAATCACATGCAGATTTTGTTACAAGGTAGTTGACATAACACAATAACAACATTTTCACCGACCCCACTAACATTTCTGATAATCCAGATCGAGACAGAGAGAACCGTTCACTTTTATGAAATCAATATAACATTTCTGACAGAATTTTCACGAAAGATACATGGAAAATGATGCTGATTTTTTATGAATTAATATAGATAATTTTGAATACCTTTGGAAGTTCCACACAGTTCATCTAACTAAAACAGGTGCAGTTTTTTATATAGGTAACTAATAATCTGCCACGGTCACCTTCCATTGAGTTAGTTTTAATAAAGAAATACTGCACACATACATATATGTGAGATTGCAAGTTATTGGAAGACCACAAAACCATACATGCTATTTTGTTATCATTTTGCGCGAAGCTCAATTTTTTTACTAGCTAGTACCCAAATTTTTTATCTCTAGCCACTAGCTATACAGACTGACTGGACATTAGAACATATACTAAAGAAGGAGACCAGGTGTAGCTGCTACTGTAACTGGATGATAATAGCAACTGGGAGCACAATCAAGACTGCATTTTGAGGACAAAGAGTGCAAAACAACTGCTATAATAGCATGCAGCTGTAGTGCCACGCAAATCTGCCCTTTGTTTCAGACACTGTGGTTCTAGTCTAGGTGCAGCTTAAACAGTTAGATTAGGACACTGAACAGTTAGACAGGGATTGAACCTTTTAGGCATCTTCAAAATCTGAAGTGTCTTCCTAGATAACAATGACAAGCACATGTTTAATTGACACTGTAACTATCATAATCATCTAGGCTCAGTGACTTACACAAGTGTATAGCTCTCCTGCTATTACATATTCCTTTCTCTTAAAAGCCTCTGTAGCTTGCAACTTTAGTTCAGCTCTTTTCATTTCACATAGATGTATATCCTGATCAAAAAATATTTTTGGTCAACACATATATACAGCACAAACACAGAAAAGAAGCTTCACTTAGAATCTTAGTTGACCCTTACAATGACATTAAAACTTTCTCAAATATGGGGCGCTTATGCATAACATTTTTCTGTTGTTATAAATATCAATAGAAATCATGACTGCAGGAGCAGAGCAACAGAAGAATGGAAGACTACTAGCCATTATACATAATATTATGGAACTGTAAGTGAGCGGAAAAGGAACTACATACCCTCGGCTTCAAACCAAAAGATTGCACATGAGAAATAATTCCATCAACACTCCAATCCGGCAATCTTGAAATGGGAGAAGTTAAAGGAAATAACATCTCAACCATATCCCATCTGCCTTGGAGGGCGGCAATTTCGATTGGAGTTGTACCAAACTGCAGGAGTAAATGAGATGGCTGATTTCATGTTCGATCATCATTAATACAAGATGCACTATACTAGCAGAGCATTTCAACATTGATAGTTACAATTCCAAGTCTACAACTTCAACCAAATGGTTAGATGGGCTTTGAGCAAATCAAAACGCGGGAACAAACAATGGAATAGTCTTGTCCATACCTCTCCACTAAATTCGGGAAATAAAGCTAAGGTTAAATCCTATACAAATATTAATTCTAATCCCAGACTAATATGTTTCTTATACTGCATTAATTTGTCAAAGCAGAATAGAGAAAGAATGTGCCATCGACACAATAGAAGAATAAGTCTTTGAAAGCATCCTGTGTCTATTTGACCAGGCAATGAAGAAAACTGGAGAATTTCTCGATTGACAATAAATAAATTCATGAAAGTCCTGCAAGGTACTCCGCTGCCTCCGCAAAGAGATAACTGCACAGGATGGTGATTGACTAAGAATTCCTCCTCAAAACAAGGGGGGAAAAGAGCAGAAAAGCCTATGCCCGTCTTCCTTGGGCAGCAATTGGTAAGTTCAACACCTGGGAAGAACTGCAGCAGATATGTGCTGACCAAGGCGGTGCAAAATGTTACGATATGGTGATCTGCTCCGTTGATACTACACAGTAAACATGTTGGTAGGAATACTTTTCCCATGTTCTCTGTAGACCATCCATCATGTAGTAACAGATATGATTTACCAAAACAATGTGTTTCCTCATGCATGAATAAAATATTTCCAGCAGCATGGGTACATGTCTCACCGAGGCACAACCATTCAGCCAACTACGAACAGAGAATACGCATGAAAGTAGATCCTGAAGGCAGAGAGGGAGAGAACAATATAAGACTCAGTGACTCACCCCATCATCAATATCTGGGTTAGCGCCAGCATCTAGTAAGCATTTCAGGATATCAGGTAAGCCATTGCCCGCTGCTACCATCAAGTAAGTAACACCAGTATAGTCAATTTTATTCACATCAGCGCCAGCCTGTGTAAATAAATTTTAGTTTCATTTGAGTAAGTGCTTGAGATGTCAACTGCAGAAAATGTAGACTACACTAAAGGAAGCTCCATAAACGAGAAAGATTACTGACCTTAATGAGTAGCTTCACACATTCCAGCGATTCAGAAATCATGGCCAGCCTTAATGGGGTACTATCAAGGCGGAAAACCTTATTAGGCTGTGGAAAGTAGAAAAAACAATTTATTCACTTGCAAAAAAAATGGAGTAATGGGGAAATAAAATAAGCGCATTGTGTGTGTGTGTTACACATATTAGCATTTCTCAACGCACAGAAGCAGACATTTTTTTGATTTAATTATAAAAATTAGACAAACATTTAAAGCACCTGTGAGAAAATAAGCATGTTTCACTTCAGGAGAATTAGTTATGGTCAAACGACAAACGTTGTATATATGTTTTGCTTTGTGCCAACATAAACAAACTCTTTTGGTTCAGATGATTGAGCCCAAGTACTAACAGACCACAGTATTTCCACTTCTCATTACAATTATTCATGATAGTTATGAACTGGAGATACAGCCGCTTAGGGCCTTAAGAAACCAGGATTTAATTTTGCACAGCCAAGAAGAGAACGAAGAAAGTGGTGACTTACATCTGCACGATGCTGCAACAAAATATTCATCGAGCCATCTTGAGCATTAGTAGCGGCAACATGCAATGCGGTCCCGTACACAGAATCGAAATGATCCACATCAATTCCAGTTGAAAGCAGCATTTCCACTATTTCACATTGTCCTAGAATACAAGTTTGTAGAAAAATCAGCAAGATAAGCTTATTTTGCAAAAAGAAAAAAAATGTAGACACTAGGAAATGTGATAACCGCCAGTAGTTACCAAGTTTTCAGATGTGATATGGTTTAGAATATTTGACTTCTAGTTGTTTTTCTATCTAAATATAGGCAGTAGCTAGCAAAAATCATTGATTTGTGAGCAAACAAGACTAGAATTAACACTTGAGAGTGACACAGTGTTTCCTCTCCCGAAAATCAATCGATTTGTGAGCAAACAAGACTAGAATTAGCACCAATTTACTTTACATTCCAATCCTCAAAGTTGCCGTACAGAAACTCATTGTTTCTTGTTCCACCGTCCAAATCACATATGTCTGAACTTGGTGAATAGATGTCAATAAAAACATATGGCAGGATGGAAGTTCAACAGGCTGCGTGTGGGAGAGCCGAGGGGATACCAAAACTTGCAGCAGCATGAAGAGGTGGCCACAGGGCACCAGCTAAAGTTGGATCAGCACCACGATCCAGAAGATATCTCGTGATGGCAGGTGTCCCATAAGTTGCAGAAATGGCCAGAGGAGTGTCACCTGCAACAAAACAAAAGAACCAAATTAACCTGGGATCACAATTAACGCGAAGAGATCGAAAGGGAACCGGATTAATTAACCTGTGAAGGTGCGCTGGTTGACATCGACGCCGTGGTCCTCGACGAGGCACCTACAGATGTCCAGCCGCCCTTCCATGACCGCCACACTCAGCGCGCGCGCCCAGACGCCGACGTCCGCCGCGACGACGCCCGCCATCTCTGCGCACATGATCCAGCCAAATTACCATCACTAAGGAACCCTAAGGGTAGGGGCAGGAGCAATAGGAGGCAGTGGGCTGGTTGTTGCTAGTACGGTACCTTTGAGGAGGCGGAGGTCGCCGTCCAGAACGGCCTGCAGGAGCGGGTGGCGCGGCTCCGTCGAAACCCCATCCATGGCGGCACGGGCAAGCGGAGAAGACGGCCGGTCGGCTGCACTCGAGAGTCGAGACTCTGACTCCGGTCAAGAGAGAGCGGTCGCGGAGGAGAGAGAAGAGTCGCAGTCGGGAACTGCCCCGCCGTTTCCGGTCGCCGCAGATGGAGAGTGGATTTTCTACACTCCTCTGCCCTCCGATTCCTTTTTATATCTATATATATCAGTACTACTCTACTAGTATTAAAGATCAATAGTTGTGAGTTTTTGTGTCAAAACACAACAAACATATTACTGTTCTTTTTTTTTTTACATATTATACATCAATCAATGTATATGTAGAAATATTGTCATGTTTTTTTTTTTTGAAAAAGTGTGTAAATGAGTATTTTTTTGGTAACTTGATCACGGGCAGCTTCGAGCACGAATATGCTCCTCCACTGTTTAATGCACCCGCACTGGATAGGGTTGTTGGGACACGCTTTTTCGGGGAACGCTTCACATGGTGGGGGCCAGGCACTCAGCAGGCGTGGGGAGGCAGCGACGTACGCGGGAGTGGTGGGGTGCCCACACAAGCGCGGATGACAACAGTTGGCTACACACGTGGTACGGGATGAAAGGTAAGGCCCACTCGCGCAACATTTTTTTAGCTTTTCACTTTTCTTGTGTAAAGTTAAAAAAAACACTCCTCTACTGTTTAATGCACCTGCACTGGGTAGGTTTATTAGGATGTGCTTTTTCGGGGAACGCTCATCATGGGGGGGCCAGGCACACGGGAAGCGCGCGCGAGGCGTCGTCATACATGAGAGTGGTGGTTACACACGTGGTACGGGATGAAGAGGCAGGGCCCACCGGCGCGACATTTTTGTAGCTTTCCTTTTCCCGTGTAAACTTAAAAAAATCAAAGTCAAAAGAAAACGCTCCTCCACTGGGTAGGGTTGCTGGGATGCGCTTTTTTCGGGAACGTTCCTCATGGTGGGGTCCAGGCATGCGGGAGGCGCGGGGAGGCGTCGTCGTACGCGGGAGTGGTGGGGTGCCCACGCAAGCACGGGTGGCAACAGTTGGCTATACACGTGGTACAAGATGAAGAGGCAGGGCCCACCGACGCGGCATTTTTTTAGCTTTCCCTTTCCCGTGTAAAGTTAAAAAAATGAAGGTCAAAAGAAAACTCTCCTCCACTGTTTAATGCACCTACACTGGGTAGGGTTGTGGGGAAGCGCTTTTTCGGGGAACGCTCGTCATGGTGGGGGGCAGGCACGCGGGAGGCGCGGGGAGGCGTCGTCGTACGTGGGAGTGGTGGGGTGCCCACACAAGCACGGGTGGCAACAGCTGGCTACACACATGGTACGAGATGAAGAGGCAGGGCCCACTGGCGCGACAATTTTTTAGCTTTCCCCTTTCCCGTGTAAAGTTAAAAAATGAAGGTCAAAAGAAAACGCTCCTCCACTGTTTAATGCACCTACACTGGGTAGGGTTGTTGGGACGCACTTTTTTGGGGCATGCTCGTCATGGTGGGGGGAGGCACGCGGGAGGCGCGGGGAGGCGTCGTCGTACGTGGGAGTGGTGGGGTGCCCACGCAAGCACGGGTGGCAACCGTTGGCTACACACGTGGTACGAGATGAAGAGGCAGGGCCCACCGACGTGACATTTTTTTAGCTTTTCCCTTTCCCGTGTAAAGTTAAAAAAATGAAGGTCAAAAGTAAACGCTCCTCCACTGTTTAATGCACCCGCACTGGATAGGGTTGGTGGGACGCGCTTTTTTGGGGAACGCTCGTCATGGTGGGGGCCAGGCACGCGGGAGGCGCGGGGAGGCGTCGTCGTACGTGGGAGTGGTGGGGTGCCCACGCAAGCACGGGTGGCAACAGTTGCTACACACGTGGTACGGGATGGAGAGGTAGGGCCCACCGACGCGACTTTTTTTAGCTTTCCCTTTTCTCGTGTAAAGTTAAAAAAAGAAGGTCAAAAGAAAATGCTCCTCCACTGTTTAGTGCACCCGCACTGGGTATGGTTGTTGGGACGCGCTTTTTCGGGGAACGCTCGTCATGGTGGGGGCCAGACACGCGGGAGGCGCGGGGAGGCGGCGTCATACGTGGGAGTAGTGGGTGGCCACGCAAGCACGGGTGGCAACAGTTGGCTACACACGTGGTATGGGATGAAGAGCCTGGGCCCACCGACGTGACATTTTTTTAGCTTCCCCTTTTCCCATGTAAAGTTAAAAAAATGAAAGTTAAAAGAAAACGCTCCTCCACTGTTTAATGCACCCGCACTGGATAGGGTTGTTGGGACGCGCTTTTTCGGGGAACGCTCGTCATGGTGGGGTCCAGGCACTTGGAGGCGCGGGGAGGCGGCGTCGTACGCGGGAGTGGTGGGGTGCCCATGCAAGCACGGGTGGCAACAGTTGGCTACACATGTGGTACGCGGTGAAGAGGTAGGGCTCACCCGCACGGCATTTGTTTAGCTTTCCCTTTTTCCGTCTAAAGTTAAAAATAATGAAAGTTAAAAGAAATCACAAGTCAGACTTTTGAGAGTTCAAGTTTTGAAAATTCTCAACTTCAATTTTTTAGCATTAAAAATGTTTTTTTAGTTCCAACACATATCTATTGGTGTTGTATACAAAATAAGAAACAAACATATTACTGCACCTTTTTGACATATTATTACATAAAGCAATGTATATGTAGAAATATTCTCATGTTTTTTTTGGAGAAAGTGTGTAAATGAGTTTTTTGGTAACTTGACCATGTGGACCTTCGAGCACGAAAACGCTCCTCCACTGTATAAGTACGTGGAAGGCTCCGGAAGCCATCGTCGTACGTGGGAGTGGTGGGGGATAGGGCACGTCAGCAACAGTTGGCAACACACGTTGTACCAGATGAAGAGGTGACGCCTACCTGCATGGCATTTTCCAGCTTTCCCTTTTCTTTTGTAAAGTATTAAAAAATGAAGTTAAAAGATATGACAAGTCAGAATTTTGAAAGATCAAGTGACAAAAAATCTCAACTTTAATTTTTTTTAACATTAAAAAAGTTTTTTAAAGTTCATTTTAAATATCCAAATGTTCAAAAATCTAAAACAAATTTTTTGGAATTTTGATACATGAATTTTATGAAAGTGTCCCAAAAGAAAAGTATGGATCATGTGCGCCATTCAAAAAGTGGAACGTACACATTAGTAAGAATCGACCGCGTGGGCTACCTAACACATGATATCATAAAATCAATGTATATGTGGAAATATTATCATGTTTGTCTTGGAGAAAGTGTCTAAATGAGATTTTTTGGTAACTTGACCACACCTTCGAGAACTAAATCGCTCCTCCACAGTTTAATTCACCCCCAGTCAAGCATGGGAGCACATTGGGTAGGGTTGTTCGGACACGCTTTTTTTTGCGGCACACTCGTCATGGTGGGGGCCAGGAACGTGGAAGGCGTCAGAAGCCGTCATCGTACGCGGGAGGGGTGGGGGGAGGAGGCACACAAGCACGTGCGGTAACAGTTGGCTACACATGCGGTACCAGATGAAGAGGTGGGGCCTACGCGCGTGACATTTTCCAACTTTCCAGTTTCTTGTGTAAAGTACAAAAAATGAAAGTTAAAAAATATCATAAGTTAACTTTTTTTTCAAGTTTCAAAATATCTCAACTTTAATTTTTTTTACATTAAAATTTTTTAAAGTTCATTTTGAATATTCAAATGTTCAAAAATCTAAAACAAAATTTCCTGAATTTTCATACATGCATTTTATGAAAAGTGTCCCCAAAGAAAAGTATGGCTCATGTGCGCCATTCAAAAAGTGGAAAGTACACCTTGGTAAGAATCGATCGTGTGGGCTACCTGACACGTGGTAGCACAAAATCAATGTATATGTAGAAATATTGTCATGTTTTTTTGGAAAAAGTGTGTAAAATAGTTTTTTGTAAGATTAACTCCTGTAAAAATAATAAAATATTAATCCGAAGCTCATACAAATGTGTTTCTTAGATTGCATTAATTTGTCAAACATAATAGAAAGAATATGCCATCAACACAACAACATACACAGAAGAACAAGTCTTTACAAAAATTAGCACTATGTGCCTACTTGGCAAGGCAATGAAGTTGGAGAATTTCTCGATTGACAAATAAACAAATATATGAAAATTCTGCAAGGCACTCTGCAAAGAGACAATTATACAGGATGGTTATTACTAAGGATTCCTGCAAAAACAAATAAGAGCAGAGAGCCCCTATGCCAGTCTTCCATGGGCAGCAAATGGAAAGTTCAACACCTAGAAGAACAGAAGCAGATCTCTACTAACCATAGCAGTGCAAAACTTGATAATGGTACACAATAAACATGTGGATCTACTTTCATTTTGTATCTACCTAGAACCTACCAACCTAACATGTCCCCGGCGAGGCAAAAATAATCAGCCAAATACCAACAGAGAATATGCATTAAAAGTATATCACAAAGGCAGAGGAGGAGGAAATAATATAAGACTCACTGCATAAGGAATATCGGGGTTAGCACCAACATCTAGTAAGCACTTCATGATACTAGCTAAGCAAATGTCCACTGCTACCATCAAGATGACACTAAGGTTGTTGGGCCATTATGGTTGGCCCATGCATGCGTGCATGCTGAAAAGCTACATAGCGTTAGGCGCGCAGCAGGCGGACAGCCTAAAAACTTGGCCGAAGCGAGACAACCTACCTAATTGTCGCCTAAATCGATGGATTCTGACCTGGACTGGTGGATTGTGGGATTTGACAAGTTTTCCTATGTTTTACCTAAATCTGGGTCATTTTTAGGTAGAACCCAAACGTGCCTGGCTTCATATGCCTGAAACCTGGCTAGTGCCTCGGTCAACTTATGGGATTGGTTGGGCCTTGCCTTGGTAGGATTCAGTTGGTTGCACCTTTCCTTGTTCGTCGACGCAGCAATATACTTACATAGGCCATGTCGAAGTCAACTTGTGGGATTGAAGAGATGTTTAGCTAACATGCATCGAGTGCATGAACGGGTATGCATGCAATGCTTGCATCGTGTGTTTTAAGAAAGCTAAGATAACCTTGGCTTGGTGAGGACGGCGGTCTTTGACTATTTATAAGTTCCAAACATAATCTTAATCGGGTTTTTTTTTTTGTTTTGGCATATTATTTCTTGGGATCAATTACCATAAATCAAAACTAAATGAATGATTCTTTGATCTATATCAGTTATATAGTGAAAAAATCATAGTTCTATTGGAAGCAGGTCTCAACCCATTGGAACAATAACTAATTACATTCCATAATTCCTTATCGTGGTTTGCTCAAGGTGGACATGCAAAAATCATCAATGAACCAGTGATGCTTGAAAAAAAGGAGCTTGTGGCTATAAAATTTTAGTGTTTCCATTTCCAAATGAACCAACCAGGAAATTAACATGCTCTAGTAGTTCGTTAATTTCGTTTCGTTGAAGAATTCCAAAGGTGTAATTGACATCAATTTTGTTAATAGTTACAAGGAGTACCAATCAGCATAAACCATCTAGATGAATGGCTGTTTGATATAGTACATCAGTTATAGAGTAAAAATAATATAACGTTGTTGGTCCCAGGTCTGAACCCATTGACATGGTAACTAATTAAGCCCTAGTGATACTCTGCTCAGGGTGGCACGCAAAAATCTCTAATGAACTACAGGGGGCTGTTGCAACCACCGATGGTTGAACAAAAATGTGATTGTGGAAATAAAAATCCCTCATTTATGAGATGAACTAGACATGAAATTAAAGATACATAGACCATGGGCAACACAAGAAAGTCATCTTCAACAGGTCAGTTTCGTTGAAGGATTCCATTGCACTGAAGTCTACAATCAACATATATACAAATATAACAGAACAAACATATCACTGTTCCTTTTTTACATATTAGTACATCAATCATTGTATATATGTAGAATTATTGTCATGTTTTTTTTTGGAAAAAGTGTGTAAATAAGTTTTTTGGTAACTTAATCACGTCCACCTTCAAGCATGAAAACGCTCCTCCACTATTTAATGCATCCACACTGGGTAGGGGTGTTGGGACGCGCTTTTTAGGGGAATGATCGTCATGGTGGGGGCCAGACACACGGGAGGCGCCGTCATACGCGGGAGTGGTGGGGTGCCCACCCAAGCACGGGTGGCAACAGTTGGCTACACACCTGGTACAGGATGAAGAGGTAGGGCCCACCCGCGCGGCATTTTTTTAGCTTTCCCTTTTCCTGTGTAAAGTTAAAAAAATGAAAGCTAAAATAAAATGCCCCTCCACTGTTTAATGCACCTGCACTGGGTAGGGTTGTTGGGACGCGCTTTTTCGGGGAATGCTCGTCATGGGGGGGCCAGGCACTCGGACGCGCGGGGAGGCAGCGTCGTATGCGGGAGTGGTGGGGTGCCCACACAGGCACGGGTGGCAACAGTTGGCTACACACGTGGTCTGCGATAAAGAGGTAGGGCCCACCCACACGACATTTTTTTAGCTTCCCTTTTCCCGTGTAAAGTACAAAAAGTGAAAGTTAAAAGAAAACACTCCTCCATGGTTTATTGCACCCGCAGTGGGTAGGGTTGTTGGGACGTGCTTTTTCGGGGAACGCTCGTCATGGTGGGGTCTAGGCACTCGGAAGCGCGAGGAGGCGATGTCGTACGCGGGAGTGGTGGGGTGCCCATGCAAGCACGGGTGGCAATAGTTGGCTACACACCTGGTACGGGATGAAGAGGTAGGGGCCACCCGCGCGGCATTTTTTTAGCTTTCTCTTTTTCTGTGTAAAGTTAAAAATAATGGAAGTTAAAAGAAATCGCAAGTCGGACTTTTGAAAGTTCAAGTTTTGAAAATTCTCAACTTCAAGTTTTTTAACATTCAAAATGATTTTTTTAGTTCCAACACATATCTATTGGTGATGTTTACAAAATAAAAAACAAACATATTACTGCACCTTTTTGACATATTATAATATAAAGCAATGTATGTGTACAAATATTGTCATGTTTTTTTTGGAGAAAGTGTGTAAATGAGTTTTTTTGGTAACTTGATCACGTGGACCTTCGAGCATGAAAACGCTCCTCCACTGTTTAATGCACCCTCACTGGATAGGGTTGTTGGGAAGTGATTTTCCTATGGCACAGTCACAATGGTGGGGGCAGGAACGTGGAAGGCATTGGAAGCCATCGTCATACGCAGGAGTGGTGGGGGGGGGGGGCACGTCAGCAACAGTTGGCAATAGATGTGTTACCGAATGAAGAGGTGGCGCCTACCCGCGTGGCATTTTCCAGCTTTCCCTTTTCTTTTGTAAAGTTTTAAAAACATGAAGTTAAAAGACATGGCAACTCAAAAAATTTGAAGTTCAAGTTTTAAAAAAATCTCAAATTTATATCTTTTAACATTAAAAATGTTTTTAAGTTCATTTTGAATATCCAAATGTTCAAAAATCTAAAACAAAATTTCCTAAATTTTGATACATGCATTTTATGAAAGTGTCCCCAAAGAAAAGTATGGATCATGTGCACCATTCAAAAAGTGGAAAGTACACCTTGGTATGAATCGACCGTGTGGGCTACCCGACACATGGTAGCACAAAATCAATGTATATGTAGAAATATTTTCATCTCGTTTTGGAAAAAGTGTGTAAATTAGTTTTTTGGTAAGGTTAATTCTTGTAAAAATAATAAAATATTAATCCAAAGCTCATAGAAATGTGTTTCTTAGATTGCATTAATTTGTCAAAATAGAATAGAAAGAATATGGCATCAACACAATAACATACATTGAAGAATAAGTCTTTACAAAATTTAGCATTATGTGTCTACTTGGCAAGACAATGAAGCTGGAGAATTTCTTGATTGAAAAATAAACAAATATATGAAAATTCTGCAAGGCACTCTGCAAATAAATAATTATATAGGATGGTGATTACTAAGGATTCCTGCAAAAACAAAGAAGAGCAGAGAGACCTATGCCAGTCTTCCATGGGCAGCAAATGGAAAGTTCAACACCTAGAAGAACTGTTCTCTACTGACCATAGTAGTGCAAAAACTTATAATGGTACACACTAAGCATGTGGGTCTACTTTCATTTTATCTCTGCCTAGAACCTTACATGTCTCCAATGAGGCAAAAACATTCAGCCAAATACCAATAGAGAATATGCATTAAAAGTAGATCACGAAGGCAGAGGAGGAGGAAACAATATAAGACTCACTTCATCAAGAATATCGGGGTTAGCACCAGCATCTAGTAAGCACTTCATGATACTATGTAAGCCAATATCCACTACTACCATCAAGATGACACTAAGGTTGTGGGGCCATTATGGTTGGCCCATGCATGCGTGCAGGCTGAAAAGCTGCGTAGCGTTAGGCACGCAGTATAGGCGGCCAACCTAAAAACTTGGCCGAAGCTAGACAACCTTCCTAATTGTCACCTAAATCGATGGATTCTGGCCTAGACTGCTGGATTGTGGGATTTGACAAGTTTTGCCTTTTTTACCTAAATCTGGGTCATTTTTAGGTAGAACCCAGACGTGCCTGGCTTCGTATGCCTGAAACCTGGCTAGTGCCTCGGTCAACTTATGGGCTTGGTTGGGCGTTGCCTTGGCAGAATTCAGTTGGTTTCACCTTTCCTTGTTCGTCGACCCGAAAATATACTTACATAGGCCATGTCGAAGTCAACTTGTGGGATTGAAGAGGTGTTTAGCTAACATGCATCGAGTGCACGAACAGGTATGCATGCAATGCTTGCATCATGTGCTTTAAGAAAGCTAAGCTAACCTTGGCTTGGTGAGGACGGCGGTCTTTGACTATTTTATAAGTTCCAAACATAATCTTAATCAGGATTTTTGTTGTTTTGGCATATTATTTCTTGGGATCAATCACCATAAATCAAAACTAAATGAATGATTGTTTGATGTATATCAGTTATATAGTGAAAAACCATAGTTCTATTGGAAGTAGGTCTCAACCCATTGGCACGATAACTAATTACATTCCATAACTCCTTGTCGTGGTTTGCTCAGGGTGGGCATGCAAAAATCATTAATGAGCCAGTGATGCTTGAACAAAAGGAGCTTATGGCTGTAAAATTTTAGAGTTTCCATTTCCAAATGAACCAACCAAGAAATTAACCTGCTCTAGTAGTTCATTAATTTCCCTTCGTTGAAGAATTCCAAAGGTGTAAGTGTAATTGACATCAATTTTGACAATAGCTATAAGGAGTACCAATCACAGTAAACCATATCTAGATGAATGGATGTTTGATCTAGTACATCAGTTATAGAATAAAAATAATATAACATTATTGGTCTCAGGTCTGAACCCATTGACATGGTAACTAATTAAGCCCTGGTGATACTCTGCTCAGAGTGGGAACGCGAAAATCTCTAATGAACTACAGGGGGCTGTTGCAACCATCGATGGTTGAACAAAAAGGTGTCTGTGGCAATAAAAATCCCTCATTTACGAGATGAACTAGACAACTAATTAAACATACATATACCATGGGCAGCACAGGAAAGTCATCTTTAGCAGGTCACTTTTGTTGAAGGATTCCATTGCACTGAAGTCCACAATCAATGTATATAGAAATATAACCGAACAAACATATTACTGTTCATTTTTTACATATTATTACATCAATCAATGTATATATGTAGAATTATTGTCACGTTTTTTCTTGGAAAAAGTGTGTAAATGAGTTTTTTTGTAACTTTATCACGTGCACCTTCGAGCACGAAAACACTCCTCCACTTTTTAATGTACCCGCACTGGGTAGGGTTGCTGGGACATGCTTTTTCGGGGAACGCTCATCATGGTAGGGGCCAGGCACGCGGGAGGCGCGGGGAGGTGTCGTCGTACGCGTGAGTGGTGGGGTGCCCACGCAAGCACGGGTGGCAACAGTTGGCTAACACGTGGTACGGAATGAAGAGGTAGGGTCCACCGGTGCGCCATTTTTTTAGCTTTCCCTTTTCTCGTGTAAAGTTAAAAAATAAATGCCAAAAGAAAACGCTCCTCCTTTATTTAATGCACCTCCACTCGGTAGGGTTGTTGGGACACGCTTTTTCGGGGAACGCTCGTCATGGTGGGGTCTAGGCACTCAGAGGCGCGGGGAGGCGGCGTCGTACGCGGGAGTGGTGGGGTGCCCATGCAAGCACGGGTGGCAACAGTTGGCTACACACGTGGTACGCGATGAAGAGGTAGGGCCCACCCGCGCGGCTTTTGTTTAGCTTTCCCTTTTTCTGTCTAAAGTTAAAAATAATGAAAGTTAAAAGAGATCACAAGTTAGACTTTTGAGAGTTCAAGTTTAGAAAATTCTCAACTTCAATTTTTTTAGCATTAAATTTTTTTTTAGTTCCAACACATATCTATTGGTGATGTATACAAAATAAGAAACAAACATATTACTGCACCTTTTTGACATATTATTACATAAAGCAATGTATATGTAGCAATATTGTCATGTTTTTTTCTGGAGAAAGTGTGTAAATGAGTTTTTTGGTAACTTGACCACGTAGACCTTCGAGCACGAAAACGCACCTCCACTGTTTAATGCACCCGCACTGTATAGGGTTGTTGGGAGACGCTTTTTCTACGACAAAGTCATCATGGTGGGTCCAGGTACGTGGAAGGCGCCGGAAGCCGTCGTCGTACGCGGGAGTGGTGGGGGGATAGGGCACGTCAGCAATAGTTGGCAACACACATAGTACTGGATGAAGAGGTGGCGCCTACCTGCGTGGCATTTTCTAGTTTTCCCTTTTCTTTTGTAAAGTATTAAAAAATGAAGTTAAAAGATATGACAAGTCAGAATTTTGAAAGTTCAAGTTTCAAAATATCTCAACTTTACATTTATTTAACATTAAAAATGTGTTTTAAAGTTCATTTTAAATATCCAAAGGTTCAACAATCTAAAACATTGGTAAGAAAAGTATGGATCACGTGCGCCATTCAAAAAGTGGAAAGTACACATTGGTAAGAATCGACTACGTGGGCTATGTGGCATATGATATCATTAAATCAATATATATGTGGGAATATTGTCATGTTTGTCTTGGAGAAAGTGTGTAAATGATTTTTTTGGTAACTTGACCACGTGAACCTTCGAGAACAAAACCGCTCCTCCATAGTTTAACGCACCCCTAGTCAAGCATGGGAGCTTATTGGGTAGGGTTGTTCAGACACGCTTTTTTTGCGGCACACTCGTCAAGGTGGGGGCCGGGAACGTGGAAGGCACCGGAAGCCGCCGTCGTACACGGAAGGGGTGGGGGGAGGGGGCACATAAGCACGTGCGGTAATAGTTGGGTACACATGCAATACCAGATGAAGAGGTGGGGCCTACGCGCGTGACATTTTCTAACTTTCCCGTTTCTTGTGTAAAGTACAAAAAAATAAAAGTTAAAAAATATCACAAGTCGGAATTTTTTCAAGTTTCAAAAAATCTCAACCTTAATTTTTTAAACATTAAAATGTTTTTAAAGTTCATTTTGATTATTCAAATGTTCAAAAATCTAAAACAAAATTTCCTGAATTTTCATACATGCATTTTATTAAAGTGCCCCCAAAGAAAAGTATGGATCATGTGCGCCATTCAAAAAGTGGAAAGTACACCTTGGTAAGTATCGACCGTGCGGGCTACCCGACATGTGGTAGCACAAAAGCAATGTATATGTAGAAATATTGTCATGTTTTTTTGAAAAAGTGTGTAAATTAGTTTTTTAGTAAGGTTAACTCCTGTAAAAATAATAAAATATTAATCCAAAGCTCATACAAATGTGTTTCTTAGATTGCATTAATTTGTCAAGTAGAATAGAGAGAATATGCCATCAACACAACAACATACATAGAAGAATAAGTCTTTACAAAAATTAGCATTATGTGTCTACTTGGCAAGGCAATGAAGGTGGAGAATTTCTCGATTGACAAATAAAAAATATATGAAAATTCTGCAAGGCACTCTGCAAAGAGATAATTATACAGGATGGTGATTACTAAGGACTCCTGCAAAAGCAAATAAGAGTAGAGAGCCCTATGCCAGTCTTCCATGGGCAGCAAATGGAAAGTTCAACACCTAGAAGAACTGAAGCAAATCTCTACTCACCATAGCAATGCAAGACCTTATAATGGTACACAATAAACATGTGGGTCTACTTTCATTTTGTCTGTGCCTAGAACCAATCAACCTATCATGTCCCCGGTGAGGCAAACATATTTAGCCAAATACCAACAGAGAATATGCATTAAAAGTAGATCACGAAGGAAGAGGAGGTGGAAACAATTTAAGACTCACTGCATCAAGAATATTGGGGTTAGCACCAGCATCTAGTAAGCACTTCATGATACTAGGTAAGCCAATGTCCGCTGCTAGCATCAAGATGACACTAAGGTTGTTGGGCCATTATGGTTGGCCCATGCATGCATGCATGCTGAAAAGCTGCGTAGCGTTAGGCACGCAGTACGAGCGGCCGACCAAAAATCTTGGCCGAAGCCAGACAAGCTGCGTATTATTACATATTATTACATCAATCAATGTATATATGTAGAATTATTGTCATGTTTTTTTGGAAAAAGTATGTAAATGAGTTTTTTTGGTAACTTGATCACGTGCACCTTCGAGCACGAAAACACTCCTCCATTGTTTAATGCACCCGCACTAGGTAGGGTTGTTGGAACATGCTTTTTTGGGGAACACTCATCATGGTGGGGCACAGACACGCGGGAGGCGCAGGGAGGCATTGTCATGCGCGGGAGTAGTGGGGTGCCCACGCAAGCACGGGAGGTAACAGTTGGCTACACACGTGGTACAGGATGAAGAGGTAGGGCCCACCCGCACGGGTAACTTTCCATTTTCTCGTGTAAAGTTAAATAAATGAAAGCCAAAAGAAAACGCTCCTCCACTGTTAATGCACCTCCACTGGGTAGGGTTGTTGGGACGCGCTTTTTCGAGGAACGCTCGTCATGGTGGGGGCCAGGCACTCGGAGGCGCGGGGAGGCGGCATCGTATGCGTGACTGGTTGGGTGCCCACGCAAGCACGGGTGATAATAGTTGGCTAATCACGTGGTCCGGGATGAAGAGGTAGGGCCCACCCGTATGGCATTCTTTAGCTTTCCCTTTTCCCGTGTAAAGTAAAAAAAATGAAAGTTAAAAGAAAACGCTCCTCCACTGATTAATGCACCCTGATACGTCTCCAATGTATCTATAATTTTTTTATTGTTCCATGCTATATGCACTAATATGCTATTTTATATTATTTTTGGGACTAACTTATTAACCTAGAGCCCAGTGCCACTTTCTGTTTTTCCTTGTTTTTGAGTTTTACAGAAAAGGAATATCAAACGGAGTCCAACCGGAATAAAACTTTACGATGATTTTTCTTGGACCAGAAGACACACATAGGACTTGGAGTGGAAGTCAGAAGAGTCCCGAGGGCTCCACAAGCCCTCAAGGCGCGTCCTGGGGGGCGCCCCCTGGCTTGTGGGCCCCACGGGAGTCCTCCAACCCTAATCTTTGGCCTATAAATTCAGAAATATTCCCAAACAACCAGAAGAGTCCACCAAAATACTTTTCCGCCGCCGTAACCTTCTGTACCCGTGAGATCCCATCTTGGGGCCTTTTCCGACATCCTGCCAGAGGGGGATTTGATCATGGAGGGCTTCTACATCAACTCTGTTGCCCTTCCGATGAAGCGTGAGTAGTTTACCACAGACCTACGGGTCCATAGCTAGTAGCTAGATGGCTTCTTCTCTCTCTTTGATTCTCAATTCCATGTTCTCCTCGATGTTCTTGGAGATCTATCCGATGTAATATTCTTTTGCGGTGTGTTTGTCGAGATCCGATGAATTGTGGATTTATGATCAGATTATCTATGAATATTATTTGAATCTTCTCTGAATTCTTATATGCATGATTTGATATCTTTGTATTTCTCTTCGAATTATCGGTTTGGTTTGGCCAACTAGACTGGTTCTTCTTGCAATGAGAGAGGTGCTTAGTTTTGGGTTCAATCTTGCAGTGTCCTCACCCAGTGACAAAGTAGGGGTAGCGAGGCACGTATTTGTATTGTTGCCATCAAGGGTAAAAAGATGGGGTTTTCATCATATTGCTTGAGTTTATACCTCTACATCGTGTCATCTTACTTAAGGCGTTACTCCATTCTTTATGAATTTAATACTCTAGATGCATGCTGGATAGCGGTCGATGTGTGGAGTAATAGTAGTAGATGCAGAATCGTTTCGGTCTACTTGACACGGACGTGATGCCTATATGCATAATCATTGCCTTGGATATCGTCATAACTTTGCGCTTTTCTATCAATTGCTCGATAGTAATTTGTTCATCCACCGTATTATTTGTCTTCAAGAGAGAAGCCTCTAGTGAAACCTATGGCCCCCGGGTCTATTTTCCATCATATATTTTCAGATCTATAAACCCAAAAACCCAAAAATACCTTGCTACAATTTATTTACTTTTATTTTGTTTTACGTTTTAGTAATCTTTTATATCTATCTCTATCAGATCTCATCCTTGCAAGTGACTGTGAAGGGATTGACAACCCCTTTATCGCGTTGGGTGCAAGTGTTTGATTGTTTGTGCAGGTGCATAGATTGGGGACTTGCTTGTATCTCCTACTGGATTTGATACCTTGGTTCTTAACTGAGGGAAATACTTATCTCTACTTTGCTGCATCACCCTTTCCTCTTCAAGGGAAAAACCAACACAAGCTCAAGATGTAGCAGGAAGAATTTTTGGTGCCGTTGCCAGGGAGATATACATCAAGCCTACCAAGTACCCACCATAAACTCTCATCTCTTACATTACATTATTTGCCATTTGCCTCTCGTTTTCCTCTCCCCCACTTGTAAAACGATTTTCAGAAAAATACAAAAAGATTTGCCTTTTTATTCGCCCTTTTTTCGTTCATCTTTTCGTTTGCATTTTGGTTGCTCGTTTGTTAGATTGCTTGCTTCGTTACGATGTCTCAAGAAAATACCAAGTTGTGTGATTTTTCCAATACTAATAATAATGATTTTATTAGTACTTCAATTGCTCCCGCCACTAGTGCGAAATCTTATGAAATTAATGCCGCTTTGCTGAATCTTGTTATGAAAGATCAATTTTCTGGCCTTCCTAGTGAAGATGCCTCATCCCATCTAAATACTTTTGTTGAATTGTGTGATATGCAAAAGAAGAAATGTGTGGATAATGATATTGTTAAATTGAAGCTATTTCCGTTCTCACTACGAGATCGTGCTAAAACTTGATTTTCATCTTTGCCTAAAAATAGTATTGATTCATGGAATAAGTGCAAAGATGATTTTATTTCTAAGTATTTTCCTCCCGCTAAGGTCATCTCCCTTAGGAACGACATAATGAATTTTAAGCAACTTGATCATGAACATGTTGCACAATCTTGGGAGAGGATGAAATTGATGATAAGAAATTGCCCTACTCATGGTTTAAGTTTATGGATGATCATACAATTTTTTTATGCCGGATTGAATTTTGCATCTAGAAATATTTTAGATTCGGCCGCGGGAGGTACTTTTATGGAAATCACATTAGGAGAAGCTACTAAACTCCTAGATAATATTATGGCTAATTACTCTTAATAGCATACCGAAAGATCTTCTACTAGTAAAAAAGTGCATGCGATTGTAGAAATTATACTTTGAGTGGAAAGATGGATGAAATTATAAATTTTTTTGCTAGTAAGAGTGCTCCTATTGATCCTAATGATATGCCTTTGTCTACTTTTATTGAGAATAATAATGAATCTATGGATGTGAATTTTGTTGGTAGGAACAATTTTGGTAATAACGCGTATAGAGGTAATTTCAACCCTAGGCCGTTTCCTAGTAATTCCTCTAAAAATTATGGTAATTCCTACAACAATTCTTATGGAAATTATAATAATATGCCCTCTGATCTTTAGAACAATATTAAAGAATTTATTAATTCGCAAAAAAAAATTCAATGCTATGGTTGAAGAAAAATTGCTCAAGATTGATGATTTGGCTAGGAACGTTGATAGAATTTCTCTTGAGATTGATTCTTTGAAAATTAGATCTATGCCACCCAAGCATTATACTAATGAATCTCTAAAAGCTATTAAAATTTCTATTGATGAGTGCAAGGAAAGAACCGCTAGGATGCGTGCTAAGCGAGATTGGTTTGTTAAAGCGTGTTCTTCGATTTCTTGCGATAATAATGATGAAGATCTTAAAGTGATTGGTGTGACTCCTATTGAATCTTTGTTTTCTAATATAAATCTTGATAAATATGGGACTGGAGATGAGTCAACTTTAGTTAGAAGGCGCCCCAATGATTCGGAGTTTTTAGATCTTAATGCAAAAATTGATAAAAGTGGGATTGGAGAGGTCAAAACTTTAAGTAGCAATGAACCCACTCTTTTGGATTTCAAGGATTTTAATTATGATAATTGTTCTTTGATAGATTTTATTTCCTTATTGCAATCCATGTTGAATTCTCCTCATGCTTATAATCAAAATAAAGCTTTTACTAAACATATCATTGATGCTATGATGAAATCTTTTGAAGAAAAACTTGAGTTGGAAGTTTCTATCCCTAGAAAGCTTCCTGATGAGTGGGAACCTACAATTAAGATTAAAATTAAAGAATATCAGTGCCATGCTTTGTGTGATTTGGGTGCTAGCGTTTCCACGATTCCAAACACTTTATGTGATGTGCTAGGTTTTCGTGAATTTGATGATTGTTCTTTAAATTTGCATCTCGCGGATTCCACTATTAAGAAACCTATGGGAAGAATTAATGATGTTTTTATTGTTGCAAATAGGAATTATGTGCCCGTAGATTTCATTGTGCTTGATATAGATTGCAATCCTACATGTCCTATTATTCTTGGTAGACCTTTCCTTAGAACGATTGGTGCAATTATTGATATGAAAGAAGGAAACATTAGATTCCAATTTCCGCTAAGGAAGGGCATGGAACACTTTCCAAGAAAGAAAATTAAGTTTCCATATGAATCTATTATGAGGGCTACTTATGGATTGCATACCAAAGATGACAATACCTAGATCTTTGTTTTGTGCCTAGCTAGGGGCGTTAAACAATAACGCTTGTTGGGAGGCAACCCAATTTTATTTTTATGTTTTTTGTGTTTGGTTCTGTTTTTCAATAAATACACATTATTACCTCTGTATTAATTGTGTTTTGGTGTTTTAATTAGTGTTTGAGCCAAGTAAGACCTTTGGGATGACTTACGGTGATAGTTGATTTGATCTTGCTGAAAAACAGAAACTTTTGCGTCCAGTAACAGAATTGTTTAAATTCACTGGAGAGTGAAAAAAAACCCTGAATTTTTAAAAAAAGATTGATATACAAATTTCCTATCTTGTACTATTTTTTCATAATTTTTGGAGGTACAAAAGTATTATAACAATTCATATCTTCTCAGACTGTTCTTTTTTTGACAGATTCTGTTTTCTATGTGTTGTTTGCTTATTTTAATGAATCTATGGGTAGTATCGGGGGGTATGAACCATGGAGAAGTTGGAATACATTATATATTACACCAATATAAATAAATATTGAGTTCACAACAGTACCAAAAAGTGATGATTTAATTTCTTATACTAACGGATCTCATGAGTTTTCTGTTGAGTTTTGTGTTGTGAAGTTTTCAAGTTTTGGGTAAAGATTTGATGGACTATGGAATAAGGAGTGGCAAGAGCCTAAGCTTGGGGATGACCAAGGCACCCCAAGGTAATATTCAAGGACAACCAAGCATCTAAGGTTTGGGATTCCCCGGATGGCATCCCCTCTTTCGTCTTCGTCTATCGGTAAATTTACTTGAGGCTATATTTTTATTCACCACATGATATGTGTTTTGCTTGGAGCGTCTTGTATGATTTGAGTGTTTGATTTTTAGTTTGCCACAATCATCCTTGCTGTACACACCTTTTGAGAGGGACACGCATGAATCGTGAATTTATTAGAATACTCTATGTGCTTCACTTATATCTTTTGAGCTAGGCAATTTTGCTCTAGTGCTTCACCTATATCCTTTTAGAGCACGACGGTGGCTTTATTTTATAGAAATTTTTGAACTCTCTTGCTTCACTTATATTATTTTGAGAGTCTCTCTAAACAGCATGATAATTTGCATAGGTTATGAATTTAGTCCTAATATGATGGGCATCCAAGAGGGATATAATAAAAACTTTCATATAAAGAGCATTGAATACTATGAGAAGTTTGATTCCTTGCATTTGTTTTGAGATATAAAGATGATGATATTAGAGTCATGCTAGTGAGTAATTTTGGATTGGTAGAAATACTTGTGTTAAAATTTGTGATTCCCGTAGCATGCACGTATGGTGAACAGTTATATGATGAAGTCGGAGCATGATTTATTTATTGATTGTCTTCCTTATGAGTGGCGGTTGGGGACGAGCGATGGTCTTTTCCTACCAATCTATCCCCCTAGGACAATGCGTGGAGTACTTTGTTTCGATAGCTAATAGACTTTTGCAATAAGTATGTGAATTCTTTATGACTAATGTTGAGTCCATGGATTATACGCACTCTCACCATTCCACCATTGCTAGCCTCTCTAGTACCGCGCAACTTTCGCCGGTGCATTACACCCACCATATACCCTTCCTCAAAACAGCCACCATACCTACCTATTATGGCATTTCCATAGCCATTCTGAGATATATTGCCATGCAATTTCCACCGTTCCGTTTTATTATGACACGCTCAATCATTGTCATATTGCTTTGCATGATCGTAAGATAGCTAGCATGATGTTTTCATGGCTTGTCCGTTTTTTGATGTCATTGCTATGCTAGATCGTTGCACATCCCGGTACACCGTCGGAGGCATTCATATAGAGTCATATTTTTGTTCTAAGTATCGAGTTGTAATTCTTGAGTTGTAAGTAAATAAAAGTGTGATGATCATCATTATTAGAGCATTGTCCCATGTGAGGACAGGATGATGGAAGCTATGATTCCCTCACAAGTTGGGATGAGTCTCCGGACTTTACAAAAAATAAAAGAGGCCAAATAAGCCCAAACAAAAAAAGAGAAAAAAATGAGAGAAAAGAGAGAAGGGGCAATGCTACTATCCTTTTTACCACACTTGTGCTTCAAAGTAACACCATGATCTTCATGATAGAGAGTCTCCTATGTTGTCACTTTCATATACTAGTGGGATTTTTTCATTATAGAACTTGGCTTGTATATTCCAATGATGGGCTTCCTCAAATTGCCCTAGGTCTTCGTGAGCAAGCGAGTTGGATGCACACCCACTTAGTTTCTTTTTGAGCTTTCATAAACTTATAGCTCTAGTGCATCCGTTGCATGGCAATCCCTACTCACTCACATTGATACCTATTGATGGGCATCTCCATAGCCCGTTGATACGCCTAGTTGATGTGAGACTATCTCCTTCTTTTTGTCTTCTCCACAACCACCATATTCTATTCCACCTATAGTGCTATATCCATGGCTCACGCTCATGTATTGCGTGAAAGTCGAAAAAGCTTGAGAACATCAAAAGTATGAAACAATTGCTTGGCTTGTCATCGGGGTTGTGCATGATTTAATACTTTGTGTGATGCAGATGGAGCATAGCTAGACTATATGATTTTGTAGGGATAACTTTCTTTGGCCATGTTATTTTGAGAAGACATGATTGCTTTATTAGTATGCTTGAAGTATTATTGTTTTTATGTCAATATAAAACTTTTGTTTTGAATCTTATGGATCTGAATATTCATGCCTAAATAAAGAGAATTACATGGATAAATATGTTAGGTAGCATTCCACATCAAAAATTCTATTTTTATCATTTACCTACTCGAGGACGAGCAGGAATTAAGCTTGGGGATGCTTGATACGTCTCCAACGTATCTATAAATTTTTATTGTTCCATGCTATTATATTATCTGTTTTGGATGTTTTATATGCATTAATATGCTATTTTATATTATTTTTGGGACTAGCTTATTAACCTAGAGCCCAGTGTCAGTTTCTGTTTTTTCCTTGTTTTTGAGTTTTACAGAAAAGGAATATCAAACGGAGTCCAAATGGAATAAAACTTTACGATGATTTTTCTTGGACCAGAAGACACACGTAGGACTTGGAGAGGAAGTCAGAAGAGTCCTGAGGGCTCCACAAGTCCTCAGGGCGCGCCCTAGGGGGGCGCCCCTGGCTTGTGGGCCCCACGGGAGTCCTCCAACCCTAATATTTGGCCTATAAATTCAGAAATATTCCCAAATGACCAGAAGCATCCACCAAAATACTTTTCCGCCGCCGTAACCTTCTGTACCCGTAAGATCCCATCTTGGGGCCTTTTCCGGCATCCTGTCGTAGGGGGATTCGATCACGGAGGGCTTCTACATCAACTCTATTGCCCTTCCGATGAAGCATGAGTAGTTTACCACAGACCTACGGGTCCATAGCTAGTAGCTAGATGGCTTCTTCTCTCTCTTTGGTTCTCAATACCATGTTCTCCTCGATGTTCTTGGAGATCTATCCGATGTAATATTCTTTTGCGGGGTGTTTGTCGAGATCCGATGAATTGTGGATTTATGATCAGATTATCTATGAATATTATTTGAATCTTCTCTGAATTCTTATATGCATGATTTGATATCTTTGTATTTCTCTTCGAATTATCGGTTTGGTTTGGCCAAATAGATTGGTTCTTCTTGCAATGGGAGAGGTGCTTAGTTTTGGGTTCAATCTTGCAGTGTCCTCACCCAGTGACAAAGTAGGGGTAGCGAGGCACATATTTGTATTGTTGCCATCAAGGGTAACAAGATGGGGTTTTCATCATATTGCTTGAGTTTATCCCTCTACATCATGTCATCTTACTTAAGGCGTTACTCCGTTCTTTATGAACTTAATACTCTAGATGCATGCTGGATAGCGGTCGATGTGTGGAGTAATAGTAGTAGATGCAGAATCGTTTCGGTCTACTTGACACGGACGTGATGCCTATATGCATAATCATTGCCTTGGATATCATCATAACTTTGCGCTTTTCTATCAATTGCTCGACAGTAATTTGTTCACCCACCGTATTATTTGCCTTCAAGAGAGAAGCCTCTAGTGAAACCTATGGCCCCAGGTATATTTTCCATCATATATTTTTCAGATCTATAAACCAAAAAACCCAAAAATACCTTGCTACAATTTATTTACTTTTATTTTGTTTTACATTTTAGTAATCTTTTATATCTATCTCTATGAGATCTCATCCTTGCAAGTGATCGTGAAGGGATTGACAACCCCTTTATCGCGTTGGGTGCAAGTGTTTGATTGTTTGTGCAGGTGCATAGATTGGGGACTTGCTTGTACCTCCTACTGGATTTGATACCTTGGTTCTTAACTGAGGTAAATACTTATCTCTACTTTGCTGCATCACCCTTTCCTCTTCAAGGGAAAAACCAACGCAAGTTCAAGAAGTAGCACACCCGCACTGGGTAGGGTTTTTGGGATGCACTTTTTTGGGAATGCTCGTCATGGTGGGGTCCAGGCACTCGAAGGCGCAGGGAGGAGTGGAGGGGTGCCCATGCAAGTAGGGTTGGCAACAATTGGCTACACAGGTGTGATACGTCTCCAACGTATCTATAATTTTTGATTGTTCCATGCTATTATATTATCCATCTTGGATGTTTTATATGCATTATTATGCTATTTTATATTATTTTTTGGGACTAACCTATTAACTTAGTGTCCAGTGCCAGTTGCTGTTTTTTCCTTGTTTTTGTCTTTTACAGAAAATCAATACCAAACGGAGTCCAAATGGAACGAAACTTTTTGACAATTTTTCTTGGACCAGAAGACACCTAGGAAGCTTCGGGAGGAGGCCAGAAGGGCCACGAGAGAGCCAAAGCTCTGGAGGCGCGCCCTAGGGGGGCGCCCCAAGCTTGTGGCCCCCTCGAGGCTCCTCTAACCCTAATGTTTGCTCCATAAATACCCAAATATTCCCCGTATACCAGAGGGCACACCAAAAATACTTTCCCGCCGCTGCAAGTTTCTGTCCTCGTGAGATTCTGTCTGGAGGCCTTTGCCGGTACTCCGCCGGAGGGGGTTTTGATCACGGAGGGCCTCTACATCAACCTTGCTGCCCTTCCGATGATGTGTGAGTAGTTTACCACAGACCTATGGGTCCATAGCTAGTAGCTAGATGGCTTCTTCTCTCTCTTTGATCTTCAATACGATGTTCTCCTCGATGTTCTTGGAGTTCTATTCGATGTAATCTTCTTTTGCGGTGCGTTTGTTGAGATCTGATGAATTGTGGATTTGTGATCAGATTATCTATGAATATTATTTGAGTCTTCTCTGAAATCTTTTATGCATGATTAAGATAGCTTTGTATTTCTCTCCGATCTATTGATTTGGTTTGGCCAACTAGATTGATCTATCTTGCAATGGGAGAGGTGCTTTGTTTTGGGTTCAATCTTGCGGTGTCCTCACCCAATGACAGAAGGGGTAGCGAGGCACGTATTTGTATTGTTGCCATTAAGGATAAAAAGATGGGGTTTTTACCATATTGATTGGATCTATCCCTCTACATCATGTCATCTTGCTTAAGGCGTTACTCCGCTCTGCTAACTTAATACTCTAGATGCATGATGGATAGCGGTCGATGTGTGGAGTAATAGTAGTAGATGCAGGCAGGAGTCGGTCTACTTGTCACGGACGTGGTGCCTATATTCATGATCATTGCCTTAGATATCGTCATAACTATGCGCTTTTCTATCAATTGCTCAACAGTAATTTGTTTACCCACCGTATGCATTCTTTCAAGAGAGAAGCCTCTAGTGAAAATTATGGCCCCCGGGTCTATTTTTATCATATTAATTTCAGATCTATAAAACCAAAAACCCAAAAATACCTTGCTGCAATTTATTTACTTTTATTTAGTTGCACTTTTATTTATCTTTTATACCTATCTCTATCAGATCTCATCCTTGCAAGTAACCGTGAAGGGATTGACAACCCCTTTATTGTGTTGGGTGCCAGTATTTGTTTGTTTGTGTAGGTGCAACTATTTGTGACTTGTGTGTTCCTCCTACTGGATTGATACCTTGGTTCTCAAACTGAGGGAAATACTTATCTCTACTTTGCTGCATCACCCTTTCCTCTTCAAGGGAAAAACCAACGCAAGCTCAAGAAGCAGCAGGAAGAATTTCTGGCACCATTGCCGGGGAGGATCTACATCAAGCCTACCAAGTACCCATCATAAACTCTCATCTCTTGCATTACATTATTCGCCATTTGCCTCTTGTTTTCCTCTCCCCCACTTCTAAAACATTTTCAGAAAAACACAAAAATATTTACCTTTTTATTCGCCTTCTTTCCATTCGTCTTTTCGTTTGCTTTTTGGTTGGTTGTGTGCTAGATTGCTTGCTTTGTCTTCATGTCTCAATCTAAAGGTCTTGATCTTTACTATAGAAAGTTGGAAGAAATTGAAAACAATACAAAAAGCTTCATGTCTTTACAATTTGAGCATAATAGTTTCTTTAGGAATGAACTTAAAGAACAAAATACTATGATTGAGTATATCAATAAAGAGCTTGATGATGTTAATAAGGAAGTTATTGGTCTTAAATCTCAACTCGTTCATATTGAAAATTTAGTAGGCCAAATTTCCGATAAGCAAACTACGTTAATAAATAGGATGGCCGCTAAACCGGAATCTTTGAATCATGATGAAGATCTTAAAGTAATTGGTGTGACTCCTATTGAATCTTTGTTTGCTAATATAAAACTTGATAAAGAAGGGGCTGGAGATGAGTCAACTTTAGCTAGAAGGCGTCCCAATAACTTGGAGGGTGAAGATCTTAATGAAAAAATTGATAAAAGTGGGATTGGCGAGGTCAAAATTTTAACTAATGATGAACCCACTCATTTGCATTTCAAGGACTTTAATTATGATAATTGTTCTTTGATTGATTGTATTTCCTTGTTGCAATACATGCTTAATTCACCTCATGCTTATAATCAAGATAAACTTTTACTAAACATATTGTTGATGCTATGATGAAATCTTTTGAAGAAAAACTTGAGTTGGAAGTTTCAATCCCTAGAACACTTTATGATGAATGGGAACCTACTATTAAAATTAAGATTAAAGATTATGAGTGCAATGCTTTGTGTGATTTGGGTGCTAGTGTTTTCACTATTCCAAAAACTTTATGTGATGTGCTAGGTTTCCATAAACTTGATTATTGTTCTTTAAATTTGCACTTAGCGGATTCCACTATTAAGAAACCTATGGGAAGAATTAATGATTATCTTATTGTTGCAAATACGAATTATGTGCTCGTAGATTTATTGTGCTTGATATAGATTGCAATCCCGCATGCCCTATTAATCTTGCTAGACCTTTCCTTAGAACGATTGGTGCAATTATTGATATGAAAGAAGGAAACATTATATTTCAATTCCCATTAAGGAAGGGTATGGAACACATTCCAAGAAAGAAAATTAAGTTGCCATATGAATCTATTATGAGGGCCACTTATGGATTGAATAGCAAAGATGATAACACCTAGATCTATGCAATATGTAAATGCATTTTTTGGTAACTTGACCACGTGGACCTTCGAGCACGAAAAAGCTCCTCCACTGTTTAATGCACCCGCACTGGATAGGGTTGTTGGGAAGAGCTTTTTCTACAACACTGTCATCATGGTGGGGCAAGGAACGTGGAAGGCACCAGAAGCCGTCGTCATACACGGGAGCTATGGGGGGAGGGGGCACGTTAGCAACAGCTCGCAATAAACGTGGTATCGGATGAAGAGGTGGCGCCTACCCGCGTGGTATTTTTGAGCTTTCCCTTTTCTTTTGTAAAGTTTTGAAAAATGAAGTTAAAAGATATGACAAGTCAAAATTTTGAAAGTTCAAGTTCCCCAAAATCTCAACTTTTAATTTTTTAACATTAAAAATGTTTTTTAAAGTACACCTTGGTAACAATCGACCGCGTGGGCTACCTGGCACATGTTAGCACAAAATCAATGTATATGTAAAAATATTGTCATGTTTGTTTTGGAAAAAGTATGTAAATGAGTTTTTTTGGTAACTTGACCACGTGAACCTTCGAGAACGAAACCGCTCCTCCACAGTTTAATGCTCCCCCAGTCAAGCATGGGAGCACATTGGGTAGGGTTGTTCGAGCGTGCTTTTTTGTGTGGAACACTTGTCATGGTGGGAGCCAGGAACATGGAAGGCGCCGGAAGTGGTCATGGTACGGGATGGCAACAGTTGGCTACACACATGGTACGGGATGGAGGCAGGGCCCACTGACTCGACATTTTTTAGCTTTCCCCTTTCCTGTGTAAAGTTGAAAAAATGAAGGTCAAAAGAAAATGCTCCACCACTGTTTAATGCACTCACACTAGGTAGGGTTGTTGGGACGCGCTTTTTCGGGGAACGCTCGTCATGGTGGGGGCCAAGCACGCGGGAGGCGCGGGGAGGCATCGTCGTACGTGGGAGTGGTGGGGTGCCCACACAAGCACGGGTGGCAACTGTTGGCTACACACGTGGTACTGGATGAAGAGGCAGGGCCCACTGGCGCGACATTTTTTAGCTTTCCCCTTTCCGGTGTAAAGTTAAAAAAATGAAGGTCAAAAGAAAATGCTCCTCCACTTTTAATGCACCTGCACTTGGTAGGGTTGTTTGGGCATGCTTTTTCGGGGAACGCACGTTGATACGTCTCCAACATTTCTATAATTTTTTATTGTTCCATGCTATTATATTACCAATCTTGGATGTTTTATATTCATTTACTAGCAACTTTATATCATTTTTTGGCACTAACCTATTAACTTAGTGCCCAATGCCAGTTGCTGTTTTTTGCTTGTTTTTTACTTTGCAGAATATCAATACCAAACGAAGTCCAAATGCCACGAAACTTTTTGGAGATTTTTTTCTGACAGGAAGAGAGCCTGGAAGCTTCTGGAAGCCACGAAAAGAGGCCCGAGGGCGCGCCAGAGGCCCCGATGCACCCTGGTGGGTAGTGGAGCCCTCGGGCACCGCCTTGACCTACCTCCGCCTCTATAAATACTCTAAAATCCCAAAAACCCTAGGGGGGTCGACGAAATACTTTTTCCACCGCCGCAAGTTCCAGAACCATGATATCCAATCTAGAGGCCTGTTCCGGCACTCTGTCGGAGGGGGCAACGATCACGGAGGGTTCTTCATCATCCTTGCTGCCCCTCCGATGATACGTGAGTAGTTTACCACAGACCTACGGGTCCGTAGTTAGTAGCTAGATGGCTTCTTCTCTCCTTTTGATCTTCAATACAATGTTGTCCTCGATGTTCTTGGAGATCTATTTGATGTAACTCTTTTTTGCGATGTGTTTGTTGGGATCCGATGAATTGTGAGTTTCTGATCAGATCTATCCATGAATATTATTTGAGTATTCTCTGAACTCTTTTATACATGATTGTTATAGCCTCGTATTTCTTCTCTGATTTATTGGTTTGGTTTGGCCAAGTAGATTGATTTATCTTGCCATGAGAAGAGGTGCTTTGTGATGGGTTCGATCTTGCGGTGCTCAATCTCAGTGACAGAAAGAGACATGACACGCATGTATCATTGCTATTAAGGGTAACAAGATGGGGTTTATTCATACGTGAGTTTATCTTGTCTACATCATGTCATCTTTCTTAATGCATTACTCCGTTTTTCCATGAACTTAATACACTAGATACATGTTGGATAGCGGTCGATGTGTGGAGTAATAGTAGTAGATGCAGAATCGTTTCGGTCTACTAATGTTGGACGTGATGCCTATATACATGATCATTGCCTTGGATATCGTCATACTTATTTACTTTTCTATCAACTACCCAACAGTAATTTGTTTACCCACCGTATGCTATTTTCTTGAGAGAAGCCTCTAGTGAAAACTATGGCCCCCGGGTCTATTTCCTATCATATATTAAAACTAAAAATACCTTGCTACAATTTTCTTTTATTTTTTAGATCTATTTACCAAAACTTATACAATTTAATCTATCTCAATACCATTGAGGGATTGACAACCCCTTCACGCGCTGGGTTACAAGTATTTGTTGTTTCTGTGCAGGTGCTGTTTACATAGTGTTGCTTGGTTCTCCTACTAGATTGATAACCTTGGTTTCATAACTGAGGGAAATACTTACCTCTACTATGTTGCATCATCCTCTCCTCTTCGGGGAAATACCAACACAGATTACAAGTAGTAGGAAGAATTTCTGTTGCCGTTGCCGGGGAGACATCATCAACATCTATAAAGTACCTACGCATAAACTCTCATCTCCTTGCAATTACTTGATTTGCCATTTGCCTCTCGTTTTAATCTCCCCCACTTCTAAAAAGTTTTCACAAAAAAAAATCATTTGCCTTTTTCTTGTTTGGTTCTTTGTTTGCTTTGAAACTATGAGTGATTTTGGTATGGCAGAAACAAATGATGGTAGAACTCCTAAAATTGGACGTTCCACTAATCTTGATGCTAAAACTTTTGTTTTGGGACATGGGAATGTTATAGGAAAAGGTGCCATACAAGAATTCTTTAATTGCGTTGAAATTTAACTTGTGATGATGCTCCTATACTTAAAAGAACTAAAATTTATGCAGAAGCTATTTCACCGCTTGTTCTTAAACTTGAGAAAAGATTTATTCGTACTCATCCTACCTTGTAAAGATTGTTTTATGAGCTACCTGTTATAAAGGATCCTAGAGCTAAGAAAATAGCTACCCTTGTCCTTATGAATGAGTTTGATTACATAGTGCAGGAAGCTAGGGAGATCTTTGATTTTTATGGTATCAACCGTGAAAAACCGGTAATAGATGAGATCCTTTACAATAGTGATTATTTATTAAGACATTTGCTTGGCGATGACCGCATCTTTGATGAGAACCTTAAAAAGGAAGTTCTCGTTTTGGATATGATCCAACATGTTTTCAATGCTGTTAATCAACAATATTTTTGGATTGTAGCTGGTAATCAAAGGGGATATGCAGATGGACAACTTGATAATGCTAAAATTTCTTTGGATGATGTGTTTTATGTTATATTTGAAAAACCTCCTGATGAAAACACATCTATGGAAAATAAGAAGAAAGATGACAATTCTTGAATCTATGCATTATGCCTAGCTAGGGGCGTAAAACAATAGCGCTTGTTGGGAGGCAACCCAATAGTTATCCTTTAAATTTTTGTTTATTTTCTATTTTTTAATAACTATGCATTTATGCTACTGTTATGATTGTGTTGTTATGTTTTAATTAGTGTTTGTACCAAGTAAAGCCTTTAGGATTATGTTGGATGATAGTTGACTTGATCCTGTTGGAAAACAGAAGGTTTCATGTCTAGTAGCATAGTTTTTGAAATTTTCTGGACCATGGAAAAATTCTGAATTTTTTACACACTATTGATATACAAATTGCCCACGTCGTCCTAATTTTTCTGAATTTTTGGAGTTACACAAGTATGAGCTTAATTCAGTTTTTTACAGACTTTTCTATTTTTGATAGATTCTGTTTTCGTTGCATTGTGTGCTTATTTTGATGAATCTATGGATTGTATCGGGGGGTATAATCCATGGCAAAGTTATAATACAGTAGGTATAATGCAATAACAAAATATGAATAGGTTGCAACAGTACTTAAAGTAGTGAATTGTTTTCTTATACTAACGGATCTCACGAAGGTTTTGTTAAGTTTTGTGTGATTGAAGTTTTCAAGTTTTGGGTGAGATCACGATGGATGAAGGAATAAGGAGTGGCAACAGCCTAAGATGGGGGATTCCCCATGGCACCCCCAGGTACTATTCAAGGAGAACCAAGCAACTAAGCTTGGGGATGCCCCGGAAGTCATCCCCTCTTTCTTTTAACGACCATCGGTAATTTTACTTGGAGCTATATTTTTATTCGTCACATATCATGAGTTTTTCTTGGAGCATCTTGTATTATATGAGTCTTTGCTTGTTTTGATTTTTATTTTGTCACAATCATCCTTGCTGGACACACCTATTTGAGAGAACCATAATGATATTATGATTTGTTAGAATTGCTCTATGTGCTTCACTTAAATTTTTTGAGCTAGGGAATTGCTCTTGTGCTTCACTTATATCTTTTTTAGCACGGTGGTGGTTTAATTTTTGAAGAAATACTCTCATGCTTCACTTAGATTATTTTGAGAGTTAGTAAATTTTGAATAGACACTCTCATGCTTCACTTATATTATTTTGAGAGTTAATAAATTTTGATGAATATTCTCTCATGCTTCACTTATATCATTTTGAGAGTTGAAAATTTTGAATAAATATTTATGCTCTCATGCTTCACTTAAATCTTTTTGAGAGTTAAGAATAGTAATGGTAAATTGCACAATATGTGAATATGGTCCCAAGGTGATAGATATCCAAGAGGGATATAATAAAAACTTTCATGAAGATCATTGGATATTATAAACTTGATTCCTTGCAATAGTTTTGCGATATGGAGATAGTAATATGGGATTCATGTTGGTGAGTAATTATGCTTTAGTAAGAATATTGGTGTTAAGGTTTGTGATTCCCTATGCAAGCACAAAAGTCAATAGTTATGCAACGAAGTTATATCCTACTTGGGGTGCATTATTCAGTGTTAGTTATGTTTAATGCTTGTTTATGATCGTTTTTGTTTCTTGGTTGGTCACTTCTCAATCTATTTG
Source organism: Thinopyrum elongatum (assembly GCA_011799875.1). NCBI lineage: Eukaryota > Viridiplantae > Streptophyta > Magnoliopsida > Poales > Poaceae > Thinopyrum > Thinopyrum elongatum. Next base: position 116,003,764 of record CM022298.1, on the reverse strand, counting down.
CTAGCCTCCATTTGTACTAATCGGGAATACTGCTTGTGCATCCAATTCCTTAAACCCAAGTTGTGCCAAATGAGTCCACCATACCTACCTATATGCGGTATTTCCATGCCATTCCAAGTAAATTTGTATGTGCCAACTCTAATTTTCAAAATAAATTTCCTTTTTGTGTGCCCGTACCGCTCATGAAGCGGCAGGGGGTGGCCAATATTTTCCAGGCTAGGTATGTTATTCTCAAGATGAGTGTTTATTCACTTGTCATTGCACGAGAGTGTGGCACGTAATAGGGATGCCCAGTCCCGAAATGAATTTTTTTACTTATGTGTTGTGAATAATAAATTCCTTGGAAAGTGTTGGTATGGAAGGCACCCATGGATATGGCTAGACATGGATTGTGTGAGAATGGTGGAAATGAAATAAACTTTATTTTATGTTTGGGAACCGCCTATGATTTATCTAGCATGGAAGATATTGGGAATTCTTGGTCGTTTTCGTTGACAGGAAAAGCATGCCTCTCAAAACAATTTTATCTCTTAATTTAAGCTTCGAGCTCTGGCACCTCTACAAATCTCTGCTTCCCATTGCGAAGGGCCTATGTATTTACTTTTATGAAATTTTATTTTTATTGAGTCTCCATCTTCTCTTATAAAGCACCAACTAGGGAACACTATTATCATACTTTTGCATTGGATGTAGCTAATATTTGAGTGTGTTTCATGAATGGATCAATGATTGAGCATAATGGGCTAGGGATAGCTTTATTTAGTGTTGATATTTTGAAAGACATGGTTGCTTGTTAATATGCTTGAGTATTGATGTCTTCATGTCAAATTATAGACTATTGCTTTGAATCATTTAAAGTCCAAATGTCCATGCTACAAAAGAAAAGAATATGTGATGAACATGATATGCAGCATTCCACATCAAAAAATCTATTTTTATCATTTACCTACTCGAGGACGAGCAGGAATTAAGCTTGGGGATGCTGATACATCTCCAACATATCTATAATTTTTTATTGTTCCATGTTGTTATATTATCAATCTTGGATGTTTTATATTCATTTACTAGCAACTTTATATCATTTTTTGGTACTAACTTATTAACTTAGTGCCCAGTGCCAGTTGCTATTTTTTGCTTGTTTTTTACTTTGCAGAATATCAACACCAAACGAAGTCCAAATGCCACGAAACTTTTTGGAGATTTTTCCTGGTAGGAAGAGACCTTGGAAGCTTCTGGAGGCCACGAGAAGAGGCCCAAGGGGCCCACTAGGCACCAGGGTGCGCCAGAGGCCCCCGACGCGCCCTGGTGGGTAGTGGAGCCCCGGGCACTGCCTTGACCTACCTCCGCCTCCATAAATACTCTAAAATCCCCAAAACCCTAGGGGAGTCGACAAACTACTTTTTCCGCCGCCGCAAGTTCCAGAACCATGAGATCCAATCTAGAGGCCTTTTCTGGCACTCTGCCGGAGGGGGCAACGATCACGGAGGGGGTTCTTCATCATCCTTGCCGCCCCTCCGATGATGCGTGAGTAGTTTACCATAGACCTACGAGTTTGTGGTTAGTAGGTAGATGTCTTCTTCTCTCTTTTTTATCTTCAATACAATGTTCTCCTCGATGTTCTTGGAGATCTATTTGATGTAACTCTTTTTTGCGGTGTGTTTGTTGGGATCCAATGAATTGTGAGTTTATGATCAGATCTATCCATGAATATTATTTGAGTCTTCTCTGAACTCTTTTATGCATGATTGTTATAGCCTCGTATTTCTTCTCCGATTTATTGGTTTGGTTTGGCCAACTAGATTGATTTATCTTGCCATGGGAAGAGGTGCTTTGTGATGGGTTCGATCTTGGGGTGCTCAATCTCAGTGACAGAAATAGACATGACACACATGTATCATTGCTATTAAGGGCAACAAGATGGGGTTTATTCATACGTGAGTTTATCTTGTCTTCATCATGTCATCTTTCTTAGTGCATTACTCCGTTTTCCATGAACTTAATACACTAGATGCATGCTGGATAGTGGTCGATGTGTGGAGTAATAGTAGTAGTTGCAAAATCATTTCGGTCTACTAATCTTGGGCATGATGCCTATATACATGATCATTGCTTTGGATATCATCCTAATTATTTGCTTTTCTATCAATTGCCCAACAGTAATTTGTTTACCCACCGTATGCTATTTTCTTGAGAGAAGCCTCTAGTGAAAACTATGGCCCCCGGGTCTATTTCCTATCATATATTAAAACCAAAAATACCTTGCTGCAATTTTATTTTATTTATTTTATTTTGTATTTTTGTTAGATCAATTTATCAAAACTTATAAAATTTAATCTATCTCAATACCATTGAGGGATTGACAACCCCTTCACGCGTTGGGTTGCAAGTATTTGTTGTTTGTGTGTAGGTGTTGTTTACATAGTGTTGCTTGGTTCTCCTACTGAATTGATAACCTTGGTTTCATAACTGAGGGAAATACTTACCTCTGCAGTGCTGCATCATCCTCTCCTCTTCGGGGAAATACCAATGCAGATTACAAGTAGCACTCGTCACGGTGGGGGCCAGGCACGCGAGGAGGAGTCGTCGTACGTGGGAGTGGTGGGGTGCCCATGCAAGCACTGGTGGCAATAGTTGGCACATGTGGTACAGGATGAGGAGGTAGGGCCCATCGGCGCGACATTTTTTTAGCTTTCCCTTTTCCCGTGTAAAGTTAAAAAATGAAGGTCAAAAGAAAGCGCTCCTCCACTATTTAATGCACCCGCACTCGGTAGGGTTGTTGGGACGCGCTTTTTCGGGGAACGCTCACCATGGTGGGGGCCAGGCATGCGGGAGGCACGGGGAGGCATCGTCGTATGTGGGACTGGTGGCGTGCCCACGCAAGCACAGGTCACAACAGTTGGCTACACACGTGGTACGGGATGAAGAGGCAGGGCCAACCAGCGCAACATTTTTTTAGCTTTCCCTTTTCCCGTGTAAACTAAAAAAAATGAAGTCAAAAGAAAACATGCTACTTCTTGAGATTGCGTTGGTTTTTCCCTTGAAGAGGAAAGGGTGATGCAGCAAAGTAGAGATAAGTATTTCCATCAGTTTGAGAACCAAGGTATCAATCTAGTAGGAGGAACACACAAGTCACCAATGGTTGCACCTACACAAACAAACAAATACTTGCACCCAACGCTATAAAGGGGTTGTCAATCCCTTCACGGTTACTTGCAAGGATGAGATCTGATAGAGATAGGTATAAAAGATAAAAAAAAGTGCAAAATAAAGTAAAGGTAAATAAGTTGCAGCAAGGTATTTTTGGGTTTTTGGTTTTATAGATCTGAAAAATAATATGATAAGAATAGACACGGGGGCCATAGTTTTCACTAGAGGCTTCTCTCTCGAAAGAACGCATACGGTGGGTAAACAAATTACTATTGAGCAATTGATAGAAAAGCGAATAATTATGACGATATCTATGGTAATGATCATGAATATAGGCATCACGTCTGTGACAAGTAGACCGACTCCTGCCTGCATCTACTACTATTACTCCACACATCAACCGCTATCCAGCATGCATCTAGTGTATTAAGTTAACAAAAATGGAGTAACGCCTTAAGCAAGATGACATGATGTAGAGGGATAGATCCAACCAATATGAAATAAACCCCACCTTTTTATCCTTAATGGCAACAATACAAATACGTGTCATGTCCCCTTCTGTCACTGGGATTAAGCACCGTAGGATTGAACCCATTACAAAGCACCTCTCCCATTGCAAGAAAAATCAATCTAGTTGGCCAAACCAAATCAATAGATCGGAGAGAAATACAAAGCTATCTTAATCATGCATAAAAGAGTTCAGAGAAGACTCAGATAATATTCATAGATAATCTGATCATAAACCCACAATTCATCGGATCTCAACAAACGCACCGCAAAAGAAGATTACATCGAATAGATCTCCAAGAACATCGAGGAGAACATTGTATTGAAGATCAAAGAGAGAGAAGAAGCATCTAGCTACTAGCTATGGACCCGTAGGTATGTGGTAAACTACTCACACATCAACGGAAGGGTAGCAAGGTTGATGTAGAGGCCCTCCGTGATCGAATCCCCCTTCGGCGGAGTACCGGTAAAGGCCTCCAGATGGGATCTCACGAGGACAGAAACTTGCGGCGGCGAAAAAGTATTTTTGGTGTGCCCTCTGGTATACGGGGAATTTTTGGGTATTTATAGTGCAAATATTAGGGTTGGAGAGGCATCAGGGGGCCCACAAGCCTGGGGGTGCGCCCCCTAGGGCGCGCCTCCCGAGCTTGTCGCCAACTGGTGGCCCCTCTGCCCCCCTCCCGAAGGTTCCTGGGTGTCTTCTGGTCCAAGAAAAATCCTCAAAAAGTTTCGTTCCATTTGGACTCCGTTTGGTATTGATTTTCTGTAAAAGACAAAAACAAGGAAAAAACAGCAACTCGCACTGGACACTAGGTTAATAGGTTAGTCCCAAAAATGATATAAAATAGCATAATAATGCATATAAAACATCCAAGATGGATAATATAATAGCATGGAACAATTAAAATTTTTAGATACGTTGGAGACGTGTCAAGCATCCCCAAGCTTAATTCCTGCTCGTCCTCGAGTAGGTAAATGATAAAAACAGAATTTTTGATGTGGAATGCTACCTAACTTCTTTATCATGTAATCTTTCTTATGGTGGCATGAATATTCAGATCCATAAGATTCAAAACAAAAGTTTAATGTTGACATAAAAACAATAATACTTCAAGCATACTAATAAAGCAATCATGTCTTCTCAAAATATCCTCGCTAAAGAAAGTTATCCCTACAAAATCATATAATATTGTCATGCTCTATCTTCTTAACACAAAGTATTTATCATGCACAACCCCAATGACAAGCCAAGCAATTGGTTCATACTTTTAATACTCTTAAGCCTTTTCAACTCTCACGCAATACATGAGCGTGAGCCATGGATATAGCACTATGGGTGGAATAGAATATGATGGTGGAGGTTGTGTGGAGAAGACAAAAAAGGAGAATGCCATGCAACGGATGCACATCATCGAGGCTAATCAATGGGCTATGGAGATGACCATCAATTGATGTCAATGCAAGGAGTAGGGATTGCCATGCAACGGATGCACTAGAGCTATAAGTGTATGAAAGCTCAAAAGAAAACTAAGTGGGTGTGCATCCAACTTCCTTGCTCACGAAGACCTAGGGCAATTTGAGGAAGCCCGTCATTGGAATATACAAGCCAAGTTCTATAATGAAAAATTCCCACTAGTAATATATGAAAGTGACAAAATAGGAGATTCTCTACCATGAAGAACATGGTGCTACTTTGAAGCACAAGAGTGGAAAAGGATTGTAACATTGTCCCTTCTCTCTTTTTCTCTCATGTTTTCTTTCTTCTTTTTCTTTTTTTTTCTTTTGGGCTCTTTGGCAATTTTATTTTATTTTGGGCTCTTTGGCCTCTTTTTATTTATTGAAGTCCGGAGTCTCATCCCTACTTGTGGGGGAATCATAGTCTCCATCATCCTTTCCTCACATGGGACAATATTCTAATAATGATGATCATCACACTTTTATTTACTTACAACTCATGAATTACAACTTGATACTAGAACAAAAATATGACTCTATATGAATGCCTCATGCAATGATCTAGCGTGACATGTATAAAAAATATGAACGGTGGCCAAGCCACAAATACTATGTCAACTATATGATCATGCAAAGCAATATGACAATGATGGTGTGTGTCATAATAACGGAACGGTGGAAGTTGCATGGCAATATATCTCGGAATGGCTATGGAAATGCCATAATAGGTAGGTATGGCGGCTGTTTTGAGGAAGATATAAGGTGGCTTATGTGTGAAAGAGTGTATCATATCACGGGGTTTGGATGCACCGGCGAAGTTTGCAGCAACTCTCAAGGTGATAAAGGGCAATGCACGATACCGAAGAGGCTAGGAATGATGGAAGGGTGGGAGTGCGTATAATCCATGGACTCAACATTAGTCATAAAGAACTGACATACTTATTGCAAAAGTTTATTAGCCCTCTAAGCAAAGTACTACTACACATGCTCCTAGGGGGATATATTGGTAGGAAAAGACCATCGCTCGTCCCTGACCGCCACTCATAAGGAAGACAATAAAAAATAAATCATGCTCCAACTTCATCGCATAATGAGAGACCATACGTGCATGCTTCAGGAATCACAAACCTTAATACAAATATTCTTACTAAACCACAATTACTCACTAGCATGTCTCTAATATCACCATCTTTATATCTCAAAACAAATGCAAGGAATCAAACTTCTCATATATTTGATGATCTTCATGAAAGTTTTTATTATATCCCTCTTGAATACCCATCATATTAGGACTAAATTCATATCCTAAGCAAATTGCCATACTATTTATAAGACTCTCAAAATGATATAAGTGAAGCATGAGAGTTCATCAATTTCTTCAAAATAAAACCACCACCGTGCTCTAAAAAGATATAAGTGAAGCACTAGAGCAACTACCTAGCTCAATTGATATAAGTAAAGCACATAGAGTATTCTAATAAATTCACGATTGATGTGTGTCCCTCTCAAAAGGTGTGTACAACAAGGATGATTGTGGCAAACTAAAAATCAAAGACTCACATAATAGAAGACGCTCCAAGCAAAACACATATCATGTGGTGAATAAAAATATAGCCTCCAGTAATTTACCGATGGATTGAAGACAAAAGAGGGGATGCCATCCGGGGCACCACAAAGCTTAGATGCTTGGTTGTACTTGAATATTACCTTGGGGTGCCTTGGGCATCCCCAAGCTTAGGCTCTTGCCACTCCTTATTCCATAGTTCATCGAAACTTCACCCAAAACTTGAAAACTTCACAACACAAAACTCAATAGAAAACTCGAGAGATCCGTTAGTATAATAAAACAAATCTCCACTTTTAGGTATTGTTGTAAACTCATTCCAATTTTATATTTGCATTATATCTACTGTATTCTAATTTCTCCATGGCTCATTACCCCCATACTACCCATAGATCCATCAAAATAAGCAAACAACACAATGAAAACAGAATCTGTCAAAAACAGAATAGTATGTAAAGACCCGAATTAAAGTCATACTTATGTAACTCCAAATCTTCTGAACAATTAGGAAAACGTAGGAAATCTGTATATAAATCTTGTGTAAAAAATTCAGAATTTTTCCACGTTTCAGAAAATTTTAACAATTCTGCTAATGGACGCAAAAGTTTCAGTTTTTCAGCAAAATCAAATCAACTATCATCCAAATCATCCCAAAGGTCTTACTTGGCTCAAACACTAATGAAAACATTAAAACACAATCATAACAGAAGTATAATTGCATATTTATTGAAAAATAGAATAAAAAACATAAAATAAAATTGGGTTGCCTCCCAACAAGCGCTATTGTTTTACGCCCCTAGCTAGGCATATTGCATAGATCTAGCTATTGTCATCTTTGGTATTTGCTACTTCTTGAGCTTGCGTTGGTTTTTACCTTGAAGAGGAAAGGGTGATGCAGCAAAGTAGAGATAAGTATTTCCCTCAGTTAAGAACCAAGGTATCAAATCCAGTAGGAGATACAAGGAAGTCCCCAATCTATGCACCTGCACAAACAATCAAACACTTGCACCCAACGCGATAAAGGGGTTGTCAATCCGTTAACGGTCACTTTGCAAAGATGAGATCTGATAGAGATAGATATAAAAGATTACTAAAACGTAAAAAAAAAAAATGTAAATAAATTGCAACAAGGTATTTTTGGGTTTTTTTGGTTTATAGATCTGAAAATATATGATGGAAAATAGACCCGAGGGCCATAGTTTTCACTAGAGGCTTCTCTCTTGAAGGCAAATAATACGGTGTGTGAACAAATTACTGTCGAGCAATTGATAGAAAAGCGCAAAGTTATGACGATATCCAAGGCAATGATTATGCATATAGGCATCACGTCCGTGTCAAGTAGACCAAAACAATTCTGCATCTACTACTATTACTCCACGCATCGACTGCTATCCAGCATGCATCTAGAGTATTAAGTTCATAAAGAATGGAGTAACGCCTTAAGTAAGATGACATGATGTAGAGGGATAAACTCAAGCAATATGATGAAAACCCCATCTTTTTACCCTTGATGGCAACAATACAAATACGTGCCTCGCTACCCCTACTTTGTCACTGGGTGAGGACACCATAAGATTGAACCCAAAACTAAGCACCTCTCCCATTGCAAGAAGAACCAATCTAGTTGGCCAAACCAAACCGATAATTCAAAGAGAAATACAAAGATATCAAATCATGCATATAAGAATTCAGAGAAGATTCAAATAATATTCATAGATAATCTGATCATAAATCCACAATTCATCGGATCTCGACAAACACACCGCAAAAGAATATTACATCGGATAGATCTCCAAGAACATCGAGGAGAACATAGTATTGAGAATCAAAGAGAGAGAATAAGCCATCTAGCTACTAGCTATGGACCCGTAGGTCTGTGGTAAACTACTCACGCTTCATCGGAAGGGCAATAGAGTTGATGTAGAAGCCCTCCGTGATTGAATCCCCCTCCGGCAGGATGCCGGAAAAGGCCCCAAGATGTGATCTCATGGGTACAGAAGGTTACGACGGTGGAAAAGTATTTTTGGTGGACACTTCTTGTCATTTGGGAATATTTCTGAAGTTATAGGCCAAAGATTAGGGTTGGAGGACTCTCGTGGGGCCCACAAGCCAGGGGGCGCCCCCCCTAGGGCGCGCCCTGAGGACTTGTGGAGCCCTCGGGACTCTTCTGACTTCCTCTCCAAGTCCTACGTGTGTCTTCTGGTCCAAGAAAAATCATCGTAAAGTTTTATTCCGTTTGAACTCCATTTGATATTCCTTTTCTGTAAAACTCAAAAACAAGGAAAAAACAGAAACTGGCACTGGGCTCTAGGTTAATAAGTTTGTCCCAAAAATAATATAAAATAGCATATTAATGCATATAAAACATCCAAAATAGATAATATAATAGCATGGAACAATAAAAAATTATAGATACGTTGGAGACATATCAAGCATCCCCAAGCTTAATTCCTACTCGTCCTCGAGTAGGTAAATGATAAAACAGAATTTTTGATGTGGAATGCTACCTAACATATTTATCCATGTAATTTTCTTTATTGTGGCATGAATATTCAGATCCATAAGATTCAAAACAAAAGTTTTATATTGACATAAAAATAATAATACTTCAAGCATACTAATAAAGCAATCATGTCTTCTCAAAATAACATGGCCAAAGAAAGTTATCCCTACAAAATTATATAGTCTGGCTATGCTCCATCTTCATCACACAAAGTATTAAATCATGCACAACCCCGATGACAAGCCAAGCAATTGTTTCATACTTTTGATGTTCTCAAACTTTTTCAACTTTCACGCAATACATGAGCGTGAGCCATGGATATAGCACTATAGGTGGAATAGAATATGGTGGTTGTGGAGAAGACAAAAGGAAGGAGATAGTCTCACATCAACTAGGCGTATCAACGGGCTATGGAGATGCCCGTCAATAGATATCAATGTGAGTGAGTAGGGATTGCCATGCAACGGATGCACTAGAGCTATAAGTTTATGAAAGCTCAAAAAGAAACTAAGTGGGTGTTCATCCAACTCGCGTGCTCACGAAGACCTAGGGCAATTTGAGGAAGCCCATCATTGGAATATACAAGCCAAGTTCTATAATGAAAAATTCCCACTAGTATATGAAAGTGACAACATAGGAGACTCTCTATCATGAAGATCATGGTGCTAATTGGAAGCACAAGTGTGGTAAAAGGATAGTAGCATTGCCCCTTCTCTGTTTTCTCTCATTTCTTCTTCTTTTTATTGTTTGGGCTTCTTTGGCCTCTTTTATTTTTTGTAAAGTCCGGAGACTCATCCCAACTTGTGAGGGAGTCATAGCTTCCATCATCCTTTCCTCACATGGGACAATGCTCTAATAATGATGATCATCACACTTTTATTTACTTACAACTCAAGAATTACAACTCGATACTTAAAACAAAAATATGACTCTATATGAATGCCTCCGGCGGTGTACCGGGATGTGCAACGATCTAGCATAGCAATGACATAAAAAAAGGACAAGCCATGAAAACATCATGCTATCTATCTTACGATCATGCAAAGCAATATGACAATGATGGAGCGTGTCATAATAAAACGGAACGATGGAAGTTGCATGGCAATATATCTCAGAATGGCTATGGAAATGCCATAATAGGTAGGTATGGTGGCTGTTTTGAGGAAGGGTATATGGTGGGTGTAATGCACCGGTGAAAGTTGCGCGGTACTAGAGAGGCTAGCAATGGTGGAAGGGTGAGAGTGCGTATAATCCATGGACTCAACATTAGTCATAAAGAACTCACATACTTATTGCAAAAGTTTATTCGCTATCGAAACAAAGTACTACACGCATGCTCCTAGGGGGATAGATTGGTAGGAAAAGACCATCGCTCGTCCCCAACCGCCACTCATAAGGAAGACAATCAATAAATAAATCATGCTCCGACTTCATCACATAACGGTTCACCATACATGTATGCTACGGGAATCACAAACTTTAACACAAGTATTTATACCAATCCACAATTACTCACTAGCATGACTCTAATATCTCCATCTTTATATCTCAAAACAATCATAAGGAATCAAACTTCTCATCGTATTCCATGCTCTTTATATGAAAGTTTTTATTATATCCCTCTTGGATGCCCATCATATAAGGAAATTCATAACCTATGCAAATTACCATGCTATTTAGAGAGACTCTCAAAATAATATAAGTGAAGCAAGAGAGTTCAACAATTTTTATAAAATAAAGCCACCGCTGTGCTCTAAAAAGATATAAGTGAAGCACTAGAGCAAAATTGCCTAGCTCAAAAGATATAAGTGAAGCACATAGAGTATTCTAATAAATTCACGATTCATGCGTGTCCCTCTCAAAAGGTGTGTACAGCAAGGATGATTGTGGAAAACTAAAAATCAAAGACTCATATAATACAAGACACTCCAAGCAAAACACATATCATGTGGTGAATAAAAATATAGCCTCAAGTAATTTACCGATGGATTGAAGACAAAAGAGGGGATGCCATCCGGGGCACCACAAATCTTAGATGCTTGGTTGTACTTGAATATTTCCTTGGGGTGCCTTGGGCATCCCCAAGCTTAGGCTCTTGCCACTCCTTATTCCATAGTCCATCAAATCTTTACCCAAAACTTGAAAACTTCACAACACAAAACTCAACAGAAAACTCATGAGACCCGTTAGTATAAGAAAATAAATCATCACTTTTTGGTACTGTTGTGAACTCATTATTTATTTATATTGGTGTAATATCTACTGTATTCCAACTTCTCCATAGTTCATACCCCCCGATACTACCCATAGATTCATTAAAATAAGCAAACAACACATAGAAAACAGAATCTGTCAAAAAAAGAACAGTCTGAGAAGATATGAATTGTTATAATACTTTTGTACCTCCAAAAATTATGAAAAAATAGTACAAGATAGGAAATTTGTATATCAATCTTTTTTAAAAAATTCAGGGTTTTTTTTCACTCTCCAGTGAATTTAAACAATTCTGTTACTGGACGCAAAAGTTTCTGTTTTTCAGCCAGATCAAATCAACTATCACCGTAAGTCATCCCAAAGGTCTTACTTGGCTCAAACACTAATTAAAACACCAAAACACAATTAATACAGAGGTAATAATGTGTATTTATTGAAAAACACAACCAAAAATAGAAAGCAAAAAAATAAAATTGGGTTGCCTCCCAACAAGCGCTATTGTTTAATGCCCCTAGCTAGGCACAAAACATAGATCTAGGTATTGTCATCTTTGGTATGCAATCCATAAGTAGCCCTCATAATAGATTCATATGGCAACTTAATTTTCTTTCTTGGAAAGTGTTCCATGCCCTTCCTTCATGGAAATCTAAATCTAATGTTTCCTTCTTTGATATCAATAATTGCACCAATCGTTCTAAGGAAAGGTCTACCAAGAATAATAGGACATGTAGGATTGCAATCTATATCAAGCACAATGAAATCTACGGGCACATAATTCCTATTTGCAACAATAAGAACATCATTATTTCTTCCCATAGGTTTCTTAATAGTGGAATCCGCGAGATGTAAATTTAAAGAACAATCATCAAATTCACGAAAACCTAGCACATCACATAAAGTGTTTGGAATCATGGAAACGCTAGCACCCAAATCACACAAAGCATGGCACTGATATTCTTTAATTTTAATCTTAATTGTAGGTTCCCACTCATCAGGAAGCTTTCTAGGGATAGAAACTTCCAACTCAAGTTTTTCTTCAAAAGATTTCATCATAGCATCAACGATATGTTTAGTAAAAGCTTTATTTTGATTATAAGCATGAGGAGAATTCAACATGGATTGCAACAAGGAAATAAAATCTATCAAATAAAAATTATCATAATTAAAATCCTTGAAATCCAAAAGAGTGGGTTCATTGCTACTTAAAGTTTTGACCTCTCCAATCCCACTTTTATCAATTTTTGCATTAAGATCTAAAAACTCCGAATCGTTGGGACGCCTTCTAGCTAAAGTTGACTCATCTCCAGTCCCATCTTTATCAAGATTTGTATTAGAAAAAAATATATTCAATAGGAGTCACACCAATCACTTTAAGATCTTCATCATTATTATCGCAAGAAATCGAAGAACACGCTTTAACAAACCAATCTCACTTAGCATGCATCCTAGCGGTTCTTTCCTTGCACTCATCAATAGAAATTTTAATAGCTTTTAGAGATTCATTAATATCGTGCTTGGGTGGCATAGATCTAATTTTCAAAGAATCAATCTAAAGAGAAATTCTATCAACGTTCCTAGCCAAATCATCAATCTTGAGCAATTTTTCTTCAACCATAGCATTGAAAACTTTTTGTGAATTAATAAATTCTTTAATATTGTTCTCAAGATAAGAGGGAATCTTATTATAATTTCCATAAGAATTGTTGTAGGAATTACCATAATTATTAGAGGAATTACTAGGAAACGGCCTAGGTTTGAAATTACCTCTATACGCGTTATTACCAAAATTGTTCCTACCAACAAAATTCACATCCATAGATTCATTATTGTTCTCAATCAAAGTAGACAAAGGCATATCATTAGGATCAATAGGAGCACTCTTACTAGCAAACAATTTCATAAGTTCATCCATCTTTCCACTCAAAGTATTAAGTTCTTCAATCGCATGCACTTTTTTACTAGTAGAAGATCTTTCGGTATGCCATTAAGAGTAATTAGCCATAATATTATCTAGGAGTTTAGTAGCTTATCCTAATGTGATTTCCATAAAAGTACCTCCCGCGGCCGAATCTAAAAGATTTCTAGATGCAAAATTCAATCCGGCATAAATTTTTTGTATGATCATCCTTAAACTTAAACCATGAGTAGGGCAATTTCTTATCATCAATTTCATCCTCTCCCAAGATTGTGCAACATGTTCATGATCAAGTTGCTTAAAATTCATTATGTCGTTCCTAAGGGAGATGATCTTAGCGGGAGGAAAATACTTGTAAATAAAAGCATCTTTACACTTATTCCATGAATCAATACTATTTTTAGGCAAAGATGAAAATCAAGTTTTAGCACGATCTCGTAGTGAAAACGGAAATAGCTTCAATTTAATAATATCATTATCCACATCTTTCTTATTTTTCATATCACACAATTCAACGAAAGTACTTAGATGAGATGCGGCATCTTCACTAGGAAGGCCAGAAAATTGATCTTTCATAACAAGATTCAGCAAAGCGGCATTAATTTCATAAGATTCCGCACTAGTGGCGGGAGCAATCGGAGTACTAATAAAATCATTATTATTAGTAATGGAAAATTCTCACAACTTGGTATTTTCTTGAGACATCGTAATGAAGCAAGCAATCTAACAAACGAGCAACCAAAAAGCAAACTAAAAGACGAACAGAAAAAGGGCGAATAAAAAGGCAAATCTTTTTGTATTTTTCTGAAAATCGTTTTAGAAGTAGGGGAGAGGAAAACAAGAGGCAAATGGAAAATAATGTAATGCAAAAGATGAGAGTTTATGGTGGGTACTTGGTAGGCTTGATGTAGATCTCCCCGGCAATGGCGCCAGAAATTCTTCCTGCTACTTCTTGAGCTTGCGTTGGTTTTTCCCTTGAAGAGGAAAGGGTGATGCAGCAAAGTAGAGATAAGTATTTCCCTTAGTTAAGAACCAAGGTATCAAATCTAGTAGGAGATACAAGCAAATCCCGAATCTATGCACCTGCACAAACAATCAAACACTTGCACCCAACACGATAAAGGAGTTGGCAATCCCTTCACGGTCACTTGCAAGGATGAGATTTGATAGAGATAGATATAAAAGATTACTAAAATGTAAAACAAAATAAAAGTAAATAAATTGTAGCAAGGTATTTTTGGGTTTTTTTGGTTTATAGATCTGAAAATATATGATGGAAAATAGACCCGGGGGCCATAGGTTTCACTAGAGGCTCCTCTCTTCAAGGCAAATAATACGGTGGGTGAACAAATTACTGTCGAGCAATTGATAGAGAAGCTCAAAGTTATGATGATATCCAAGGCAATGATTATGCATATAGGCATCACGTCCGTGTCAAGTAGACCGAAACGATTCTGCATCTACTACTATTACTCCACACATCGACCGCTATCCAGCATGCATCTAGAGTATTAAGTTCATAAAGAACGGAGTAACGCCTTAAGTAAGATGACATGATGTAGAGGGATAAACTCAAGCAATATGATGAAAACCCCATCTTTTTACCCTTGATGGCAACAATACAAATACGTGCCTCGCTACCCCTACTTTGTCACTGGGTGAGGACACCGCAAGAGTGAACCCAAAACTAAGCACCTCTCCCATTGCAAGAAGAACCAATCTAGTTGGCCAAATCAAACTGATAATTCGAAGAGAAATACAAAGATATCAAATCATGCATATAAGAATTCAGAGAAGATTCAAATAATATTCATAGATAATCTGATCATAAATCTACAATTCATCGGATCTTGACAAACACACCACAAAAGAATATTACATCGGATAGATCTCCAAGAACATCAAGGAGAACATGGTATTGAGAATCAAAGAGAGAGAAGAAGCCATCTAGCTACTAGCTATGGACCCATAGGTCTGTGGTAAACTACTCACGCTTCATCAGAAGGGAAATAGAGTTGATGTAGAAGCCCTCCATGATCGAATCCCCCTCCGACAGGATGCCGGAAAAGGCCCCAAGATGGGATCTCACGGGTACAGAAGGTTACGACGGCGGAAAAGTATTTTTGGTGGACGCTTCTGGTCATTTGGGAATATTTCTGAATTTATAGGCCAAAGATTAGGGTTGGAGGAGTCCCGTGGGGCCCACAAGCCAGGGGGGCACGTCCTGATGGCTTATGGAGCCCTCGAGACCCTTCTGACTTCCTCTCCAAGTCCTACGTGTGTCTTCTGGTCCAAGAAAAATCATCGTAAAGTTTTATTCCGTTTGGACTCCGTTTGATATTCCTTTTCTATAAAACTCAAAAACAAGGAAAAGACAGAAACTGGCATTGGGCTCTAGGTTATTAAGTTAGTCCCAAAAATAATATAAAATAGCATATTAATGCATATAAAACATCCCAAACAGATAATATAATAGCATGGAACAATAAAAAATTATAGATACGTTGGAGACGTATTAGTATTCAATCTCATAGATGTGTTTTTGTCCGAATGTTTTTCAAATATAACATGGAACATATCATCCATAGATATTTTAGCATTATCAAGTTGTCCCTGTACATATCCCCTTTGATTACTGACTACAATCCAAGATAATCGTTGATTAACATCATTGAAAACTTGTTGAATCATATCTAAAACGGGAGCTTCCTTTTTAAGGTTCTCATCAAAGATGTGATCATTGCCAAGCAAATGTCTTAATAAATAATCACTATTGTAAAGGATCTCATATATCACTGTTTTTTCACGGTTCATACCATAAAAATAAAAGATCTCCCTAGCTTCTCGTGCTATGTAATCAAATTCATTCATAAGGACAAGGGTGGCTATCTTTTTAGCTCTAAGATCTTTTATAACAGGCAACTCATAAAACAATCTTTGCAAGGTAGGATGAGTATGAATAAATTTCTTCTCAAGCTTAAGAACAAGTGCTGAAATAGCTTCTGCATAAGTTTTAGTTCTTTTAAGTACAGGAGCATCATCACAAGTCAAAGTTCCAATGCAATTAAAGAATTCTTGGATGGCCCCCTTTCGTATAACATTCCCTTGTCCCATAACAAAAGTTTTAGCATCCAGATTAGTAGAACGTCCAATTTTAGGAGTTCTACCATCATCTGTTTCTGCCATACCAAAATCACTCATGATGATAGGTTGAAAGCAAGCAATCTAGCAAACAAGCAAACAAAAAGACGAACGGAAAGAAGGCGAATAAAAAAAGGCAAATATTTTTGTGTTTTTCTGAAAATGTTTTAGCAGTGGGGGAGAGGAAAACGAGAGGCAAATGGCGAATAATGTAAAAGCAAGAGATGAGAGTTTATTATGGGTACTTGGTAGGCTTGATGTAGATCCTCCCTAGCGATGGCGCCAGAAATTCTTCCTGCTACTTCTTGAGCTTGCGTTGGTTTTTCCCTTGAAGAGGAAAGGGTGATGCAGCAAAGTATAGATAAGTATTTCCCTCAGTTTGAGAACCAAGGTATCAATCCAGTATGAGGAGAGAACCAAGGTATCAATCCAGTATGAGGAATACACAAGTCACCAATGGTTGCACCTACACACACAAACAAATACTTGCACCCAACGCGATAAAGGAGTTGTCAATCCCTTCACGGTTACTTGCAAGGATAAGATCTGATAGAGTTAGGTATAAAAGATAAATAAAAGTGCAAAATAAAGTAAAAGTAAATAAATTGCAGCAAGGTATTTTTGGTTTTTTGGTTTTATAGATCTGAAAATAATATGATAAGAATAGACCGGGGGCCATAGTTTTCACTAGAGGCTTTTCTCTTGAAAGAACACATACAGTGGGTAAACAAATTACTGTTGAGCAACTAATAGAAAAGCGAATAATTATGACGATATCTAAGGCAATGATGATGAATATAAGCATCATGCCCGTGACAAGTAGACTGACTCCAGCCTGCATCTACTACTATTAGTCCACACATCGACCGCTATCCAGTTTGCATCTAGTGTATTAAGTTAACAAGAACGGAGTAACGCCTTAAGCAAGATGACATGATGTAGAAGGATTGATCCAATCAATATGAAATAAACCCCCACCTTTTTATCCTTAATGGCAACAATACAAATACGTGTCATGTCCCCTTCTGTCACTGGGATTGAGCACCACAAGATTGAACCCATTACAAAGCACCTCTCCCATTGCAAGAAAAATCAATCTAGTTGGCCAAACCAAATCAATAGATCGGGGAGAAATACAAAGCTATCTTAATCATGCATAAAAGAGTTCAGAGAAGACACAAATAATATTCATAGATAATCTGCATAAACCGACAATTCATCAGATCTCAACAATCGCACCGCAAAAGAAGATTACATCAAATAGAACTCCAAGAACATCGAGGAGAACATTGTATTGAAGATCAAAGAGATAGAAGAAGCCATCTAGCTACTAGCTATGGACCCGTAGGTCTATGGTAAACTACTCACACATCATCGGAAGGTTAGCAAGGTTGATGTAGAGGCCCTCCGTGATCGAACCCCCCTCCGGCGAAGTACCGGCAAAGGCCTCCAGATGGGATCTCACGAGGACAGAAAATTGTGGCGGCGGAAAGTATTTTTGGTGTGCCCTCTCGTATAAGGGGAATATTTGGGCATTTATAGTGTAAAGATTAGGGTTGGAGAGGCATCAGGGGGCCCACAAGCCTGGGGGCGCGCCTCCCGAGCTTGTCGCCAACTGGTGGCCCCTCTGACCCCCTCCCGAAGGTTCCTGGGTGTCTTTTGGTCCAAGAAAAATCCTCAAAAAGTTTCGTTCTGTTTGGTTTTGATTTTCTGTAAAAGATAAAAACAAGGAAAAAATAGCAACTGGCACTGGTTACTAGGTTAATAGGTTAGTCCCAAAAAATGATATAAAATAGCATAATAATGCATATAAAACATCCAAGATGGATAATATAATAGCATGGAACAATCAAAAATTATAGATACATTGGAGACATATCAAAACGCTCCTCCACTGTTTAATATGCACCCGCACTAGGTAGGGTTGTTAGGACGCGCTTTTTCGGGGAACACTCGTCATGGTGGGGGCCAGGCACGCGGGAGGCACGGGGAGGCATCATCGTACGTGGGAGTGGTGGGGTGCCCATGCAAGCACGGGAGGCAACAGTTGACTACACACGTGGTATGGATGAAGAGGCAAGGCCCACCAGTGCGACATTTTTTTAGCTCACTACTGCAGGATGCTGCTAACGTGACACTACGATCAGAGACCTTTCGACGAAACTATGTGTGATGCATTAATCGCAAACGGTGATGTAAAAAACCCGTCAAAAAAGGTGCAAAATGTTTGCGATGGCGGATACATCAAAACGGTTCAGATTTTAGTTGCATGTGCATTGCGGGGCATACGGTTCAGTTCAATGAACTGTTTGCGATGAGGCGGAACAACAGAAATGGGCAGCCAGATGAAGGCGTGTGCGATATACGGCATACAATTCACTCGGATGAACTGTTTGTGATTAGGCAACACAAAAGAAACGGTCACTCATATCAAGGTGTGTGCGATATACGGCCTACGGTTCACTCGGATGAACTGTTTGCTTTGAGCCAAGAGAACAGAAACGGTTCAATTTAACAAGATGTGTGTGATACGCGGCAAACAGGTCTGTAATCAGAAATGTGTGCGAAGACCGATAGTAATACAGACGATTGCTGCTAATAAGCCATGTGTGTTGTGGCCAAACGCTTGGTGGTATACAATTGTCAGTGATTGATGAAATCATCACCGACGGGTTCCCTAGTATGGTCCATGTGCGATGTCATTGCACACAGAACAACAACATATGTACTTATAACTTATAAGGACTTGATTCCATAAACAGATTGAACATCCAATTACATAGGTGGCTAGTACACACATGACCTTTGCACACACCAAAGTATGTTCCAAAATGCCTAGAAAACTCAAATAATGTATAAAAAGGCAAAACGAACCCTGAATAATTTCATATTTTTAGGATGACGCTCCTATAGTTGCATGTTGCCTCTGTAAAATAAATCAAGGCGGGAAGAGACAGCGTATGTCATTTCGCACACATAGGTGACAAGTTCCCTCTCGGAACCATGAGCCTTTTTGAGAGAAGCTCTGGTTTGTAAGAAGTTTGTACCAAAACTTGTCCCAAATTGGACTAATTTTTTACCACATCATGTTGGTGCTATGTCATAACACCATGCCAAGTTTCATGATTTTGAGGCGAATTTTGGATTTACAGTAATTTTAAAACCAGGTTTCTCAATGTTTACTGTCGAGTCGGCACCGCCCTGGATAGGCTTTTTCCTCATGGGTCCCAAATGACAAATCCAAATCTGTCACTACCATGGAGCTTTTCTTATTAAGAATTACAGCCCATTTGGTGTGCTAGCTGAAAATAAGTTTGTGGGTGCTGGTGGGCGCTAAGAACTTGCGGTTCTGTAATGAACAAAGATCTCAAGTATCCTGTGAGAGTGATGTTCTTTCCCTATGTTGTGAATGCTTATAATATTTATGTCTTAATTAAAGAAATGGCAAGCCATTGGCCCAGTATGAAAGAAAATATGGGTCAAAGCCGAGTTGAAAAATGCAACAATATCTAACTCCAGCTTACAAATAGTACAAAAGCACGAGGATTAATTGCTCATCAGGTTTAGACAAAATCCAGATTGAACAGGACAATGACATCTAACTCAACCAAAGTTTTCGGCAGTCACAATCAAATGGATCGGTCTGATCCGTAAAATCAAGATCCTGGGCCAGAAATTCTACTGGTCCATGATGACAAGCTGTTGTAAATAGAAGCCGAGCATGATCAGAAGCCCTTAGGTCCACCTGAAACTTCTTTTTATGCTGTTCAACACTTGCAGCCGTAAGAAATTTCTTGTCGAAAAACTTAATCCTCACGGACAATAGTGCCCTCGCATTCAACATGAAGAATGTGACAAAGTTAGTCTTTGCATTGTTGGATGCATATCCTTCCAGCGTTACTGTCTTCAAACGAATGTCATGAGATCTGAGAAAATGCCGGTGCTTCTTGAACCATCGATTGGTTATACTTTTTTCTCCATGTGTTAGTGCCTAAATAGAGATGAAGATTGAAAACACTTAATGTCTAAAAAAGATTATGTTGAAAGAGTGATAGCTGAACGATTAATTATAGTACATTATATATGGGCTTTCAATGTGCGTGAAATCATCACCTTTATATACAAATTCTCCAGACATGGAAAGCATTGCAGCAAGCCAATAATCGTGTTCAGATCAAAACACCACATACTGATATGTAAGGTCTTGACAGAATCCACCACCACTGATAGGATGGACAAGCTCTTCATTGAGCATAGAACATAAAATTAGTACCAAAAGTATACTCCAAGATGATACTTAACTTATGCGCACAAATGAAAAAAGCAGATTACAAAAGTTTATATGAATAATATACAGTACCTCAATAGGTGTGGAGCCAAACACCATCTTGAACCATCTAAAAGGATCACGAATTGCACCCAAGGTCTCCAGTTTAGGCGTAGAGACTACCGTTATTTGTGAAGGTACTATAGTAGAATCAAGGAGCAACCTGAAGTGAAGGGGCATCTTTGATGATGAGATCATGTCCAAAAAACAAATTCCCATGCTTACAAGGTGGGGTGACTTTATTTTGAGACAACGGATATGAATTTCTATTCCAAAAACAAGCAGCAAGCGCTCCAAGGCAGGGCAGCTGGAGTGGATGATGTTGTGCAATGCGACCTCCGACAGATCAACCACCACAAGCGCAAGTTTTTTTTAGCAGCGGGAGTCGAAGCATTTGTACTAGATTGTCTGCTAGATGGCACCGGGCGAAGGTGGCGGTGTGGAGAGAGGAGGAAAACGACAAGATGGACATCGGTGGTGAGGGCACAAATACATCGGTTCATGGTATGTTACATACATAGTCATGGTAGAACTCAAGCTGCTGGAGTTTATTGAATTGACGGGATGTCAGCTAGGAGGCCACCGTGCAGGGTATGTCCAGCAGGTAGCATGCCGGGATGCAGATGCGTTGAATGGAGCCCTGGTGGGAGGAGATGATGGCTCCGGGGAGTTCAGAGTCATCATCGACAGATAGCTGACGACAATCGAGATTAAGAGGCGCGGCGCGCCACTGAGTGCGCCACCGAGATGCGAGGACTTGTGTGCGGCAGCCATCCTTGGTGGGGAGAAGGGAGATGATCTCCCCAAGGATGCCGCCCGGGAGATCACTGATGCGGTCCGCCGGAGATTCTACTGGTTCCTCAGGTCCAGGGGGCGTGGTCGCTTCTGGCCGCGCAGCCGGGTCCAAGATCTACATCCAGCGGTGGCGCTGGCCGGAGCCTCATCTGTGTACATACCAATCTAAAAGAAAAAATGGCAGAAACATACATGTAGGACATTCAAAATCAATTCTCAAGATCTGAAAGAAAAAAGGCACAAACATATATGTAGGACATTCAAAATCAATTCTCAAGATTTGGCCATGAATTATTAGCACGCAAGCTAACCCTAGTCGGATTATTAGCAAAAATCATTTGTACAGAACAAACAATTAATCACTAACTCTATACGGATAACATTCAAACAATCAATACACTACGTGCATCTAACGGATCTTAATTACTCTGATTTCATGGATTGAGAGAACATAACCATAGGATTTGTATTCCATAAAAAATTAGAGAGGGGGGGACTAACTAGAGAAAACACATGATATGTTTGCCGGACAAATGGGTATATAGGTGACTAACCGGTTTTCCATTGGAGTCGCAGTCGTTGCCAGAGTTACTGTTGACCTCCGGCTCCGGCTGGGGGGCACGACGGCCCCGACGAAGTCATGGTCATGCTGCTGCCCGTGCAAGACCTCTTTGGCGGCGACGGCAACCTCTATGTCCAGCTTCACGCGTTGCGCGGGTGCTTCACCAGCACCGGCGTCGCCACTCCCTCCGATGGTGCACTTCGGCGGCATCCTCATACACTCCAGAGTCCAGACGTTGGTGACCACTGTGGACCGGGGGTCCGGCCGCCTATTATGGCCGGCGGCTCGGGCGCGCAATTAATATGGACCAGTGGGAGTGAGGCAGGCGGCGGTCAAAGGTTGTCTCGCCTCCCAGTGAGCCCGCGCGGTAGACTTCTGCCATTCCTATGATCATTTCACACAGCTACTCGCACGCCTCCCGGTGACACTGCGCAGCGAAAACGCCTCCCGTCAATACGCACACCTCCCGGTCTGCCTGCACGGCGGACTGCTCGCATGCGTCCAGTCAACTCACGCCTGCTCGCACGGCACACGGGGCGCGTGGCAGCACGTATATTTTTTGGTTTATTGATGATTCATTCTGCCGCTTTACTGCTTAACCGAAGCATGGCACGGTCTAACGCACATGGTCTGAATAAATAATCTATATGCGATATTGGTTGCCAGTTATTAACAATCTCCCATTTGTAAGAAGATTATATCAAAACATGTCTCAAATTTGACGAAAAAATACAATATCACAGTCTACTGGTGTCCATATATGACACCACGATAAGTTTCATGAATTTCAACTAAGTTTTGGATTTACTGAATTTTAAAAATCTATATTCACAATGTTTTGAAATCTCTTGCATGGGGAAACATGCACCCAGGGACACATATGATTTTGCAATCCATTTTGATGCACATGTTGCTCAAATTTGAATTTTTTCACATTAAATCCCTAGGAAATCAATCAATGTATAAAAACGGTCGAATGATGTATTTTTTTTTATTTTAACATGACACTCCTTTGGTCACATGTTCACTGCAGAAAAAGTTTGACATGCCTCAGAGTGGCTGTGGTGGTGCGGGATGTGTGTGTCTGTGTGTGTGGGGGGTGGGGGGGGGGGAGGGGTCCGGCAGTACACTACTAGTCGTGAACCTCTGTGTGGGATTATTGATCATTTTGTGAGTCATATATGCCATATCAAAGTCATGAATTGGTTATTTAAAGCATTACACAACCCTTTCATACATACATGTTCGGGCCACATGCATGCATTGGTGATCCTCTCGGACACTCTCCCTCGTGCGGTTATCAGCGACGTGCCCATTCGTTAGCCCGCAAAGGTTTTCAGTTTCCACCGACAACGAGAGGCATTTGACCAAAAGGTGGATTCATCTTGGCATGTGTGTGGTGTGGATCATGGTGAGATTCCATATCAAAGTTCGAGCACGTGCGTATACACCCTCCCACCGGCTTGAAGTGAGGGGGCTACGCATCATGGTGTAGTGCGTTTCCGGTTTGCGAAGCATGTGCCGCGTCAAAGTTGTGCATTGGGTATTCAAACATCACATAACACACGGGCACATGCACGCAGTGGTTTTTTCCTATGACACTCACTCACGTGTGACTCTCTCTGTGGGCCCACGAGGTCGTCGTCGATCAGTTGAACGTACAACGAGAGAGAGGTTAATTTGACCAACAAGGATGGTTCTTTTTTGGTTTGTGTTACGTATATGCACGGTAGGAGTATGTACATGTCAAAGGGGGGCAACATGAATACTCTATATATATATGCGTGTCATAACCTCGCTCCATGTGGGGACTTTTCGGTTCCCGAGGCAGGTGCCACATCAAAGTTGTACATTATATTGGTATTCAAACATCACGCAATACCATGCAGGCAGTCGTTGCCCTATAGGAACTCACTCGCGTGTGGCGCTTCCATCCGTGGGCATGCGAGGTTGTCCTCCATCATTTTGACCCAACGAGAGAGAGGTTAATTTGACCATCAAGGAATGATTCTTTTTTGGTTTGTGTTATACAGTAGAAGTACATATATACCACGCGTCGAATGGGGTGTACAAATAGCACATACCACGCATCATGAACCTCGCGCTCTCTGTGGGGACTTTTTGGTTTCCTATATATGTGGTGCACATCAAAGTTGTGCATTGCGTATTCAAACATCACACAAACACCTCTTTGGGCCACATGCAGACGGTGGTATGTAGTCCTATATAAGATGATCACTCGCGTGCGATGTACGCTTCGCTTCTGTGCTGGGCTCGCGAGTTCGTCGTCCATCACTTTGATTCAGCGAGAGAGAGGTACGTTTCACGAACAAGGACGATTAATTCTTTTAGGGCTGTGTTACTAGGTGTATAGTACGTGTCGAAGGGGGGGGGGGGTGACCAGCATATATATACTAGGTGTCACATGAACCTCACTCTGTGTGGGGACTTTGCGGTTTTTGAGGCAAATGCCACATCAAAGTTGTGCGTTAGGTATTCAAAACATCACAACCACACACCTCTTCGTATATATGTTTTGGCACACGTGCAAGCGCGATGGTTGTTGTCCTATATATGGCACTCACTCACGCGGTTATCGGTGATGTTTCCATCTGCCGGCCCACTTGGTCCATCACTTTCACCGAGAGCGAGAGAGGTTAACTAATTTGACTTAGGAGGGGATTAATTTTTTGTTTGTCTCATGATATAGATCATGATGTGAGATTACATATATATAATAGCGCATGTGTACACATGAATCCATCCCGCTGGATCGAAGGGGGGTGGGGCGAGTACAACGACTGTCCTGAACTACCTCTTGCTCTGTGTGTGGGGACCTCTGCGATTTTCAACGCATGCACCACATCAATGTTGTGCATTGGGTAGGGTATTCAACACATATGCATGCATCACACACCTCCATAAATATGTTTGGGACACACGCATGCAATGGTTGTCTTTGGACACACTCTCACTCGCTTGGTTATGGGCGGCAAGCCTATATATATTCGTGGGCCCGCATGGACGTCCATCATTTCGACCAACGACGAGAAAGGTTACCAGGGTGGATTCTTCTTCTTTGCTTCGAGTTACCGTATAGTAGGTCGACCATTCCAAGCCTAATTAAGTTTGAGCGCATGCTACGCGTCGTGAACCCTCGCTCAGTGTGGGGATTTTACGGTTCCAAAGCATGGTGCCACATCAAATTTGCGCATTGGGTATTCAAACACCACACACACAACTTCCATATACATACTTGGGCCACATGCATAAAGTGGGTTTGTCTTCATACAGTACTCCCTCGCGAGGTTATCGGTGACAAGCTAGCCCATTTTGCAAGGCCGTGTGGACGTCCATCACTTGGACCAACAACGAGCGGGAGAGGTTGTACGACCAAGTTGGATTCTGCTTGGTCCATGTTACAGTACGTCTTGGTGAGATGCCCTCCCCCCGATGTGTGTGTGTGGGGGGGGGGGGGCTACTTCGCACTACCTGCAACCTTCGTGGGCTCGGGGAAGTCCGGTTAATTTGCGAGGCACACGTGCCACATCAAAGTTGTGAATGGTAGTTAAATATAACACCACACCCTTTTCATACATATAGTAGGGCCACCCGCATGTGGTTCGTATGTGGTCTCACCCATCTCGCACCACAAGCACACATTTGTTAGTCGGCACACAGTCCACCTTTGTCGGGAAGCGAAAGGGGAAGTTTGACCATATATATATGATGGACTCCTATAGGTTTTGTGTTGCGGTAGGGTGAGATTTCAGACCTAGCTATTTGGGGGCATGCATTCGTAGCTAGGATTCCCTTACCGCTGACATGAAGTGGGGTTCGTAGGTGGTGGCTGACTAGCAATACTGTGCTTTTGTGCGACAGGTGCCACATCAAAGTTGTGCATTGGGTATTCGAACATCAAACCACCCTTTCATACATATATTTGGTCCACATGCAAGTGTGTTCGTGTTCTGACCCTCTCCCGCGTTATTCTTTTTGCCAAATTTATAAACAGCACACGAGTTGGATGTAGAAACCGTCTGCGATTGGGTACGCAACAGACACGGTTCGGTCAGACTACCCGTGTGCCACACCCGTGCCCTGCAGTCACTCACATCAGCACAGTAGATTGGGCTCCACGAGTAGGGCTGGATTAACGAGCTGCTCGGCTCGTTAAGCTCGTACTCGTTAAGCTCGTGCTCGTTAAGCTCGTTAAGATTAACAAGCAGAAAACTCTGCTCGGCTCGGTTCGTTTGAAGCTCGTTAAGCTCGTGAGCGCTCGCAAGCGCTTGTTAACAGATTATAATGTGTTAAGTTCTACATGATGAGTGTGTAGGTGCTGTTTTTAAGATGAAATATGGTGACTACACAAATAAGTGCACTAGTTTGTTGTCTTCTATGTCGACTAGATTGAATAGATGGGATGAGGTGCTACAAAAAGTTTGCCACGTAAAATGAAAATATGTATTGTGTTGTTACTAACGAGCTTAACGAGCTACTTGTGAAACTCGTTAGCTCGTTCGTTAAGCTCGTTAAGCTTAGCGAGCTGAAATCAATGATTGGCTCTGTTCATTAAGAAGCGAGCTACGAGCTTAACGAGCCGAACTATTGAGTGCTCATTAAGCTCGCGAGCTACGAGCTTTTGGTCCAGCCCTGTCCACGAGGCTTGCCTCCCGGTCTCGAAAATATCTACTGCCTCATAATCTCGAAAATATCTATCGGCTGGAAGGTTTTAATGTTTGATAGCACATGATTAGTATGTGCGGACCGTGTGCGATGTCTGTTACTCCCGCTCTGCTTCAATCCCTTGATTCAAATTTTCAGTAGCCCCGGCATTTTACTCCCTCCTCTGCTTCCCTCGCAATCTCAAAAATATCTGCTCGCCCTTGATTCAAATTTTCAGTAGCCCCGCCTTGTTACTCTCGCCTCTGCATCCCTCGCAATCTCAAAAATATCTGCTCGCCCTTGATTCAAATTTTCAGTTGCCCCGGCATTTTACTCCCGCCTCTGCATCCCTCACAATCTCAAAAATATCTGCTTGCCCTTGATCCAAATTTTCAGTAGCCCGGCATTTTACTCCCGCCTAGTAAAATTTTCAGTTGCCGCGGTATTTCCTCAAACACCACCTTGCCCCCCCTCCACACACACCACACACTCCCCAAAACATCCGCTCACACAGACACACACCACCCCTCCCTCGCTCGAAACCATTGGTAGGTCGTCGCCATCGCCGCCGCCGTCGCCGCCGCCTCCATCCTCAACCTCTGCCTGTGTGCCGGGGAGCTTGAGGAGCCAATGGCCAAAAAGAGGTTTATCGGGGCCTCTTCGCCCGACGCCGGCGAGGTGGCCACCGAGGTGTCCCCGTTGTCCTCCGCGGGCTCTTTATCGATCCACCATCGCCGGTCGCCCGATCCGCCCGCCGCCGCACCCCTACGCCGGTTCGAGGACTTTCCCGTCCTCCCTCGGGCCCGGCCGCTGACGAGGTCCTACCTCGGGGTCCGGCAGCGGCGGTGGGGGACGTGGGTCGCCGAGATTACGGATCAGGAGACCCACACCTGTCGGTGGCTCGGTAGCTTCCACACGGCCGAGCTCGCGGCCATGGAGTACGACCGCCGGCAGGTCCGCTACCATGGTGCGGCGGCTAGGCTCAATTTCACCTTCGGCACATGTCCGGTCGACCTCGTTCCCCCGGAGCCAGGGATGGTGAGCTCGGCTATGGCGCGGGAGGACCACGAGGCATGGGAGCACCTCGAGGCTGAGGCCGCCGACGAGGCCTACATGCAAGAGCTCCGCCGGCAGCACCCGGAGCTTGTGGAGGCGGAGCGGGTGATCTTTGACAGCGCAGAGGGCGGCGAGGTTATCGTGCTCTCCTCTGATGACGAGGTCGAGGGTGGCGAGGACGGCAGCGTTGAGGGCGTTGAGGTGGGCGGCGAGGACAAGGAGATCGACGTCGACGAGTGGAGGAGTGTCTTCCCCAACGACCCCGACGACGGCACCGGCCCGGACCCGGCTCGCGGCACACCATACCTGACGAGGAAGGATTGGCTCGACCTCCACTTCGACCGAAAGTAGTTTAGCTTAGTTTAAATTTATGTTTTATGTTTGGTTATGCAAAACTATCTATGTTTATGTTTGAATGCATGCTACTTTCGGTTGAACCTGCTTTGAACTTGATCAAATTGAAGTTTACAACGTTAAGTTTAGGGGATCGACTAGAAACGGCCAAAAATTGCTGGAGTATATATATATCCACTAAGGGTTTTAGTCCGTTAACTTTTAAAGGATCGGCTAGAGATGGCCTTATGCCTTGCTTATTTCAGTTCTTCACAATGTGATGCTCTATATGTGCAACTATTTGCCGTGCAGTTCAATTTCATCAATAACAGTTTCAACAATACCACTATGAATTACGATATTTGGTTGCTGTTAAGGATGTTGAAGTTAACATGCCTTTTTGTTTTTTTAACAATAACTAGTGTACTTTAGACCTGCACAATACCAGTTTGAATGACTATTTGCTTGTTTTTAAATGTTATGCCTGATGCAGTTAACACACCTTTCCACTTCTTGTTTTGCTTAACTAGCGTGCTTAAACCTGCACACTGAAGCTATCATTTGTAGATTATGTTGTCTGCCATGGATATATTTGGTTGATGTTTAGCCTGTTGTGCTTAACATGCCTTTATATGTACTCATACAGGACAATATTGAGAATAGTGCTGTTTTCCATCGAGGTTAGTTCATCGCATTGCTTATATGTACTCACTGTTCAGGATATCGATAGCTGGTACCATATAGCCTAGGGGCTGATAAGGGATTAATCGTCGAATCAGACATTTCACTGAATATATCTGTAACCCATTTATCAGTAGGTTAACTAGGGCCATATTTAATATATCTGAGGCTACATAGCAACATGCATTGTACTGAATGACTAAATATGCAATCCCAGGCTACATAGCAACAAGGAAGAGTGTTACCTTAATGTTCTGATGATGTCTAGGTATACATGTAATAAAATCTTATATAATGGGATGGAGGGAGTGTTGTCCTACATCATTTTGCAATTTTTGTTTAGCTTCTAATATTAACTTGGTGCTTTTAGGTACGTATGGGGCAATGAGATATTCATGAACCAGCATCAAGTGAGGAAACTGATAAAGATTGTTATTAAAATGGGTCAAAAGATGTCAATCGAACTATTTGTTTACACTTTATGCAAGACAACAGTGAACTGCAGGATGGTAAGTAAGAACTCTGTAGCCTTCTTTTTACAGCCCGTAATGAGTTGTGTTAGATGACAATGTCTGAATATTTTTTCCTTTGCAGTGGATCCTGAAGCAGTTTACTCAAGATTACCTCTCAAACTACAGGATTGGCGGCCGGCCATCACAAGGGGTTGGACTAGAGTCGTGCGTGCCTTCTGCATCCAGGAGAGCACAATAGGGCCATTCCACTTCACCTTGTTCAGCAACCAGAATGTCTGTCGCCTCTTTCTTTACCATCTGTAATAGTACAAGTATAGAACCCTGGTTCATCATTCTTTTTTTGATGCTTATGTAATTCTTGAACATATGTACCTGTGAATCGAATAATGCATTGGTTGTTTGAACCTGATGGATATGAATAAAGCTATAGCCTACTTTCAAGTTCAAATTAGGTATAATTTTAAATAACAACAATTAAATTAGGGTGAAATCATGGTCTGCAGGTCATTACGGCGCACACGGTCTATAAAGCACAGCGTGTGGGATATACATCATAATCCGACACGGTTCACGGAGAGGAAACGTGTGTAACAATGCACACAGTTACCGTTTGCAAAGCGTGTGTGATGTCAGACAGTATCACAAATGGTGCGTGAAAACTAAATGTGTGTGATTGTGTACCTATCATGCACGGTTTACAATCATGAATTGTTTGTGATGTGCCAGGCATCGTAAATGTAGAGCCAGTTTGGTACGTGCCTAGAAAACTCCCATGCCTGGAATGTGCCTGGTTTTAGGTAAAACCACAGAACTCTGACTGCGATGGCAATGCGAGCACAAACGAGTAGCAAGGATGAAACGTTCGGGATATTCGAGATATCAGAAACGGTTTTATAGGGACAACTATATGCATCAAGGCTCCCTATCCCCGACGGTTTCTGCGTGTGGGAAGGACCCCCCTATCGCAGTCACTCACTTGGAGATGGTTCCAAACGCTGTCGGGGAAAGGGGTTAAAAATCATTTGTATAGCACCTCGCTGTACCAGTGGCTTTACCCTTTCCCGTATAAAGTTTTAAAAAAATGAAAGTCAAAAGAAAACGCTCCTCCACTGTTTAATGCACCCGTAGTAGGTAGGGTTGTGGGACGCGCTTTTTCGGGCAACGCTCGTCATGGTGGGGGCCAGGCATGCGGGAGGCGCGGGGAGGCGTCGTCGTACGTGGGAGTGGTGGGGTGCCCACGCAAGCACGTGTGGCAAAAGTTGGTACACACGAGGTACGGGATGAAGAGGCAGGGCCCGCGAGCGCGCCATTTTTAGCTTTCCCTTTTCCCGTGTAAATTTGAATAAGTGAAAGTTAAAAGAAAACACACTTCCATTGTTTAATGCGGCCATAGTGGGTAGGGTTGTTGGGACACGCTTTTTCGAGAAATGCTCATCATGGTTGGGGCCAGACACGCGGGAGGCGCGGGGAGGCGGCGTCGTACGTGGGAGTAGTGGGGTGCCCACGCAAGCACGGGTGGCAACAGTTGGCTACACACGTGGTACAGGATGAAGAGGCAGGGCCCATCGATGCGGCATTTTTTTAGCTTTCCCTTTTCTCGTGTAAAGTTAAAAAATTGAATGTTAAAAGAAAAGGCTCCTCCACTGTTTAATGCACCCGCACTGGTAGGGTTGTTGGGACGCACTTTCTCGGGTAACGCTCATCATGGTGGGGGCCAGGCAGTCAGAGGCGCGGGGAGGCGGCGTCATACGCGGGAGTGGTGGGGTGCCCATGCAAGCACGGGTGGCAACAGTTGGCTACACACATGGTACGCGATGAAGAGGTAGGGCCCACCTGCGCGGCATTTGTTTAGCTTTCCCTTTTTCCGTCTAAAGTGAAAAAATATGAAAGTTAAAAGAAATCACAAGTCAGACTTTTGAGAGTTCAAGTTTTGAAAATTCTCAACTTCAATTATTTAGCATTAAAAAAGTTTTTTAGTTCCAACACATATTTATTGGTGATGTATACAAAATAAGAAACAAACATATTACTGCACCTTTTTGACATATTATTACATAAAGCAATGTATATGTAGAAATATTGTCATGTTTTTCTTGGAGAAAGTGTGTAAATGAGTTTTTTGGTAACTTGACCATGTAGACCTTCGAGCACGAATACGCTCCTCCACTTGTGTAATGCACCCGCACTGGATAGGGTTGTTGGGACACGCTTTTTGTATGGCATAGTCGTCATGGTGGGGCCAGGTACGTGGAAGGCACCGGAAGCCGTCGTCGTACGCGGGAGTGTTGGGGGGATAGGGCACGTCAATAATAGTTTTCAACACACGTGGTACCAGATGAAGAGGTGGCACCTACCTGCGTGGCATTTTACAGCTTTCCCTTTTCTTTTATTAAGTATTAAAAAATGAAGTTAAAAGAGATGACAAGTCGGTTCAAGTTTCAAAAAATCTCAACTTTAATTTTTTTAACATTAAAAATGTTTTTTAAAGTTCATTTTAAATATCCAAATGTTCAAAAATCTAAAACAAATTTTTCTGAATTTTGATACATGAACTTTATGAGAGTGTCCCAAAGAAAAATATGGATCATGTGCGCCATTCGAAAAGTGGAAAGTACACATTGGTAAGAATCGACCGCGTGGGCTACCTGGCACATGATATCACAAAATTAATGTATATCTGGAAATATTATCATGTTCGTCTTGGAGAAAGTGTGTAAATGAGTTTTTTTAGTAACTTGGCCACGTGAACCTTCGAGAACGAAACCGCTCCTCCATAGTTTAATTCACCCCCAGTAAAGCATGGGAGCACATTGGGTAGGGTTGTTCGGACACACTTTTTTTTGCGGCACACTCGTCATGGTGGGGGCCAGGAACGTGGAAGGCACCGGAAGTTGTCGTTGTATGCGGGAGGGGTGGTAGGAGGGGCACAC
Organism: Thinopyrum elongatum; assembly: GCA_011799875.1. Taxonomy (NCBI): domain Eukaryota; kingdom Viridiplantae; phylum Streptophyta; class Magnoliopsida; order Poales; family Poaceae; genus Thinopyrum; species Thinopyrum elongatum. Next base: position 115,971,496 of record CM022298.1, on the reverse strand, counting down.
AAGCACGTGCGGTAACAGTTGGCTACACATGCGGTACCGGATAAAGAGGTGGGGCCTACGCGCGTGACATTTTCCAACTTTCCAGTTTCTTGTGTAAAGTACAAAACATGAAAGTTAAAAAATATCTCAACTTTAATTTTTTTCAAGTTTTGAAATATCTCAACTTTAATTTTTTTAACATTACTAGTAAGCGTGCACGTGCAACACACGTCTCTATAGTGGCATCTCGGGCGACAACTCCAGCGATACTGGTTGAGTGTGCAAGGTTCATTCGAGCAATAGATGTCGGGGCGGCTTCTCCGCTTCTACATTTTGACTAACCCAAACAGTGTAAGTGTAGAATGCAAAACGTTATTTCTGAATTTAAACATTTTTACATGCTATACTTTAGGATCTGGATATAAAGAGAGGAAATATATATCATGAGATGGAGTAGCGGAGCGGAGCACCTGCATCAGCGGTCAATCTATGGTAGGCAAGTGAATGATGCGGTACCGCGTCTGCTGTTCACTTCACTGGTGTCAAAGGGAAGCAGCGGACAAACAAAGGAGATGCCCCTGACGGTCGTGCATCCCATGGGAGCGCCCCTATTCGATGCTCGCTGTGTCAAACAGTCAAGGAAGAGGGCGCTCCTAGTAATCTTGCACGCGAACAGGGTGCCAAACATTCTAGAAATCGGACAGGGTAACTTGTTAGTATATCAACAAAGAAACTAATGATGCTACAGCAACTCTGCCTTATTGTAGCATACGTGCAAGGTTACACGGTTACAGCAGTGCAAACGTGAAAGGCTCCACAAAACATTGGAAGTTACTAAATTAGCAGGGCATATAGAACCATGCTTTATATTGTCTTAGAGAACAGAACAGCCACACATCTTTTAAGACATATCACAATCAGATTGTAAACAGAGTACCTTGCTAGTTGCAAAGCCTCCCTCAGTACCATCTTTGTACTATTATTTAGTAAAGCTCCTTAATTTAAATTATCCTAACAGAACAGCTCATCATTGTATGCATAATATGCACATAAATCGGAAAAAAAATTATTAAAGGAGATGCATAATATATCCTAATATAATAAGGTGGATTGGCATGTGCGGCAAACAAACCTGTGTTGTCCCTCCACACAACATTCTTGGTGCTTTTTCCAGTTGCATGAATAAACTATGTGTAGACATGCAGAAATTATTATCAACTTCGAACCGTCGGCATGTAAAAATACATAGCAATAACCCATTGGCATAACAAGTACAGCCTTGATCCTGAGCCCATAGTTATTTAGCACCACCAACACTATTTTAAGAAAAGAAAAAATCACCAGTGGATCAGAATTTCACAAAAAGCTTAGAAGTATTTGCCTATCTTGTATATTCTGCTGCTGAAACAAAGCAAAGAAGTCTAAGATATGTAAATTAGCACCAAGGATAGTAAATGAATCAAACAAAAAATTCCACCTCCCACTGGACAACAATATGTTATGCAGTATTCGTTCTAAAAGGCCGCTGCTCTAAATTCTATAAGAGCACAACATCTTACAGAGGCCACCGGTGAGATGCGGAGCGCGGCAGAAAGATGCTGAATATGCATGAATGGACTCCAAAGTTAGATGCATACATCTAAAAGCAGACATTGGAATTCCCAAGTGGCCATTATTAACATTCGGGAACTATTTGTGTCAATGGAACTAATCATCAAGAAATGACATGAAAAGAAATTGTAGGTTCATCCCAAATAATTAATAACCTTGAATGCAATGCGCAATGCACGGCTCAACTAAAACAAAGGCCAAAAAATAATTATTATGAGCTCATTAAAAGTGGACATCAAGGAAACATCAATATATCTTTCGATCTCATGTCTTTGAATGGCAATTAACCAGATCATCCAATGACCATAATTTTCATATTTGTCTATTTTTTTGGCAGATCACATTATATCAAAATATACAAATATAACAAAACTTCAGGCATAATTGTCTGGAACAACTATCCAACTGCACCACTCTGCACATCAGGAAAAAACATCACATGCTCACTGCATTCCTAAATGTAGAGTAGCATTAAAAATTAAGTTTATCCAGACAGCAAGTAGTGGTGCCCGCTGTATAAGGATAATCATAATGCACACACCACAACAGGGATTTTTTTCTTTGACATTTGCATACAAAGTTACAGAATAAGCTCTTGAAATGGTTGTGACTAAATTTCTCAAAAGATGTTAACAAAAGTAAGATAATATACATTATAAGACTATTATACATGCTAACTATGCACATTTTTTGTTGTTAAATAAATGGTATACTTGTGACTATTCCATATCATCAACATGCTTCTACCCGACTCTCCGTTAATCGCCTAGCTCCATGGATGCATTCACAAAGATATAAGCCCTTTCCTTAGCTTTTAGCATACCTCTATTCACAAAGATTATGTGTTATATATAAGTATTATGACGCTAATGGTCGAACATTCAAATTATACTTTAACAGCGCCGTATCCTATGCATCCAGCTGGGTTTGCGTATCCCTGCGTCCGCAGCCTATAAGTAATGGAAATATTGACAAAATGAGAATTAGAAACATAGAGTAGAAATTCACCTGGCTCAGTGGGTCTAGGTTCATTGCCCTGAGACTGATTGTCGCAGCATGTTTCACGAGCTCTTAATTGTCCGCTCGCTCCTTCCACTGGCTCTGATGTAAGCCATGGAATAGTATAAATTGATGTCCCTCGTTGTGGTTGAAATAAAGAACCTGTCAATTAAATTCAGTAAAATGCACCTGATTTATATGATGGTCTTCTCTTTTGGAAAAAGAATTAATGGGGGAGTGAGCAATAGTATAGGGAGAGTGGTGATAATTTACAAACAATCATGCAAATTGAAACATTTCTGATCCCAATCAAACTGAAACGAATAATTAGAGGAAAAGAAGGAGCAAAATTTGGCCCTGAATTCGCAGTCAAAGAAACCACACATGATACAAGAGTATAAGCTAAGAGAAGAAACAGAATATGACATCAGCAGTCAAAGGAACCTTAACGTTTTTGCTTCTTAAGTTAAATCTATTAATCGTGCCGATCATTTATAGATGTAATGCCGTGCCCACAGGCACATGGTAAACCGATCATGCATCGCTCATGTAGCACGACGATGTAACCGGAACATAATCAGTACTCCCTCCGTCCGGAAATACTTGTCATTAAATTGGAAAAAAGGAGATGTATCTAGACGTATTAATGAACAAGCTGGCATGTGCCCTGCACAATTTCTCTGACCGTCGTCATAAACAGAGTGCATCTAGCATGTCTGCTACGTGCCTTGCAAACATAACCTGATGCTCCAGCTCCATGACCGTGTCAAGCACAACCCAATTTTGACCATTGTGTATGGAAGAATCAGGAACAATCTAGTACACAAATCAAAAGTCCCCATTATCTCTTCTTATCAAAGACAGGGAACACAAATCAATCTTCAATCTAGGAGAACAGTCCCCGAATCAGCGACCCAATCAGAGGATCACAGCAATGAAATGATCAGAGAGGAAGGCACTCACCGGAGAATGAGCGTCGTGCCGCCGAGGGTTAGGGGTGACCGCCTGCCGCTTGGCGTGGCACAGCCTCCAGAGCATGAGTGGTGGAGAGAGGCCAGATCCAGCGGAAGGAAGCAGGGGGTGGCCAGATCGCACCATGGTGTCTACCGCCGCCGCTGATGGGCGGATTCGCCACCACCTGAACCAACCGCTCGCGGCGCCATCCCTGGCGTGGAATTCCGGCCGCCTCCCGCGCGGCATCCTCCACACGGGGCAGCATAGACTGCGTGACTGGGGGCCGTTCCGGCGGCGTACGAAGCGTGGCAGGGGCAGGAGGCGTCGCGTAGGGATGTGACGGCGACGCCCATGAACGCGAGGTGAGGGCCGTGTGTTCTCCCGCATACTCGTCGGCGGCGGCGTACCTAGAGGCAGAGGATGCGTCCTCCTCGATCTGGGCTAGAGAAAAAGGGTGGGTGGAATCGATCCACAAATCACGGTTTTGCAAGCGGGGCCGCGTGGATCCTGGGACGCGCGCGGAGCACCGAGACAATTGGCAGACCACGGGCGTGCGGCAGAACATTTGATATGAGGCGTTCATCTTGGTGGCAGACCATTTACGTAAAATGGACGGTTGGATGTATATAGATTGAGTAAATTGGAAGGTTATGGTTATCCTGTGTACAGTTTATTGTGTGGTTTTAAGAGAATTTAAGTTTGCTTTTTTAATAATAGTTTAGAAAATGTTTTTAAAGTTCATTTTTAATATTCAAATGTTCAAAAATCTAAAACAAAATTTCCTGAATTTTCATACATGCATTTTATGAAAGTGTCCACAAAGAAAAGTATGGATCATGTGCGTCATTCAAAAAGTGGAAAGTACACCTTGGTAAGAATCGACCGTGCGGGCTACCCGACACGTGGTAGCACAAAATTAATGTATATGTAGAAATATTGTCATGTTCTTTTGGAAAAAGTGTGTAAATTAGTTTTTTTGTATGGTTAAGTCCTGTAAAAATAATAAATATTAATCCGAAGCTGATACAAATGTGTTTCTTAGATTGCATTTACTTGTCAAACAGAATAGAAACAATATGCCATCAACACAACAACATACATTGAAGAATAAGTTACAAAAATTAGCACTATGTGCCTACTTGGCAAGGCAATGAATCTGGAGAATTTCTCGATTGAAAAATAAAGAAATATATGAAAATTTTGCAAGGCACTCTGCAAAAGAGATAATTATACATGATGGTGATTACTAAGGATTCCTGCAAATACAAATAAGAGCAGAGAGACCTATGACATTCTTCCATGGGCAGCAAATGGAAAGTTCAACACCTAAAAGAACTGAAGCAGATCTCTACTGACCATAGCAGTGCAAAACCTTATAATGGTACACAATAAACATGTGGGTCTGCTTTCATTTTGTCTCTGCCTAGAGCCTATCAACCTAACATGTCCCCGGTGAGGAAAAAATATTCAGCCAAATACCAACAGAGAATATGCATTAAAAGTATATCACAAAGGCAGAGGACGAGGAAACAATATAAGACTCACTGCATCTAGTAAGCACTTCATGATACTAGGTAAGCAAATGCCCGTTGCTACCATCAAGATGACACTAAGGTTGTTGGGCCATTATGGTTGGCCTATGCGTGCATGCTGAAAAGCTGCATGGCGTTAGGCACGTAGTATAGGCGGCTGACCAAAAAACTTGGCCGAAGCCAGACAACATACTTAATTGTTGCCTAAATCAATGGATTCTGGCCTAGACTGCTGGATTGTGGGATTTGACAAGTTTTGCCATTTTTTTACCTAAATCTGGGTCATTTTTAGGTGGAACCGAGACATGCCTGGCTTCATATGCCTGAAACCTGGCTAGTGCCTCGGTCAACATATGGGCTTGGTTGGGCCTTGCCTTGGTAGGATTCAGTTGGTTGCACCTTTCCTTGTTCGTCGATGCAGCAATATACTTACATAGGCCATGTCGAAGTCAACTTGTGGGAGTGAAGAGATGTTTAGCTACATGCCTCAAGTGCACCAACGGGTATGCATTCAATGCTTGCATTGTGTGTTTTAAGAAAGCTAAGCTAACCTTGGCTGGGTGACGACGGCGGTCTTTGACTATTTTATAAGTTCCAAACATAATCTTAATCAGGGTTTTGGTTGTTTTGGCATATTATTTCTTGGGATCAATCACCATAAATCAAAACTAAATGAATGAATTTTTGATGTATATCCGTTATATAGTTAAAGAATCATAGTTCTATTGGAAGCAGGCCTCAACCCATTGGCACGATAACTAATTACATACCACAATTCCTTATCGTGGTTTGCTCGGGGTGGACATGCAAGAATTATCAATGAACCAGTGATGCTTAAAAAAAAAGGAGCTTGTGGCTGTAAAATTTCAGTGTTTCCATTTCTAAATGAACCAATCAGGAAATTAACACGCTCTAGTAGTTCGTTAATTTCGTTTCGTTGAAGAATTCCAAAGGTGTAATTGACATCAGCTTCGTTAATAGTTATAAGGAAGACTAATCACCATAAACCAAATCTAGATGAATGGCTGTTTGATCTAGTACATCAGTTATAGAGTACAAATAATATAACGTTGTTAGTCCCAGGTCTGAACCCATTGACATGGTAACTAATTAAGCCATAATGATACTCTGCTCAGGATGGGCACGCAAAAGTCTCTAATGAACTACACGGGGCTGTTGCAACCATCGATGGTTGAACAAAATGGTGACTGTTGCAATAAAAATCCCTCATTTACAAGATGAACTAGACAGGAAATTAAAGATAAATAGACCATGGGCAACACAAGAAAGTCAGCTTCAGCAGGTCACTTTTGTTGAAGGATTCCATTGCACTGAAGTCCACAATCAATGTATATACAAATATAACAAAACAAACATATTACTGTTCCTTTTTTTTTACATATTATTACATTAATCAATGTATATATGTTGAATTATTGTCATGTTTTTTTGGAAAAAGTGTGTAAATAAGTTTTTTTGGTAACTTGATCACGTCCACCTTCGAGCACGAAAACGCTCCTCCACTATTTAATGCACCCACACTTGGTAGGGTTGTTGGGACACGCTTTTTTGGGGAATGATCATCATGGTGGGGGCCAGACACGCGGGAGGCGTGGGGAGGCGCCGTCGTACGTGGGAGTGGTGGGGTGCCCACCGAAACACGGGTGGCAACAGTTGGCTACACACGTGGTACGGGATGAAGAGGTAAGGCCCACCCGCGCAACATTTTTTAGCTTTCCCTTTTCCTGTGTAAATTTAAAATAAATGAAAGCTAAAAGAAAATGCTCCTCCACTATTTAATGCACCTGCACTGGGTAGGGTTGTTGGGACGTGCTTTTTCGGGGAACGCTCGTCATGGTGGAGCTAGGCATTCGGATGCGCGGGGAGGCAACGTCGTATGCGGGAGTAGTGGGGTGCCCACGCAAGCACGAGTGGCAACAGTTGGCTACACATGTGGTTTGGGATGAAGAGGTAGGCCCCATCCGCACAACATTTTTTTAGCTTACCTTTTCCCTTGTAAAGTACAAAAAGTGAATGCTAAAAGAAAACGCTCCTCCATTGTTTAGTGCACCCACACTGGGTAGGGGTGTTGGGACGCTCTTTTTCGAGGAACGCTCGTCATGGTGGGGTCCAGGCACTCAGAGGCGCAAGGAGGCGGCGTCGTACGTGGGAGTGGTGGGGTGCCCACGGAAGCACGGGTGACAACAGTTAGCTACACACGTGCTACGAGATGAAGAGGTAGGGCCCACCCGTGCGGCATTTTTTTAGCTTTCCCTTTTTCCGTGCAAAGTCAAAAATAATGAAAGTTAAAAGAAAACACAAGTTGGACTTCAAGTATTTTATAATTGAAAATGATTTTTTAGTTCCAACACATATTTATTGGTGATGTATACAAAATAAAAAAACATATTACTGCACCTTCTTGACATATTATTATATAAAGTAATGTATATGTAGAAATATTTTCATGTTTTTTTGGAGAAAGTGTGTAAATAAGTTTTTTTGTAACTTGATCATGTGGACCTTCGAGCATGAAAATGCTCCTCCACTGTTTAATGCACCCGCAATGGATAGGGTTGTTGGGAAGTGCTTTTCCTATGGCACAGTCACAATGGTGGTGGCAGGAACGTGGAAGGCGCAGGAAGCCAACGTCGTACGCAGGACTGGTGGGGGGGGGGGGGGGGGGGGGGCACGTCAGCAACAATTGGCAACGGACGTGGTACCGGATGAAGAGGTGGCGCCTAACCGCATGGCATTTTCCAGCTTTCCCTTTTCTTTTGTAAAGTTTTAAAAAATTGAAGTTAAAAGATATGACAACTCTAAATTTTGAAAGTTCAAGTTTCAAAAAAATCTCAACTTTAATCTTTTTAGCATTAAAAACATTTTTAAGTTCATTTTGAATATCCAAATGTTCAAAAATCTAAAACAAAATTTCCTAAATTTTGATGCATGCATTTTATGAAAGTGTCCCCAAAGAAAAGTATGGATCATGTTCACCATTCAAAAAGTGGAAAGTACACCTTGGTAAGAATCGACCGTGTGGGCTACCCGACACGTGGTAGCACAAAATCAATGTATATGTAGAAATATTGTCATGTTTTTTTTGGAAAAAGTGTGTAAATTAGTTTTTTGGTAAGGTTAACCCCTGTAAAATAATAAAATATTAATCCAAAGCTCATACAAATGTGTTTCGTAGATTGCATTAATTTTACAAAACAGAATAGAAAGAATATGACATCAACACAACAACATACATTGAAGAATAAGTCTTTACGAAAATTAGCATTATGTGTCTACTTGGCAAGGCAATGAAGTTGGAGAATTTGTCGATTGAAAAATAAACAAACATATGAAAATTCTGCAAGGCACTCTGCAAAGAGATAATTATATAGGACGATGATTACTAAGGATTCCTGCAAAAACAAAGAAGAGCAGAGAGCCATGTGCCAGCCTTCCATGGGTAGCAAATGGAAAGTTCAACACCTAGAAGAACTGCAGCAGATCTCTGTTGACCATAGTAGTGCAAAACCTTATAATGGTACACAGTAAACATGTGGGTCTACTTCCACTTTGTCTCTGCCTAGAACCTTACATGTCCCCAATGAGGCAAAAACATTCAGCCAAATACCAACAGAGAATATGCATTAAAAGTATCTCACGAAGGCAGAGGAGGAGAAAACAATATAAGACTCACTGCATCAAGAATATCGGGGTTAGCACGAGCATCTAGTAAGCACTTCATGATACTAGGTAAGCCATTGTTCACTACTACCATCAAGATGACACTAAGGTTGTTGGGCCATTATGGTTGGCCCATGCATGCGTGTAGGCTGAAAAGCTACGTAGCATTAGGCATGCAGTACAGGCGGCCGACTGAAAAACTTGGCCGAAGCCAGACAACCTGCCTAATTGTCGCCTAAATCGATGGATTCTTGCCTAGTGTGCTAGATTGTGGGATTTGACAAATTTTACCCTTTTTTTACCTAAATCCGGGTCATTTTTAGGTAGAACTAGACGTGACTGACTTCATATGTCTTAAACCTGGCTAGTGCCTCGGTCAACTTATGGGCTTGGTTGGGCCTTGCCTTGGTAGGATTCAGTTGGTTGCACCTTTCCTTGTTCATGGATCCGACAATGTACATACATAGGCCATGTCGAAGTCAACTTGTGGGATTGAAGGGATGTTTAGTTAACATGCATCGAGTGCACGAACGGGTATGCATGCAATGCTTGCATCGTGTGTATTAAGAAATCTAAGCTAACCTTCGCTTGGTGAGGACGGCGGTCTTTGACTATTTTATAAGTTCCAAACATACTCTTAATCATGATTTTTGTTTTTTTGGCATATTATTTCTTGGGATTAATCACCATAAATCAAAACTAAATGAATGATTGTTTGATGTATATCAGTTATATAGTGAAAAAAACCATAGTTTTACTGGAAGCAGGTCTCAGCCTATTGGCACGATAAGTAATTACATTCCATAACTCCTTGTCGTAATTTGCTTAGGGTGGGGACGCAAAAATCATTAATGAACCAGTGATGCTTGAACAGAAGGAGCTTGTGGTTGTAAATTTCAGTGTTTCCATTTCCAAATGAACCAACTAGGAAATTAGCATGCTCTAGTAGTTCATTAATTTCGTTTCGTTGAAGAATTCCAAAGGTTTCATTGACATCAATTTCGACAATAGTTATAAGGAGTACCAATCACCATAAACCATATCTAGATGAATGGCTGCTTGATCTAGTACATCAGTTATAGAGTAAAAATAATATAACATTGTTGGTCTCAAGCCTGAACTAATTGACATGGTAACTAATTAAGCCCTGATGATACTCTACTCAGGGTGGGAACGCAAAAATCTCTAATGAACTACAAGGGATTGTTGCAACCATCCATGGTTGAACAAAAAGGTGATTGTGGAAGTAAAAATTCCTTATTTACGAGATGAATTAGATAGCTAATTAAACATCAATAGACCATGGGCAACACAGGAAAATCATCTTCAGCAGGTCACTTTGTTGAAGGATTCCATTGCACTGAAGTCCACAACCAATGTATATAGAAATATAACAAAACAAACATATTACTGTTCCTTTTTTTACATATTATTACATCAATCAATGTATATGCGAGAATCGGGGCTCCACAGACCCAAAGAAAGGTTCGAACTCTGGGGTGTGTGCGGGGGACTTCGCTAGGCTATGATACGTCTCCAACGTATCTATAATTTATGAAGTATTCATGCTGTTATATTATCATTTTTGGATGTTTTACAATCATTTTATAGCAACTTTATATCATTTTTTGGGACTAACCTATTGACATAGTGCCCACTGCCAGTTGCTGTTTTTTTGCTTGTTTTTTTACATCGCAGAAAATCAATACCAAACGGAGTCCAAACGCAGCGAAACTTTTTGGAGATTTTTTCTGGACCAAAAGACACCCGGTGGGCCAAAGAAGTACCAGAGGGGAGCTCCGAGGGGAGCACAACCCACCAGGGCGCACCTAGGGGCCCAGGCGCGCCCAGGTGGGTTGTGCCCACCTCGGTGGCCTCCCGCACCGCCTCTTCGCCCTATAAATTGCCAAATATTCCAAAAACCCTGGGGGTAACCCTAGATCAGAAGTTCCGCCGCCGCAAGCCTCTGTAGCCACAAAAAACCAATCTAGACCCTGTTCCGGCACCCTGCCGGAGGGGGAAATCATCACCGATGGCAATCTTCATCATCCCGGCGACCACCATGATGAGGAGGGAGTAGTCCACCCTCGGGGCTGAGGGTTTGTACCAGTAGCTATGTGTTTAATCTCTCTCTCTCTCTCTCTCGTGTTCTTGAGATGTCACGATCTTGATGTATCGCGGGCTTTGTTAATATAGTTGGATCATATGGTGTTTTCCCCTCTCTATCTTGTTGTGATGAATTGAGTTTTCCCTTTGAGATTTCGTTCTTATCGGATTGAATACTTTTATAGATTTGAGAGCACTTGATATATGTCTTGCATATGAATACCCGTGGTGACTATGGGGTATTATATTGATTCACTTGAGATATGTTTTGGCACTCAACTCGCGGATTCCCGAGGTGACATTGGGGTAATCTATGCATAGGGGTTGATGCACGTTCTCGTGTTTTGTTTCTCCGGTAGAAATCTTGGGGCACTCTTTGAGGTTCTTTGTTTTGGATTGAGTATTATGAATCTGAATTTGCCTTGGTGTTATTTTAGTATGAACTCTTGATAGATCGATCGGAAAGAATAACTTGGTGTTATTTTAGTACAAACTCTTGATAGATCGATCGGAAAGAATAACTTGGTGTTATTTTAGCACGAACTCTTAGATAGATAGATCGGAAAGAATAGCTACAAACAATTTCTTCTTATGTTCTCTGCTAGATAAGAACTTTGGAGTGATTCTTCATCGCACGTTGAGGGATGGTTATGTGATCCAATTAGATTAGCATTGTTGACAGATTGCACTAGCGAAAGTACGGACCCTAGGCCTCATTTTCAAGCATTGCAATACCGTTTGTGATCCGTTTTATCAATTGCTACCTTGCTGTTTCTTATTGTTCCTATTACAAAAATCAATATCTACTATCATTGCTACGCTTTTATCACCATCTCTTCACTGAACTAGTGCACCTATACAAATTGTATTTGGTGTGTTGGGGACAAAAGAGACTCTTTGTTATTTGGTTGCAAGGTTGTTTGAGAGAGACCATCTTCATCCTATGCCTCCCACGGATTGATAAACCTTAGGTCATCCACTTGAGGGAAAATTGCTATTGTCCTACAAAACTCTGCGCTTGGAGGCCCAACACGAGTCTACAAGAACAAGTTGTGTAGTAGACATCAAGCTCTTTTCTGGCGCCGTTGCCGTGGAGGTGAGTGCTTGAAGGTATATCTTTAGATCTTGCAATAGAATCTTTTAGTTTCTTGTTTTATCACTAGTTTGGTTTATAAAAAGAAAACTACAAAAAAATGGAATTGAGGTGGCCTCATATTATTCGTCTTTATCATGTCTTTCTTGAAAATGATGGAAATGAAAATTGTGCTCAATTGATAGAAGAAGAATTCAATAAAATATTTTGCATAATATCTTTGAGTGATGATCATGATTGCAATGTTGTTAGTATGAATTCTTTGAATATCCATGATGTTAATGATATGCAAAGCTACAAGCTTGGGCATGCTATGTTTGATGAAGATGATATTTTTAGTCCCCCAAGTTTTGATGAGAAAATTTATTATGATGATTGCATGCCTCCTATTTATGATGATTATATTGATGAAAGTGGGTTTGGAAGAGTGTCAACTCTAGGTAATGATGATCCCACTATTTTGGAGGGTGTTGAATCTTATTATAATGATAAAAGTGGATTTGGAGAGGTCATGACTTTATTTAGTGATGAATCCACTATTTTGGAAGAGGTTTCAATTGACTACGATAAAAAAGTTGCTATCTATGATGATTATGGTGATGACATGTATGCTATAAAGAATAATGATAACCATGAAACTTGTCATCATGATTTTGATTTTCAATTGGATTATGCCTCACATGATAGTTATTTTGTTGAGTTTGCTCCCACTACTATTGATGAGAATAAATTTGATTATGTGGAGAGTAATAAAATTTCTATGCTTGTAGATCATGAAAATAATGATTTATGTGATAGCTATATTGTTGAATTCATTCATGATGCTACTGAAAATTATTATGAGAGGGGAACATATGCTTCTACATATTCCAATAATATCAAGTTTCCTCTCTATGTGTTGAAAATCTTAAAGTTTTGCTTGTTTTGCCTTCCTATGCTAGTTGATTCTTGTTCCCATAAGTTGTTTGCTCACAAAATCCCTATGCATTGGAAGTGGGTTAGACTTAAATGTGCTAGTTATATGCTTCATGATGCTCTCTTTGTGTTTCAATTCTTATCTTTTATGTGAGCATCATTGAAATCATCATGCCTAGCTTAAAAGGCATTAAAGAAAAGCGCTTGTTGGGAGACAACCCAACACTTTTACCTACTGCTTTTGTGTGTTAACATGATTAGGCTACTGTAGTAATCATGTTTTTTAGCTTTTGTTTCAATAAAGTGCCAAGAAAAGCCTCTGGGATAGTATGGATGGTAGTTGACTTGATTCTGTGCAAAAACAGAAACTTTTGCTTCCAGTAACAGAATTTTTTAAATTCACTGGAGCGTCAAAAAATTCTGAGTTTTTTACAGTTGATGGGTATACAAATTTCTTACGTTTTCCTAAATGTTCAGAATTTTTGGAGTTACATAAGTATGACCTTAATTCATATCTTTACATACTGTTCTGTTTTTGACAGATTCTATTTTCGATGCATAGTTTGCTTGTTTTATGGTTTCCATGGCTTATATTGCTTAATATAAATTATGGAAATTGTAGAGTACAGTAGGAATTGTGTGAGAAAATTATGAATCTTGTCTTTGACAGTACCAAAGTGAATGATTTGTCTTTATCATACTAACCCATCTCACGAAGTTTCGTTAAGTTTTGTGTGATTGAAGTTTTCAAGTTTTGGGTGAGATATCGATATGAGGAGAATAAGGAGTGACAAGACCCTAATCTTGGGGATGCCAAAGGCACCCCAAGGGAATATTCAAGGAATATCTAATCAACTAAGCTTGGGGATGCCCCGGAAGGCATCCCCTCTTTCGTCTCCGACATTATCGGTAACCTCACTTGGAGCTATATTTTGATTCGTCACATGATACGTGTTTTGCTTGGAGCATCATTTTATTTTATTTGTATTTTCTTGCTGCTATTTATAATAATGTTTTGCATCTTTCATTTCAATAAAAATGTCAAGGATGGCCTTTACCATGATTATTTTGCAAGTCTACATGTTGCTGTTTCAAAACAGAAAGTTTATCGCTGTTGCAAAAATTACCGAGAAAAGTCAGAATGTAATAAAATGTTGAAACTTTTTGTACGATAAGATATGATAAATTTTATACAGTGTGGTAAATTTTCAGAATTTTTGGAGTTAAAAAAGTATTGATATTCTTGCATCCTTTACAGACTGTCCTGTTTTGGCAGATTGCTGTTATGCTTGCATTGTTTGCATATGTTTGCTTGTTTAATGATTCTATTTGAGGATAGGACTATTAAATATGCAGAGGAATTTATTATGCAATGTTAAATAATAATTTTATTCATTTTCTACAGTAGGGAATGATAAGGTTATGCATTGATTTATACTAACATATCTCACGAGTTCTTGTTGAGTTTTGTGTGGATGAAGTTTTTAAGATTTAGGGAAACCGGGATATAAAAGGATTTAAGGAGACACAAAAGCTCAAGCCTAGGGATGCCCAAGGCATCCTGAAATAATATTCCAAGAAGTCTCAAGCATCTAATCTTGGGGATGTCCCGGTAGGCATCCCACCTTTCTTCATCAACAACTATTGGTTAGTATCGGTTGAGCCTAAGTTTTTGCTTCTTCGCATGAGTTGTGCTATTCTTGGAATGTCATTTTATTTTGTTTTGCTTGCTGTTTAACAAAATACTTAGATCTGAAAGTTTTTAAATAAGAGAGAGTCCTCAAATAGCTACCCATTTACTTAACTACTCGCTTGATCTTCACTTATATCTTTTTGGAGTAGTTTGTCATTTACTCTTGTGCCTCACTTATATTATTTTGAGACTTGATAATAGTGATGACAATTTGCACAAGCTATGAAATTGGTCCCAAAGTGATGGTTATTCAAGAAGGATATAATAAAAACTTTCATGTAGGTCGTTGGATATGATAAGTTTGATTCCTTGCAATAGTTTTGCGATATGGAGATAGTAATATGTGAGTCATATTGATGAGTAATTGTGCTTTAGTAAGAATATTGGTGTTAAGGTTTGTGATTCCCTATGCAAGCATGAAAGTCAATAGTTATGCAATGAAGTTACATCCTACTTGTGGTGCATTATTCGGTGTTAGTTATGCTTAGTGCTCGCTTATGTGATTTGTCATTTCTTGGTTGATTGCTTCTCAATCTATTTGCTAGCCTCCACTTGTACTAAGTAGAAATACTACTTGTGCATCCAATATCCTTAAACCCAGTTTTGCCATATGAGTCCACCATACCTACCTATATGCGGTATTTCTAAGAAAATTTGTATGTGCCATCTCTAATTTTCAAAATAAATTCCCTTTTTGTGTGCTCGTACCGCTCATGAAGCGGCAGGGGGTGGCCAATATTTTCCATGCTAGATGTGTTATTCTCAAGATAAGTGTTTATTCACTTGTCATTGCACGAGAGTGCGGCGGTAATAGGGATGCCCAGTCCCGAAATGAAAAAGAAATTTACTTTATGTTGTCAAATAATAAATTCCTTGGAAAGTGTTGGTATGGAGGGCACCCGTGTATACGGCTAGCCATGGAAATTGAAAGAAATGGTGGAAAAAGGAATAAACTTTATTTTCTGCTTGGGAACCGCCTATGATATATCTAGCATGGAAAGTGTTGGTAATTACTCGGTTGTTTTTGTTGACGGGAAAAGTATGCCTCTCAAAATTTTTATCTCTCAATTTAAGCTTTGAGCTCTGGCACCTCTACAAATCCCTACTTCCCTTTGCGAAGGGCCTATCTATTTACTTTATGCAATTTTTATTTTTATTTGAGTCTCCATCTTCTCTTATAAAGCACCAACTAAGGGGCACTATGATTGTACTTGAGCATTGGATGTAGCTAATATGCAAGTGTGTTTTGCGAATGGATCAATGATTGAGCATGATGGGCTAGGGATAACTTCCCTTAGTGTTGATATTTTGAAAGACATGGTTACTTGTTAATATGCTTGAGTATTGAAGTCTTCATGTCAAACATAGACTATTGCTTTGAACCATCTAAAAGTCCAAATGTCCATGCTACTAAAGAAAAGAATATACGATGAATATGATAGGTAGCATTCCACAACAAAAAATTCCGCTTTCAATTGCTACTTTATCATGATTAGTTTTATGAGAAAGAGTTGCTATTATGATGCTAGGAAAATTGAATGAAATTATCGTTGATCAAACTTATGCACTTTGCTAGCATTCACACTTCATAAATTATTTCTTTTATCATTTACCTACTCGAGGACGAGTAGGAATTAAGCTTGGGGATGCTGATACGTCTCCAACGTATCTATAATTTATGAAGTATTCATGCTGTTATATTATCATTCTTGGATGTTTTACAATCATTTTATAGCAACTTTATATCATTTTTTGGGACTAACCTATTGACATAGTGCCCAGTGCCAGTTGTTGTTTTTTGCTTGTTTTTTTACATCGCAGAAAATTAATACCAAACGGAGTCCAAACGCAGCGAAACTTTTTGGAGATTTTTTCTTGACCAGAAGACACCCGATGGGCCAAAGAAGTACCAGAGGGGAGCTCCGAGGGGAGCACAACCCACCAGGGCGCGCCCAAGTGGGTTGTGCCCACCTCAGTGGCCTCCCGCACTGCCTCTTCGCCCTATAAATTGCCAAATATTCCAAAAACCCTGGGGGTAACCCTAGATCAGAAGTTCTACCGTCGCAAGCCTCTGTAGCCATGAAAAAGCAATCTAGACCCCGTTCCAGCACCCTGCCAGAGGGGGAAATCATCACCGGTGGCCATCTTCATCATCCCGGCAGCCACCATGATGAGGAGGGAGTAGTCCACCCTCGGGGCTGAGGGTTTGTACCAGTAGCTATGTGTTTAATCTCTCTCTCTCTCTCTCTCTCTCGTGTTCTTGAGATGTCACGATCTTGATGTATCACGGGCTTTGTTAATATAGTTGGATCATATGGTGTTTTCCCCTCTCTATCTTGTTGTGATGAATTGAGTTTTCCCTTTGAGATTTCATTCTTATCGGATTGAATACTTTTATAGATTTGAGAGCACTTGATATATGCCTTGCATGTGAATACCCGTGGTGACAATGGGGTATTATATTGATTCACTTGAGATATGTTTTGGCACTCAACTCGCGGACTCCCGAGGTGACATTGGGGTAATCTATGCATAGGGGTTGATGCACGTTCTCGTGTTTTGTTTCTCCGGTAGAAATCTTGGGGCACTCTTTGAGATTCTTTGTGTTGGATTGAGTATTATGAATCTGAATTTGTTTTGGTGTTATTTTAGTATGAACTCTTGATAGATCGATCGGAAAGAATAACTTGGTGTTATTTTAGTACGAACTCTTGATAGATCGATTGGAAAGAATAACTTGGTGTTATTTTAGCACGAACTCTTAGATAGATAGATCGGAAAGAATAGCTACAAACAATTTCTTCTTATGTTCTCCGCTAGATAAGAACTTTGGAGTGATTCTTCATCGCACGTTGAGGGATGGTTATGTGATCCAAT
The DNA here is from genome assembly GCA_011799875.1 of Thinopyrum elongatum. NCBI lineage: Eukaryota > Viridiplantae > Streptophyta > Magnoliopsida > Poales > Poaceae > Thinopyrum > Thinopyrum elongatum. The sequence goes on along the minus strand of CM022298.1, from coordinate 115,954,056 downwards.
TAAATTAGCATTGTTGAGAGATTGCACTAGCGAAAGTACGGACCCTAGGACTCATTTTCAAGCATTGCAATACCGTTTGTGCTCTGTTTTATCAATTGCTACCTTGCTGTTTTTTATTGTTCCTATTACAAAAATAAATATCTACTATCATTGCTACGCTTTTATCACCATCTCTTCGCCGAACTAGTGCACCTATACAAATTACTATTGTATTTGGTGTGTTGGGGACACAAGAGACTCTTTGTTATTTGGTTGCAAGGTTGTTTGAGAGAGACCATCTTCATCCTACGCCTCCCACAAATTGATAAATCTTAGGTCATCCACTTGAGGGAAAATTGCTACTGTCCTACAAAACTCTGCGCTTGGAGGCCCAACACGAGTCTACAAGAACAAGTTGTGTAGTAGACATCAGGCTACGACTCGCCGCTCACTGCCTCGCGGCGATGCTCCGACGTGCTCGAGCGAGATGAAAGAAGGGAAGACATGACAGTTTACCCAGGTTCGGGCCACCTTGCGGTGTAAAACCCTACTCCTGCTTTGTGGTGGATTGCCTCGCAGGAGGATGAGTATGATCCAGGACAAGGATGAACCGCCCCTCGAGGGCTCTAGGGATGCCAATATTCGATCCCTCTCTATGGTGGAGACTAACCTATATTTATACTGGCCCGATCCTCTTCCCCCAAAGCTAGGCGGGAAGGGATGACACAATGGCCAATTTTGAAGGGGGACAGTAGTACACCATATCCTGACTAAAGGTGGTCTTCGCCTGCAAAGCTTCTGTCCTTGATGCGCCGGTGGGCTCGACGATGACCTCCGTCCTGCCGAGCCAGCATCCTGGTCTTGTTGCACCAGAGAGGCAACCTTTGGGGATGCCTTGGCAACCCGCGTGCTGGCCTTGCTCCTTTAGCGCCAAAGAGGAAAGCATCACTGTCCGCGCCCGCTGGCACTGGTCCTGGCGACGCCTGTCGTGGCCCGCGTCACCCACTTGTAGTGTGAGACGGGGTGGTGAGCCTAGAAGTATGTGCCCCGCGAGGGGCCTTGGGACGCAGCCTCGGGAGGCCACCCCTCACAAAGCCCTTGGGGCGCCAGATGAAGCTTGTCGCTGCTTGCCTCACGAGGCGGGGGCCTCGCGAGGGCTTTGCTCGTGGAGTCTTGGCGCTGGGCCGCGCCGGAACCTTTGACGATGCCACGCGATGGGCCGCAAGCAGACAGGCTTGGGTACCCCCAGTCCCAGAGCCCCGATAGTGCCCCCAGGCCCGCGACATGCACGACCCGGCTTGGGAGCGGAGGTGAAGAAGAGAGGGCGAAGCAACACGGGCCCTAACCGCCTGTGGGCCAGGCTCGACGCGTGGCGCACGATGGGGCACGGGACGCCCCCACTTCCCCACACCTCCTCGGCAACTGCCCAGGCTGACAAGAAGTCTGGCGCATGTCGCGGGGCCATCGTTGCTACGAAGGCGAAGGGGCACGGACCGGCCTCTTCCAATCACTATTAAAGGGTGAGGGGTCGGACACCTCGGCCCACCTCCGTCTTCTCGCCTCTCCGTCTTCAACCACCATGTTGTAGCCATGGCGCCTTTGAGAAGGTTATCCGCCGCCGAGAAGGGCAAGGCGACGCTGGAGGAACCGAAGCCACCGTAGCCCGCAAGAAGGCGAGGCCACCCTCGCAAGTCCGCCGCTGTGCCTAGGGCGCATCCCCGGGGACGCGGGCGTCCTCCATTGGCGGCCCGTACCGGCTCGGGCAGCCGGGGAAAGAACCCCACCCGCGGGTGCGACCGTGGTGGTCGCGACGGCCGTGGTCGAGGAGGGAGAAGTGGCGCAGCAGCCCGGCCGCCCCAGGCGGGGACCCACTCCGCTGACACAGCCCGCGAGTTCATCGTATGGGTGAACACCCCGCCTTGCACCTGGATCTAGCTCCCCTAGGGCTATGGCTGCAGCCGGACGGCTGCTACAATAAGTCCTCCTGGGTGTCGACCGAGTTCACCCCGTCCGGCTACATGTACCTGACCCGGGGGTGGAAGTCGTTCGCCCGCGCCCGTGGCCTGAAGGAGGGGCACACCCTCTACTTCAAGTTCGACGGGGCTGTGACGCTCTTCGGGGAGGCCGCAAGCCGCTTGGAGTGCTGCATGGAGAGCGATAGCAGCAACAGCGGCTACTCCTCCAGCGGCGACAGCAACGACGGTGGCAGTGCCTCCTCCGGTCAAGGCAAAAGCGACGACGAATCCAACGAGCCCCTGCGCCTCCGCGTCAAGATGGAGGAGGACTCCGACTAGGTGCTGGCGATGCCAGAGCCCAGGCCTCGGGAGCAGCGGCCGCCCGGAGGAGGTTTGTTTTGTTTTCTTTTATTTCCTGCATCAAAATATCATGGGCCCTGCAGGGGCGTGTAAGGACTCTGGCGCTTGCGCCTTTATCTCAAATGCTTTTAGCTCGTGCTTAAGTTATCGTGATGCTTCTCATTTGGGGCTTAGCCTTTTCTTCACGGTTGCTTAGTACTCTGTGTTGCTGGGACCCAGTCCCCAAGCAGGCCTCAGCCATCGCTGGTATGCCAGGACGCGATGCCTCAGGCAAGGCCATGAGGTGAGGGGCTCGAGGTCCGGTAAGAGCTCCTGAGGCACGATGCTCAAGAGGTCCCCCTTGACACGCAAGCAGCTCTCGAGAGAGAAAAGGTTTCCGCCCTGACGAGACTCGCGAAAGCAGTGGCGAAACATTATTAGAAAGACTCGCATGCCGCACGAGGCGTTCAACTTAGCTTAGGGTGTAGCATGGGGGGATCCGCGGTGTGATGGGAATCCTTGCGACGTGCGAGCGCACTTCCTTAGAGCCTACCTTCCTCTTCACCTTCCGTTCTGTGGCAAATTAACACATGTCCCGGGAGGGGTGCCTGAAAAATTGACGTCCTCCGTGTTCCAGCCGATGTCGCTCAGCTGAACTGCGACCCTCCATTCCAAACTTCGTCATGAGGCCTACCTCTCTTTTCCTTTCTCGCCAAAGTGCTCTACGTTCTCAGGACCCGGCCCTCGGGCGAGGCTCAGCTGTCGCTGGTATGTTAGGTCGCGATGCCTGGGATAAGGCCATGGGATGAGGGCTCGACAGCCAGTAAGAGCTCCTGAGGCGCGATGCTCAAGAGCTCCCCTTTTAACGTGCAAGCGACTCACACGGGAAAGAGGCAACATGCTCCGCGAGGTCGTAGGGGAAGGGACCCCGTCCGGCAACGGCGCAACGTATGAGATGGCTGCTGCTACTTCTTGAGCTTGCGTTGGTATTTCCCTTGAAGAGGAAAGGGTGATGCAGCACAGTAGAGGTAAGTATTTCCCTCAGTTAAGAACCAAGGTATCAATCCAGTAGGAGAAGAAGGCACAAATCACCAACACCTGCACAAACAATCAAACACTTGCACCCAACGTGATAAAGGGGATGTCAATCCCTTCATGGTCAATTGCAAAGGTGAGATCTGATAGAGATAGATAAACAAAAGATAAAATATTTTTGGGTTTTTTTGGTATATAGATCTAAAAATAAAAGATTGCAAAATACTAGATCGAAAAGTAATATGATGGAAAATAGACCCGGGGGCCATAGGTTTCACTAGAGGCTTCTCTCATGAAGGCAAATAATACGGTGGGTGAACAAATTACTGTCGAGCAATTGATAGAAAAGCGCAAAGTTATAACGATATCCAAGGCAATGATTATGCATATAGGCATCACGTTCGTGTCAAGTAGGCCGACTCCTGCCTGCATCTACTACTATTACTCCACACATCGATTGCTATCCAGCATGCATCTAGAGTATTAATTTCATAAAGAACGGAGTAACGCCTTAAGTTAGATGACATGATGTAGAGGAATTAACTCAAGCAATATGATGAAAACCCCATCTTTTTATCCTCGATGGCAACAATGCAATACGTGTCTCGCTACCCCTACTTTGTCACTTGGTGAAATCATGCAAGATTGAACCCAAAGCTAAGCACCTCTCCCATTGCAAGAAAAACCAATCTAGTTGGCCAAACCAAAACAATAATTCGAAGAGAAATACAAAGATATTAAATCATGCTTAAAAGAATTCAGAGAAGATTCAAATAATATTCAAAGATAAGCTGATCATAAATCCACAATTCATCGGATCTCGACAAACACACCGCAAAAGAAGATTACATCGGATAGATCTCCAAGAACATCAAGGAGAACATTGTATTGAGAATCAAAGAGAGAGAAGAAGCCATCTAGCTACTAGCTATGGACCCGTAGGTCTGAGGTAAACTACTCACGCATCATCGGAAGGGCAATGGAGTTGATGTAGAAGCCCTCCGTGATCGATTCCCCCTCCGGCGAGATGCCGGAAAAGGCCCCAAGATGAGATCTCATGGGAAGAGAAGGTTGCGGCGGTGGAAAAGTGTTTTCGTGGATGCCCTGGTGGTTCTGGAATATTTGTGAATATATAGGAGGAAGAGCTTGGTCAGGGGAGTCCCGAGGGGCCCACAAGGTAGGGGGCGCGCCCTCCACCCTTGTCGCCGCCTCGTGGCTCTTCTGACTTGGACTCCAAGTCCACTGGGTGTCTTCTGGTCCAAGAAAAATCATCGTGAAGTTTTATTCCGTTTGGACTCCGTTTGGTATTCCTTTTCTGCGAGGCCCAAAAACAAGGAAAAAATAGAAACTGGCACTGGGCTCTAGGTTAATAGGTTAGTCCCAAAAATAATATAAAATAGCATATTAATGCATATAAAACATCCAAAACTGATAATATAATAGCATGGAACAATAAAAAATTATAGATACGTTGGAGATGTATCAGCTGCACTTAGCTTTTTGTGGTTAGTGGAGTGGAACAGGTCGTCGTCCGTCCGAGGCCGGCCCTCCTAAGGATAATGCAGCCCGAGGGGCGCCCTCAATTGAACAAACCAAAAGTCACATGGCAATGTTGTTGCGGAAGTGTCGAGGAAGCTGATGAAGCGTGCTGCGGAGGTTCGCTCCTCACGAGCCCGGCGGCTCCCGAGGCTCGAGAGGCTCACGAGGGATTGGGGCCTCATGAGGCGCCAGCGCTGAGCGCCTGGCCTCATGAGACGCCATTGTGAGCTGGGCGAACCACTGGTACATGGCGCCTACGTTCAGCAGGTCGAAGGGCATGCTGATGTAGTTACAGTGGTAATCCCCCTGCCGACGTGTGACGACCAGAAGAGGTCCTGAGAAGCGGCCATGTCAAGGCCTGGGATGTTGATGCAGACGCGCAGCTCGCCGCCCGCATCAGGAGTGGTAGCTGAGTCGGTGGGGTATGCGGGGCGGCACTCGCCGCGCATGGCCCGTGCTTCGTGAAGCTCGCAGATCGCCTTGGTGATGAATTCTCGTGCTCCTGGCGCCTCGTGCTACTTCTTGAGCTTGCATTGGTTTTTCCCTTGAAGAGGAAAGGGTGATGCAGCAAAGTAGAGATAAGTATTTCCCTCAGTTAAGAACCAATGTATCAAACCAGTAGGAGATACACGCAAGTCTCCAATCTATGCACCTGCACAAACAATCAAACACTTGCACTCAACGCGATAAAGGGGTTGTCAATCCCTTCACGGTCACTTGCAATGGTGAGATCTGATAGAGATAGATATAAAAGCTTACTAAAATGTAAAACAAAATAAAAGTAAATAAAATGCAGCAAGGTATTTTTGGGTTTTTTGGTTTATAGATATGAAAATATATGATGGAAAATAGACCCGGGGGCCATAGGTTTCACTAGAGGCTTCTCTCTTGAAGGCAAATAATACGGTGGGTGAACAAATTACTGTCGAGCAATTGATAGAAAAGCGCAAAGTTATGATGATATCCAAGGCAATGATTATGAATATAGGCATCACGTCCGTGTCAAGTAGACAGAAACGATTCTGCATCTACTACTATTACTCCACACATCGACCGCTATCCAGCATGCATCTAGAGTATTAAGTTTATAAGAACGGAGTAACGCCTTAAGTAAGATGACATGATGTAGAGGGATAAACTCAAGCAATATGATGAAAACCCCATCTTTTTACCCTTGATGGCAATAATACAATACGTGCCTCACTAACCATACTTTGTCCCTGGGTGAGGACACCGCAAGATTGAACCCAAAACTAAGCACCTCTCCCATTGCAGGAAGTACCAATCTAGTTGGCCAAACCAAACCAATAATTCGAAGAGAAATACAAAAATATCAAATCATGCATATAAGAATTTAGAAAAGATTCAAATAATATTCATAGATAAACTGATCATAAATCCACAATTTATCGGATCTCGACAAACACACCGCAAAAGAATATTACATCAGATAGATCTCCAAGAACAATGAGGAGAACATGGTATTGAGGATCAAAGAGAGAGAAGAAGCCGTCTAGCTACTAGCTATGGACCTGTAGGTCTGTGGTAAACTACTCACGCTTCATCCGGAGGGCAATAGAGTTGATGTAGAAGCCCTCCATGATCGAATCCCCCTCCGGCAGGATGCTGGAAAAGGCCCCAAGATGGGATCTCATGGGTACAGAAGGTTACGGCAGCGGAAAAGTATTTTGGTGGGCGCTTCTGGTGGTTTGGGAATATTTCTGAATTTATAGGCTAAAGATTAGGGTTGGAGGACTCCCGTGGGGCCCACAAGCCGGGAGGGTGCGCCCTGAGGGCTTGTGGAGCCCTCGGGACTCTTCTGCCTTCCTCTCCAAGTCCTACGTGTGTCTTCTGGTCCAAGAAAAATCATCGCGAAAGTTTTATTCCATTTGGACTCTGTTTGGTATTCCTTTTCTGTAAAACTCAAAGACAAGTAAAAAACAGAAATTGGCACTAGGCTCTAGGTTAATAAGTTAGTCCCAAAAATAATATAAAATAGCATATTAATGCATATAAAACATCCAAAACAGATAATATAATAGCATGGAACAATCAAAAATTATATATATGTTGGAGACGTATCACCTCGCGCCGTGTTCCTTGCTTGCCGGGCCACGCATCGAAGAACGCCTCCAAGTGGTGCCCAAGCACCTCCCTCATCGCACTGGTCAGGTCAGATGCTGCCCAGGTGGAAGCCCTCGAGCCCGTCCTGAGGGAGGCGCCGGGCGCGCCTTCCTATGCGGGAAGAAGGCACATCCCCGCGGCAGGCGCGACAATCGAGGCATTGTCGGGGGTGCCTTCTTGGCCTCAGGATGGCTCTTGGGGAGGAGCTACTTCTTCTTCGCGGGGACAGCCTCAGGCGGGGCGTCTCCTTCGCCATCGGAGTTCTCAGCCACCGCGGCCCGGTAGGCGTGCTCAAGGGAGCAAACTGCATCGTTTTCATCACAGGCGACAGTGATGACACCGCTGCACCCTGGCATCTTGAGGACGTTGTAGCCATGGTGGGTCGCCGCCATGAACTTGGCGAGGGTAGGATACCCCAGGATGCCGTTGTACGAGGGGCCGATGTGGGCCACGTCAAAGTCGATGAGCTCGATGTGGTAGTTGTCACGAGTGCCAAAGGTGACTGGGAGGTGCACCTGCCCCAGGGGAGTGGTGGAGCCGTCGGTCACCCCAGAGAAGGGCCTGGTGGGCATGAGTTGATCATAAGGTACTTGAAGCGTCTCGAAGGTCTCCACAGAGAGCACGTCGAGGCCGGTGCCGCCATCGATGAGGGTCTTGGTGACTGAGACGTTGCTGATGGTGGGCGTGCACAACATGGGGAGCATGCCGGCGGTGGCTGAACACCTGAGGTGGTCCTTGGAATCGAAGGTGAGGGCATACTGCGACCACTTGAGGGGACGCATAGCCTCAAGCCTTGGGAGGGCTGCGATCACCTCACGAGAAAACTGCTTGAAGAGGCGGTTTGACGCGGGGGCCTGAGCTCCGCCGAGGATGCAAGCTATGGCGCGAGGCTCCTGGTAGCCTCCAGCCCCCTCGTCTGGCTAGTTGTTGTCGTTCCTCCTGGGGGGTGGCGGCAGCGGTGGAAGGCCCATGTTGCCCTGAGGATGGACCTCGCAAGGTTGATCGCGCTAGCCCTCCTCGCGAGGCTGGTCATGCCAGCCCTGGCGGGGGTTGCAGTTGTCCCAGCGTCCTCCACCGTGGCCTCCTCCATGGCCGAAGCCACAGTCACTGCGCTCAGGGCGGCAGCCCAAGCGCTCGTCACGGAGCGCCCTAAGCTCCTGACAGCCGTCGGTGTTGTGGGTGCGCACATTGTGGAAGACAAAAAATGGGCGACCATCCTTGGCGGGCTCGTCGCGGTCACGGCCACGCTTCAGCTCGTGCTCTGCCGCCAGCATAGCAGGGCCCTTGCGCTTCACCTCCTTGGCCTTGGCCTTCTTATCTTCGGGATCGATGTCGGAGTTGTTGAGGAGGGAGAGGCGGCCTTCCTCCGCCCTCGCGCACTTGTCGGCCAGGTTGAACAGCTCCAGCGCCGTGCACAGGTCATCATTGATGGCGAGCTTCTCACTCACCCGGACATCCGTGACGCCTTCGGTGAATGCCAAGATGATGGCCTCGTCCGAGGCCTTCGGGATCTTGAGGCGGACTTGGGTAAAGCGCTGAATGTACTTGCGGAGGGTCTCGCCCAGGCGCTGCTTCACGCGCCGCAGGTCGCTGATGGTGAGGGCACGGTCGCAGGTGCCTTGGAAGTTGGCGATGAACTGCTCGCGAAGCTCGTCCCATGAGGAGATTGACCCCTCAGGCAGATTCATGATCCAGGAACACGCGCCATCCTTGAGGGTCATGGGGAACCAGTTCGCCATGACCTTGTCATCGCTGTTCGCCACCTCGATGCTTAGTGCGTAGAGCTGGAGGAACTCCGCGCGGTCGGGGATGCCGTCGTAGCGAGGGGGCAGCTCCGGCTTGAACTTGACCGGCCAGACCACCCGGCACAGCTCACGGGTGAAGGCGCGGCAGCCAGCAGCGCTCACGGGTGCGCATAGAGTAGGAGCGGCGCGGTCATGGCGCCCATGCGCCACAGCTTCTTGGACGGCTCAGTCTTGGAGCTGGCACAGCGGCGCGGGGGGCGCGCGTGCGTAGTGCATCGGCTGATCACAATCTGGCAGCTGGCCTCGTCACGAGCCGGCACTAGCGCTCCACGAGGCGGAACGTGAGGCTGCGCGTCATGCCAGGGCTCGATGTTGTCACTGCGCAGGGGAGGAGGCGGAGGGGCGCCGTGTGCCATGTCGCCCACGTGGGATGATGGAGGATGGAGCGAGTGGGAGGGCACCGGGGCCTCGCCCACAGTGTTGACGAGCTTGGTGATGCGGCCCAGTAAGGCGTCGTAGCCCTCGTCGGCGGGGCGGTAGCGCAGCAACTCATGTGCCATGAGTAGCGCTGCCTGCGCGTTTGCCAGCCCGCGGTGAACATGGGAGGACGAAGCCGTGGCCGGGGTGAGAGAAGGCATGGTGGTGCGGCCGTCGCGCTGCACGGAGAGCGGCAGGGAGGAGTCCTGCTGCTCATGAGCAGCCGGGTCAGTGGCGACGTTGGCCACAGCCGGCGGGGAGAGGCGGCGGCCGCCGCGGCCCGCCGGCTCCTTCTGGACGACACGAGCCGCACGACGCTCAACACGAACACCACGAGCGTTGTCCATGGGGACGGTGAAGCCGGACCGAAACGAAGCGAAAGAACTCCGGCACACCCCTACCTGGCGCACCAAATGTCGGAATCGGGGCTCCGCAGACCCAAAGAAAGGTTCGACCTCTGGGTGTGCGCGGGGGACTTCGCTAGGCTACAACTCGCTGTTCACTGCCTCGCAGCGATGCTCCAACGTGCTCAAGCGAGATGGAAGAAGGAAATACACGACGGTTTACCCAGGTTCCGGCCACCTTGCGGTGTAAAACCCTACTCCTACTTTGTGGTGGATTGCCTCGCGAGGAGGATGAGTATGAACTTGTACAAGGATGAACCGCCTCTCGAGGGCTCTAGGGATACCAAGATTCGATCCCTCTCTATGGTGGATACTAACTTATATTTATACTGGCCCGGTCCTCTTCCCCCAAAGCTAGGCGGGAAGGGATGCCACAACGGCCAATTTTGAAGGGGGGCAGTAGTACACCCTATCCTGACTAAAGGTGGTCTTCGCCTGCAAAGCTTCTGTCCATGACGCATCGGTGGGCTTGACGATGACCTCCGTCCTGCCGAGCCAGCGTCCTGGTCTTGTTGCACCAAAGAGGCAACCTTTGGGGCTGCCTTGGGAACCCGCATGCTGGCCTTGCTCCTTTAGCGCCAAAGAGGAAAGCCTCACTATCCGCGCCTGCTGGCACCGGTCCTGGCGACGCCTGTCGTGGCCCGCATCACCCACGTGCAGCGCGAGGCGGGGTGGTGAGCCTAGAAGTATCCGCCCCGCGAGGGGCCATGGGACGCAACCTCGGGAGGCCGCCCTCACGAAGCCCTTGGGGCGCCAGAAGAAGCTTGTCGCTGCTTGCCTCGCGAGGCAGGGGCCTCGCGAGGGCTTTGCTCGTGGAGTCTTGGCACTGGACCGCGCCGGGACCTTTGACAATGCGACACGATGGGCCGCAGGCAGACGGGCTTGGGTACCCCCAGTCCCAGAGCCCCGACAGTATATATTTAGAATTATTGTCACATTTTTTTGGAGAAGTGTGTAAATGAGTTTTTTTGTAACTTGATCACGTGCATCTTCGAGGACGAAAACGTTCCTCCACTGTTTATTGCACCCGCACTGGGTAGGGTTGTTGGGATGCGCTTTTTCGGGGAACGCTCATCTTGGCAGGGGCCAGACATGCGAGAGACGCGGGGAGGCGTCATCATACGCGGGAGTGGTGGGGTGCCCACGCAAGCACATGTGGCAACAGTGGGCTACACACGTGGTACGGGATGAAGAGGTAGGGCCCACCCGTGCGACATTTTTTTAGCTTTTCCTTTTCTCGTGTAAAGTTAGAAAAATGAAAGCCAAAAGAAAACACTCCTCCACTATTTAATGCACCTCCACTTGGTGGGGTTGTTGGGACGCGCTTTTTCGAGGAACGCTCGTCATGGCGGGGGCCAGACACTCGGAGGCGCGGGGAGGCGGCGTCATATGCGGGAGTGGTGGGGTGCCCATGCAAGCACGGGTGGCAACTGTTGGCTACACACGTGGTACGCGATGAAGAGGTAGGGTGCACCCCACGGTATTTGTTTAGCTTTCCCTTTTTCCATGTAAAGTTTAAAAAAATGAATGTCAAAAGAAATCACAAGTCATACTTTTGAGGGCTCAAGTTTTGAAAATTCTCAACTTCAATTTTTTTAGCATTAAAAAAGTTTTTTAGTTCCATCACATATCTATTGGTGATGTATACAAAATAGGAAACAAACATATTATTGCACCTTTTTGGCATTTTATTACTTAAAACAATGTCTATGTAGAAATATTGTCATGTTTTTTTTGGAGAAAGTGTGTAAATGAGTTTTTTTGGTAACGTGACCACATGGACCTTCGAGCACGAAAATGCTCCTCCATTGTTTAATGCACCCGCATTGGATAGGGTTGTTGGGACGCACTTTTTCTATGACACAATCATCATGGTGGAGCCAGGTACGTGGAAGGCGCCGAAAGCCGTCGTCGTACGCGGGAGTGGCGGGGGGATAGGGCACGTTAGCAACAGTTGGCAATACACGTGGTACCGGTTGAAGAGGTGGCGCCTACCTGCGTGGTAATTTCCAGTTTTTCCTTTTCTTTTGTAAAGTATTAAAAAATGAAGTAAAAAGATATGACAAGTCAGAATTTTGAAAGTTCAAGTTTCAAAAAATCTCAACTCTAAATTTATTTAACATTAAAAATGTTTTTAAAAGTTCATTTTAACTATCCAAATGTTTAAAAATCTAAAACAAATTTTTCTGAATTTTGATACATGAATTTTATAAAAGTGTCCCCAAAGAAAAGTATGGATCATGTGCGCCATTCAAAAAGTGGAAAGTACACATTGGAAAGAATGGACCGCGTGGGCTACCTGACACATGATATCACAAAATCAATGTATATGTGGAAATATTGTCATGTTTGTCTTGGAGAAAGTGTGTAAATGAGTTTATTGGCAACTTGACCATGTGAACCTTTGTGAATGAAACCGCTCCTCCACAGTTTAATGCACCCCCAGTCAAGCATGGGAGCACATCGGGTAGGGTTGTTTGGACACACTTTTTTTGCGACACCCTCGTCATGGTGGGGGCCAGGAACGTGGAAGACGTCGGAAGCCGTCATCGTACGTGGGAGGGGTTGGGGGAGGGGCACACAAGCACGTGTGGTAACAGTTGGCTACACATGCAGTACCGGATGAAGAGGTGGGGCCTACGCGCGTGACTTTTTCCTACTTTCCCGTTTCTTGTGTAAAGTACAAAAAATGACAGTTAAAAAAAATCACAAGTCAGAATTTTTTCAAGTTTGGAAAAATCTCAACTTTAATTTTTTTAACATTAAAATGTTTTTAAAGTTCATTTTGAATATTCAAATGTTCAAAAATCTAAAGCAAAATTTCCTGAATTTTCATACATGCATTTTATGAAAGTGTCCCCAAAGAAAAGTATGGATCATGTGCGCCATTCAAAAAGTGGAAAGTACACCTTGGTAAGAATCGACCATGCGGGCTACCCAACACGAGGTAGCACAAAATCAATGCATATGTAGAATATTGTCATGTTTTTTGGAAAAAGTGTGCAAATTAGTTTGGTAAGGTTAACTCCTATATAAATAATAAAATATTAATCCAAATCACGTACAAATGTGTTTCTTAGATTGCATTAATTTTTCAAGTAGAATAGAGAGAATATGCCATCAACACAACAACACACATGGAAGAATAAGTCTTTACAAAAATTAGCACTATGTGTCTACTTGGCAAGGCAATGAAGCTAGAGAATTTCTCGATTGACAAATAAAAAAATATATGAAAATTCTGCAAGGCACTCTGCAAAGAGATAATTATACAGGATGGTGATTACTAAGGATTCCTGCAAAAGCAAATAAGAGCAGAGAGCCCTATGCAAGTCTTCCATGGGCAGCAAATGGAAAGTTCAACACCTAGAAGAACTGAAGAAGATCTCTACTGACCATAGCAGTGCAAAACCTTATAATGGTACACAATAAACATGCGGGTCTACTTTCATTTTGTCTCTGCTTAGAACCTATCAACCTAACATGTCCCTGGTGAGGCAAAAATATTCAGCCAAATACAAATAGAGAATATGCATTAAAAGTAGATCACGAAGTCAAAGGAGGAGGATACAATATAAGGCTCACTGCATCAGGAATATCGGGGTTAGCACCAGCATCTAGTAAGCACTTCATGATACTAGGTAAGCCAATGTCTGCTGCTACCATCAAGATGACACTAAGGTTGTTGGGCCATTATGGTTGCCCATGCATGCGTGCATGCTTAAAAGTTGTGTAGCGTTAGGCACGCAGTACAGGCGGCCGGCCAAAAAACTTGGCCGAAGCCAGACAACCTTCCTAATTGTCGCCTAAATCGATGGATCCTGGCCTAGACTGGCGAAAAGTGGGATTTGTCAAGTTTTCCCCCTTTTTACCTAAATCTGGGTCATTTTTAGGTAGAACCCAGACGTGCCTGGCTTCATATACCTGAAACATGGCTAGTGCCTTGGTCAACTTATGGGCTTGGTTGGCCTTGCCTTGGTAGGATTTAGTTGGTTGCACCTTTCATTGTTCGTCGACGCGGCAATATACTTACATAGGACATGTCGAAGTCAACTTGTGAGATTGAAGAGATGCTTAGCTAACATGCATAGAGTGCACGAACGGGTATGCATGCAATGCTTACATCGTGTGTTTTAAGAAAGCTAAGCTAACCTTTGGCTTGGTGAGGACGGCAGTCTTTGACTATTTTATAAGTTCCAAACATAATCTTAATCGGGGTTTTGTTGTTTTGGCATATTATTTCTTGGGATCAATCACCATAAATAAAAACTAAATGAATGATTCTTTGATGTATATAAGTTATATAGTGGAAAAACCATAGTTCTATTGGAAGCAGGTCTCAACCGATTGGCACGATAACTAATTACATTCCATAATTCTGTATCGTGGTTTGCTCAAGGTGGGCATGCAAAAATCATTAATGAACCAGTGATGCTTGAAAAAAAGGAGCTTGTGGCTGAAAAAATTTAGTGTTTCCATTTCCAAATGAACCAACTAGGAAATTAACACGCTCTAGTAGTTCGTTAATTTCGTTTCGTTGAAGAATTCCAAAGGTGTAGTTGACATCAATTTCGATAAAAGTTATAAGGAGTACCAATCACCATAAACCAAATCTAGATGAATGGATGTTTGATCTAGTACATCGGTTATAGAGTAAAGATAATATAACGTTGTTGATCCCAGGGCTGAACCCATTCACATGGTAACTAATTAAGCCCTAGTGATACTCTGCTCAGGGTGGGCACGCAAAAATCTCTAATGAACTACACAGGGCTGTTGGAACCATCGATGGTTGAATAAAAAGGTGATTGTGGCAATAAAAATCCCTCAATTATGAGATGAAGTAGACAAGAAATGAAAGATACATAGACCATGGGCAACACAAGAAATTCATCTTTAGCAGGTCACTTTCGTTGAAGGATTCCATTGCACTGAAGTCTACAATCAATGTATATACAAATATAGCATAACAAACATATTACTGTTCCTTTTTTAACATATTATTACATCAATCAATGTATATATGTAGAATTATTGTCATGTTTTTTGTGAAAAAAGTGTGTAAATGAGTTTTTTTAGTAATTTGATCATGTCCACCTTCGAGCACGTAAACACTCCTCCACTATTTAATGCACCCACACTGGATAGGGTTGTTGCGATGTGCTTTTTCGGGGAATGATCGTCATGGTGGGGGCCAGACATGCGGGAGGCGCGGGGAGGCGTCGTTGTACGCGGGAGTGGTGGGGTGCCCATGCAAGCACGGGTGGCAACAGTTGGCTACACACGTGGTACGGGATGAAGAGGTAGGGCCCACCCGCGCGACCTTTTTTAGCTTTCCCTTTTTCCGTGTAAACTTAAAAAATTGAAAGCTAAAATAAAATGCTCCTCCGCTGTTTAATGCACCTGCACTGGGTAGGCTTGTTGGGACACGCTTTTTTGGGGAACGCTCGTCATGGTGGGGGCCTCGCACTAGGACGCGTGGGGAGGCAGCGTCGTATGCGGGAGTGGTGGGGTGTCCACGCAAGCAAGGGTGGCAACAGTTGGCTACACACGTGGTACGGGATGAGGAGGTACGGCCCACCTACGCGGCATTTTTTTAGCTTTGCCTTTTTTCGTGTAAAGTTAAAAATAATGAAAGTTAAAAGAAATCACAAGTCAGAGTTTTGAAAGTTCAAGTCTTGAAAATTCTCTACTTCAAGTTTTTTAGCAGTGAATTAGTTCCAACACATATCTATTGGTGATGTATACAAAATAAAGAACAAACATATTACTGCACCTTTTTGACATATTATTACGTAAACAAATGTATATGTAGAAATATTGTCATGTTTTTTTGGAGAAAGTGTGTAAATGAGTTTTTTTGGTAACTTGATCACGTGGACCTTCGAGCATGAAAATGCTCCTCCACTGTTTAATGCACCCGCACTAGTGCTACTTGGAATCAGCGTTGGTATTTCACCAAAGAGGAGAGGAGGATGCAGCATAACACATGTAAGTATTTCCCTCAGTTATGAAACCAAGATTATCAATCCAGTAGGAGAACCAAGCAACACTATGTAAATAGCACCTGCACACAAACAATAAATACTTGCAACCCAACGCGTAAAGGGGTTGTCAATCCCTCAACGGTATTGAGATGTATTAAATTGTATAGGTTTTGATAAATAGATCTAACAAAAACACAAAATAAATTAAATAAAAGAAAATTGTAGCAAGGTATTTTTGGTTTTTAATATGATATGAAATAGACCCGGGGGCCATAGTTTTCACTAGAGGCTTCTCTTGAAAAAATAGCATACGGTGGGGAAACAAATTACTTTTAGGCAATTGATAGAAAAGCAAATAATTATGATGATATTGAAGGCAATGATCATGTATATAGGCATCACGTCCAAGATTAGTAGACCAAAACGATTTTGCATCTACTACTATTATTCCACACATTGACCGCTATCCAACATGCATCTAGTGTATTAAGTTCATGGAAAATTGGAGTAATGCTTTAAGCAAGATGACATGATGTAGACAAGATAAACTCATGTATGAAATAAATTCCATCTTGTTACCCTTAATAGCAATGATACATGCGTGTCATGTCTCTTTCTGTCACTGAGATTGAGCACCGCAAGATCGAAACCATCACAAAGCACCTCTTCCCATGGCAAGATAAATCAATCTAGTTGGCCAAACCAAACCAATAAATTGGAGAAGAAATACGAGGCTATAACAATCATGCATAAAAGTAAATATATAGGCCCTTCACAGAGGGAAGTAGAGATTTGTAGATGTGCCAGAGCTCATAGCTTAAATTGAGAGATAAAATTGATTTGAGAGGCATGCTTTTCCTGTCAACGAAAACGACCGAGAATTCCCAATATCTTCCATGCTAGATAAATCATAGGCGGTTCCCAAACATAAAATAAAGTTTATTTCCTTTCCACCATTCTTTCACAATCCATGGCTAGCCATATCCACGGGTGGCTTCCGTACCAACACTTTCCAAGGAATTTATTATGAACAACATATATAATTTTTTTTCCATTTCAGGACTCGGCATCCGTATTACCTGGCACACTCCCGTGCAATGATAAGTGAATAAACACTCATCTTGAGAATAACATACCTAGCATGGAAAATATTAGCCACCCCATGCCGCTTCATGAGCAGTACGGGCACACAAAAAGGAAATTCATTTTGAAAATTAGAGTTGGAACATACAAATTTACTTGGAATGGCATGGAAATACCGCATATAGGTAGGTATGGTGGACTCATTTGGCACAACTTTGGGTTTAAGGAGTTGGATGCACAAGCAATATTCCCGCTTAGTACAAATGAAGGTTAGCAAATAGAATTAGAAGCGACCAACCAAAAATAAAAAATGATCATAAACGAGCATTAAACATAATTAACACTGAATAATGCACCACAAGTAGGATGTAACTTCGTTGCATAACTATTGACTTTCGTGCTTGCATAGGGAATCACAAACCTTAACCAATATTCTTACTAAAGCATGATTACTCACCAACAAGACTCACATATTACTATCTCCATATCGTAAAACTATTGCAAGGAATCAAGTTTATAATATCCAATGATCTTCATGAAAGTTTTTATTATATCCCCCTTGGATATCTATCACTTTGGGACCAAATTCACATCTAGTGCAAATTATCATTACTATTCTTAAATCCCAAAAAGGTTTAATTGAAGCATGAGAGCATAAATATTTCTTCAAAAATTTCAACTCTCAAAATAATATAAGTGAAGCATGAGAGCATATTACTTTAAAATTTACTAACTCTCAAAATAATATAAGTGAAGCATGAGAGAATATTTCTTTAAAACATAACCACCACCATGCTCAAAAAGATATAAGTGAAGTACTAGAGCAACTGCCTAGCTCAAAAGATTTAAGCGAAGCACATAGAGTATTCTAGCAAATCATGATATGCGTGTGGCTCTCTCAAACAAGTGTGTTCAGCAAGGATGATTGTGACAACCTAAAAAGAAAAACAAGCAAATACTCATATAATACAAGATGCTCCAAGCAAAACTCATGCTATGTGACGAATAAAAGTATAGCTCCAAGTAAAATTACCGATGGTCGTTAGAAGAAAGAGGGGATGCCTTCTGGGGCATCCCCAAGCTTAGTTTCTTGGGAGTCCTTGGTTATTACCTTGGGGTGCCATGGGCATCCCCAAGCTTAGGCTCTTGCCACTCATTATTCCTTCATCCATCATGATCTCACCCAAAACTTGAAAACTTCAATCACACAAAACTTAACAAAAACCTTCGTGAGATCCGTTAGTATAATAAAGCATATCACCGCTTTAAGTACTGTTGCAAACCCATTCATATTTTGTTATTGCATTATACGTACTGTATTCTAACTTTACCATGGCTTATACCCCCCGATACAATCCATAGATTCATCAAAATAAGCACACAATGCAACGAATACAGAATCTGTCAAAAAACAGAACCGTCTATAGTAATATGAACTTTGACCATACTTATGTAACTCCAAAAATTCTGAACAATTAGGAAAATGTGGTAAATTTGTGTATCAATTTTGTGTTAAAAATTTAGAGCAAAAGCACATTTCTGTGAAGTTACAAAATTCAAGAACTGGGCGCAAAAGTTTTTGTTTTTAACAGAATCAAAACAACTATCACCCAAACCATCCTAAAGGCTTTACTTGGCACAAACACTAATTAAAATACTAAAACACAATCATAACAATAGCATAATTGTGTGAACACAAAAAAACAAAAAAAAACATTGGGTTGTCTCCCAACAAGCTCTTTCTTTATAGCCATTAAGATAGGCTTAAGATTTTATTGATGCTCACATGAAAGATAATAGTTGAAACACAAAGAGACCATCATGTAGCATGTGACAAACACATTTAAGTCTAACATAATTTCTATGCATAGGAATTTTATAAACAAACAAATTATCAAGACAAGAAATATCTATCACATGCAAAGGAGAGGAGTAAAACATTGACAATCTCAACATAACAAGAGGTATTTTAGTAACATAAAAATTTCTACAACCATATTTTCCTCTCTCATAATAATTACATGTAAGATCATAATCAAATTCAACAATATAGCTATCTTTAAAATTTTCTCTTCATGATCCACATGCATAAAAGTTTTATAATCTTCCAAGATAGTGGGATAAACATCAACTGAAGTCATGACCTCTCCAAACCCACTTTTAGAAAAAAAATCATGAGATTGAACACTCTCCAAATATGTGGGATTATTTTTACCTAAAGTTTACGCTCTTCCAAACCCACTTTTAATATTATTGCAAACATTATTATCATTAACATATTCATCATGAGGCTTAAATAAATTTTCAAGATCATAAGAAGAATCACCCTAATCATGATCATTGCAATAAGCAGTGGACATAGAAAAATTAGGATCCCCAAGCTTAGGGTTTTGCATATTATTAGCATAATTGACATTAATAGAATTTATAATAACATCATTGCAATCATGCTTTTCATTCAAGGAGCTATCATGAATCACTTTATAAGTTTCTTCTTTTAACACTTCATCACAATTTTCAGATTCACAAATCTCAAGCAAAACTTCATAAAGATAATCTAGTGAAATCAATTCACTAGCAATTGGTTCATCATAATTGGATCTTTTAAAAATATTAGCAAGTGGAAGAGGATCCATACGCTTTTTGTTTCTGATTTCCAATAAACATACAATTATGCCAAACAAACAAGCAAAGCAACAAAGTAAAACATTTTTGTGTTTTTCGATAAAACATTTTAGAAGTGGGGGAGATAAAAATGAGAGGCAAATGGCAAATAAAATAAATGCAAGGAGATGTGAGTTTATGCATAGGTATTTGATAGATGTTGATGATGTCTCCCCGGCAACGGCGTCAGAAATTCTTCCTGCTACTTGTAATCTGCGTTGGTATTTCCCCGAAGAGGAGAGGATGATGTAGCATAGCAGAGGTAATTATTTCCCTCCGTTATGAAACCAAGGTTATCCATCTAGTAGGAGAACCAAGCAATACTATCTAAACATCACCTGCACACAAACAACAAATACTTGCAACCCAACACGTAAAGGGGTTGTCAATCCCTCAACGATATTGAGATAGATTAAATTGTATAGGTTTTGATAAATAGATCTCACAAAAATACAAAATAAAATAAAATTGCATCAAGGTATTTTTGGTTTTTAATATGATAGGAAATAGACCCGGGGGCCATAATTTCCACTAGAGGCTTCTCTCGAGAAAATAGCATACCGTGGGTAAACAAATTACTGTTGGGCAATTGATAGAAAAGCAAGTAATTATGACGATATCCAAGGCAAAGATCATGTATATAGGCATCATGTCCAAGATTAGTAGACCGAAACGATTCTGCATCTACTACTATTACTCCACACATCGACCGCTACCATCATGCATCTAGTGTATTCAAATCATGGAAAAATGGAGTAATGATTTAAGCAAGATGACATGATGTAGACAAGATAAACTCACGTATGAAATAAATCCCATCTTGTTACCCTTAATAGCAACAATACATGCGTGTCATGTCTCTTTCTGTCACTGAGATTGAGCACCGCAAGATCGAACCCATCACAAAGCACCTCTTCCCATGGCAAGATAAATCAATCTAGTTGGCCAAACCAAACCAATAAATCGGAGAAGAAATACGAAGCTATAACAATCATGCATAAAAGAGTTCAGAGAAAACTCAAATTATAGTCATGGATAGATCTAATCATAAACTCACAATTCATCGGATCCCAACAAACACACCGCAAAAAAGAGTTACATCAAATAGATCTCCAAGAACATCGAGGAGAACATTGTATTGAAGATCAAAAGAGAGAAGAAGCCATCTAGCTACTAATTACGGACCCGTAGGTCTGTGGTAAACTACTCACGCATCATCAGAGGGGCGGAAAGGATGATGAAGAACCCCTCCGTGATTGTTGCCCTCTCCGGCAGTGCCGGAAAAGGCCTCTAGATGGGATCTTATTGTTCTGGAACTTGCGGCAGCGGAAAAAGTATTTCATTGACTCCCTTAGGGTTTTGGGATTTTAGAGTATTTATAGAGCCAGAGGTAGGTCAAGGCGGTGCCCGTGGGCCCCACTACCCACCAGGGCGCGCCGAAGGCCCCTGGTGCCTAGTGGGCCCCACGAGCCTCCTCTCAATGCCTCCAGAAGCTTCCAGGGTCTCTTCTTGCTAGAAAAAATCTGCAAAAAGTTTCATGGCATTTGGACTTCGTTTGGTATTGATATTCTGCAAAGTAAAAAACAAGTAAAACCAGCAACTGGCACTGGCACTAAGTTAATAGGTTAGTCCCAAAAAATGATGTAAAGTTGCTAGTAAATTTATATAAAACTTCCAAGATTGATAATATAACAACATGGAACATTAAAAAATTATAGATACGTTGCAGATATATCAACTGGATAGGTTTGTTGGGAAGTGCTTTTTCTATGGCACTGTCACAATGGTGGGGGCGGGAACGTGGAAGGCGCGGGAAGCCGTCGTCGTATGCAGGAGTAGTGGGGGGAGGGGGACGTCAACAATAGTTGGCAACAGACGTGGCACCGGATGAAGAGGTGGCGCCTACCCGCGTGGCATTTTCCAGCTTTCCCTTTTCTTTTGTAAAGTTTTAAAAAATGAAGTTAAAAGATATGACGAGTTAGAATTTTGAAAGTTCAAGTTTCTAAAAAAATCTCAACTTTAAATTTTTTTAACATAAAAATGTTTTTAAGTTCATTTTGAATATCCAAATGTTCAAAAATCTAAAACAAAATTTCCTAAATTTTGATACATGCATTTTATGAAAGTATCCCCAACACATTCAAAAAGTGGAAAGTACACCTTGGTAAGAATCGGCCGTGCGGGCTACCCAACACATGGTAGCACAAAATCAATTATATGTAGAAATTTTGTCATGTTTTTTTGAAAACATGTGTAAATTAGTTTTTTGGTAAGGTTAACTCCTGTAAAAATAATAAAATATTAATCCAAAGCTCATACAAATGTGTTTCTTAGATTGCATTAATTTGTCAAAACAGAATTGAAAGAATATGCCTTCAACACAACAACAAACATAGAAGAATAAGTCTTTACAAAAATTAGCATTATGTGTCTACTTGGCAAGGCAATGAAGCTGGAGAATTTCTCGATTGATAAATAAACAAATATATTAAAATTCTGCAAGGCACTCTGCAAAGAGTGAATTATCTAGGATGGTGATTACCAAGGATTCCTGCAAAAACAAGGAAGAGCAAAGAGCCCTATGCCAGTCTTCCATGGGTAGCAAATGGAAAGTTCAACACCTAGAAGAACTGCAGCAGATCTCTACTGACCATAGTAGTGCAAAACCTTATAATGGTACACAGTAAACATGTGGGTCTACTTTCTTTTTGTCTCTGCCTAGAACCTTACATGTCCCCAATGAGGCAAAAACATTTAGCCAAATACCAACAAAGAATATGCATTAAAAGTATACGACGAAGGCAGAGGAGGAGGAAACAATATAAGACTCACTTCATAAAAAATATCGGGGTTAGCACCAACATCTAGTAAGCATCTCATGATACTAGGTAAGCCAATGCCCACTACTACCATCAAGATGACACTAAGGTTGTTGGGCCATTATGGTTTGCACATGCATGCATGCAAGCTGAAAAGTTGCATAGCATTAGGCATGCAGTACAGGCGGCTGGCCTAAAAATTTGGCCAAAGACAGACAACCTCCCTAATTGTCGCCTAAATTGATGGATTCTGGCCTAGACTGCTGGATTGTGTGATTTGACAAGTTTTGCCCTTTTATACCTAAATCTGGGTCATTTTTAGGTAGAACCCAGACGTGCCTAGCTTCGTATGCCTAAAACATGGCTAGTGCCGCGGTCAACATATGGGCTTGGTTGGGCCTTGCCTCTACATGATTCAGTTGGTTGCACCTTTCCTTATTCGTCGACCAGACAATATACTTATATAGGCTAGGTTGAAATCAACTTATGGGATTGAAGAGATGTTTAGCTAACGTGCATTGAGTGCACGAACGGGTATGCATGCAATTCTTGCATCATGTGTTTAAAGAAAGCTAAGCTAACTGTGGCTTGGTGAGGACGACGGTCTTTGACTAGTTTATAAGTTCCAAACAAAATGTTAATCAGGGTTTTTGTTGTTTTGGCATATTATTTCTTGGGATAAATCACCATAAATCAAAAATAAATGAATGATTGTTTGATGTATATTAGTTATATTGTGAAAAAACCATAGTTCTATTTTAAGCAGGTCTCAACCCATTGGCACAAGAACTAACTATATTCCATAATTCCTTGTCGTGGTTTGCTCTGGGTGGGAATGCAAAAATCATTAATGAACCAGTGATGCTTGAACAAAAGGAGCTTGTGGTTGTAAAATTTAAGTGTTTCCATTTCCAAATGAACTAACCAGGAAATTAACAAGCTCTAGTAGTTCATTAATTTTGTTTCATTGAAGAATTCCAAAGGTGTAATTGACATCAATTTATAGTTATAAGGAGTACCAATCACCATAAACCAAATCTAGATAATGGATGTTTGATGTAGCACGTCAGTTATAGAGCAAAAATAATATAACATTGTTGGTCTCAGGTCTGAACCCATTAACATGGTAACTAATTAAGCCCTGGCTATACTCTGCTCAGGGTGGGAACGCAAAAATCTCTGATGGACTACAGGGGGCTGTTGCAACCATCGATGGTTGAACAAAAAGGTGATTATGGCAATAAAATCCATCATTTACGAGATGAACTAGATAGCTAATTAAACATACATAGACCATGGGCAACACAGGAAAGTCATCTTCAGCAGGTCACTTTCGTTGAAGGATTCTATTGCACTGAAGTCCACAATCAATGTATTTAGAAATATAACAGAACAAACATATTACTGCCACGAGCAAGAAAGTTAAAAAAATATGTAGAATTATTGTCATATTTTTTGGAAAAAGTATGTAAATGAGTTTTTTGGTAACTTGATCACGTGTACCTTCGAGCACGAAAACACTCCTCCAGTGTTTAATGCACCCGCACTGGGTAGGGCTCTTGGGACGCGCTTTTTGGGGGAACACTCGTCATGGTGGGGGCCAGACACGCAGGAGGCGCGGGGAGGCATCATCGTACGCGGGATTGGTGGGGTGCCCACGCAAGCACGGGTGGCAACAATTGGCTACACACGTGGTACAAGATGAAGATGTATGGCCCACCCGCGCGGCATTTTCTTAGCTTTCCCTTTTCTCTTGTAAAGTTAAAAAATGGAAGCCAAAAGAAAATGCCCCTCCACTATTTAATGCACCTCCACTAGGTAGGGTTGTTGGGACACACTTTTTCAGGGAACGCTCATCGTGGTGGGGGCCAGGCACTCGGAGGCGCGGGGAGGCGGCCTCATACACGGGACTGGTGGGGTGCCCACGCAAGCACGGGTGGCAATAGTTGCCTGCACACGTGCTCCGGGATGAAGAGGTAGGGACCACCAGTGTAGCATTTTTTAGCTTTCCTTTTTCCCGTGTAAAGTAAAAAATGAAAGTTAAAAGAAAACGCTCCTCCACCTATTAATGCACCCGCACTGGGTAGTGTTGTTGGGACACACTTTTTCGGGGAACGCTCGTCATGGTGGGTGCCAGGCACTCGAGTGGTGGGGTGCCCATGCAAGCAAGGTTGGCAATAGTTGGCTACACACGTGGTACGGGATAAGGACGTAGGGCCCACCCGCACATCATTTTTTAGCTTTCTCTTTTTCCATGTAAAGTCAAAAATAATGAAAGTCAAAAGAAATCACAAGTCGAACTTTTGAAAGTTCAAGTTTTGAAAATTCTCAACTTCAATTCTTTTAGCATTGAAAATGATTTTTTTAGTTCCAACACATATCTATTGGTGATGTATACAAAATAAAAAACAAACATATTACTGTACCTTTTTGACAAATTATTACATAAAGCAATGTATATGTAGAAATTGTCATGTTTTTTTGTGGAGAAAGTGTGTAAATGCGTTTTTGTAACTTGACCACGTGGACCTTCGAGCACGAAAAAGCTCCTCCACTGTTTAATGCACCCGCACTGGATAGGGTTGTTGGGAAGTGCTTTTTCTATGGCACAGTCGTCATGGTGGGGCAAGGAAGGCGCTGGAAGTCGTCGTCGTACACGGGAGTGATGGGGGGAGGGGGCACGTCAGCAACAGTTCGCAACAAATGTGGTACCGGATGAAGAGGTGGTGCCTACCCGCTTGGCATTTTCCAGCTTTCCCTTTTCTTTTGTAAAGTTTTAAAAAATGAAGTTAAAATATATGACAAGTCAGAATTTTGAAAGTTCAAGTTTCCAAAAATCTCAACTTTAATTTTTTAACATTAAAAATGTTTTTAAAGTTTATTTTGAATATCCAAATGTTCAAAAATCTAAAACCATTTTTTTCTGAATTTTGATACATGCATCTTGTGAAAGTGTCCCCAAAGAAAACTATGGATCATATGTGCCATTCAAAAAGTGGAAAGTACACCTTGGTAAGAATCGACCGCGTGGGCTACCTGGCACATTTTAGCACAAAATCAATGTATATGTATAAATATTGTCATGTTTGTTTTGGAAAAAGTATGTTAATGAGTTTTTTTGGTAACTTGACCACGTGAACCTTCGAGAACGAAACCGCTCCTCCACGGTTTAATGCGCCCCCAGTCAAGAATTGAACTACATTGGGTAGGGTTGTTCAGACACGCTTTTTTTGTGGCACACTTGTTATGGTGGGAGCTGGGAACGTGGAAGGCGCTGGAAGTCGTCATCGTACACGGGAGGGGGCACACAAGTATGTGCGGTAATAGTTGGCTACACATGTGGTACCGGATGAAGAGGTAGGGCCTACCCTCGTGATATTTTCCAACTTTCCTTTTTCTTGTGTAAAGTTCAAGTTTGAAAATTCAAGTGTTGAAAAATCTCAACTTTAAATTTTTTAACATTATAAATGTTTTTAAAAGTTCATTTTGAATTTCCAACTGTTCAAAATTTTAAAATTTGCCACAAATATTCCTGAATTTTGATACATGCATTTTATGAAAGTTGCCCTAAAGAAAAGTATGGATCATGTGCACCATTCAAAAAGTGGAAAGTACACCTTAGTAAGAATCGACCACGCGGGCTACCTGGCACGTGGTAGCACAAAATCAATGTATATGTAGAAATATTATCATGTTTTTTGGAAAAAGTGTGTAAATGAGGTTTTTTTGCTAACTTGACCATGTGAACCTTCGAGAACGAAATCGCTTCTCCACAGTTTAATGCACCCCCAGTCAAGTATGGGAGCACACACAATAGTGTTCTTCGAACGCGCTTTTTTGCAGCACACTTGTCATGGTGGGGGCCAGGAACATGGAAGGCATCATAAGCCGTTGTCGTACGCTGGAGTGGTGGGGGTAAGGGGCACACAAGCACGTGCGGCAACAGTTGGCTACACACGCGGTACCAGATGAAAAGGTAGGTCCTACCTAGATGGCATTTTCCAACTTTCCCTTTTCTTGTGTAAAGTACAAAAAATGGAAGTTATAAAATATCATAAGTTGGATTTTTTTCAAGTTTCAAAAAATCTCAACTTTATTTTTTCGACATTAAAAATGTTTTTAAAGTTCATTTTGAATATTAAAATGTTAAAAAATCTAAAACAATTTTTTCTGAATTTTGATACATGCATTTGATGAAAGTGTCCCCAAAGAAAAGTATGGATCATTTGTGCCATTAAAAGAGTGGAAAGTACACCTTGGTAAGGATTGAGCGTGCGGGCTACCCGACAAGTGGTAGCGCAAAATAAATGTATATGTTGAAATGATGCCATGTTTTTTGGGAAAAGTGTGTAAATTAGTTTTTTTTGGTAAGGTTAACTCCTGTAAAAATAATAAAATATTAGTCCAAAGCTCATACAAATGTATTTCTTAGATTGCATTAATTTGTCAAAACATAATAGAAAGAATATGCCATCAACACAACAACATACATAGAAGAATAAGTGTTTACAAAAATTAGCATTATGTGTCTACTTGACAAGGCAATGAAGCTGGAGAATTTCTTGATTGACAAATAAACGAATATATGAAAATTCTGCAAGGCACTTTGCAAAGAGATAATTATACAGGATGGTGATTACTAGGGATTCCTGCAAAAACAAAGAAGAGCGAAGAGCCCTATGCTAGTCTTCCGTGGGCAGCAAATGGAAAGTTCAACACCTAGAAGAACTAAAGAAGATCTCTACTAACCTTAGTAGTGCAAAATCTTATAATGGTACACAGTAAACATGTGGGTCTACTTTCATTTTGTCTCTGCCTAGAACCTTAAATGTCCCCAATGAGGCAAAAACATTCAGCCAAATATCAATAGACAATATGCATTAAAAGTAGATAACGAAGGCAGAGGAGGAGGAAACAATATAAGACTGACTGCATCAAGAATATCAGGGTTAGCACCAGCATCTAGTAAGCACTTCATGATACCGGGTAAGCCAATGTCCGCTGGTACCATCAAGATGACACTAAGTTTGTTGGGCCATTATGGTTTGCCCATGCATGCATGAAGGCTGGAAAGCTGCGTAGGCATCAGTCACGCAGTACATACGGCTGGCCTCAAAACTTGGCCAAAGCCGGACAACCTGCCTAATTGTTGCCTAAATCGATGGATTCTGGCCTAGACTGGTGGACTGTGGGATTTGACAAGTTTTGCCCTTTTTTACCTCAATCTGGGTCATTTTTAGGTAGAACCAAGACATGCCTAGCTTCGTATGCGTGAAACCTGGCTACTGCCCTGGTCAACTTATGGGCTTGGTTGGGCCTTGCCTTGGCAGGATTCAATTGGTTGCACCTTTCCTTGTTTGTCGACGCGGCAATATACTTACATTGGCCATGTTGATGTCAACTTGTGGGATTGAAGAGATGTTTAGCTAACATGCATCGAGTGCATGAACGGGTATGCATGCAATGCTTGCATCGTGTGTTTTAAGAAATCTAAGCTAACCTTGGCTTGGTGAGGACAGTGATTTTTGACTATTTTATAAGTTCCAAATATAATCTTAATCAGGGTTTTTGTTGTTTTGGCATATTATTTCTTGGGATCAATCACCATAAACCAGAACTAAATGAATGATTGTCTGATGTATATCAGTTATATAGTGAAAAAATCATAGTTCTATTGGAAGCAGGTCTCAACCGTTGGCATGATAACTAACTACATCTCATAATTCCTTGTCGTGGTTTGCTCAGGGTGGGCATGCAAAAATCATTAATGAGCCAGTGATGAACAAAAGGAGCTTGTGGTTGTACAATTTAACTGTTTCCATTTCCAAATGAACCAACCAAGAAATTAACACGCTCTAGTATTTCATTAATTTCGTTGCGTTGAAGAATTCCAAAGGTGTAATTGACATGAATTTCGACAATAGTTATAAGGAGTACCAATCACCATAAACCATATCTAGATGAATGGCTGTTTGATCTAGCACATCAATTGTAGAGAAAAAATAATATAACATTGTTGGGCTCATGTCTGAAACCATTAACATGGTAACTAATTAAGCCCTGGTAATACTCTCCTTAGGACGGGAACGCAAAAAGTGAAGGTTGCTACGGGGGGCTGTTGCAACCATTGATGGTTGAACAAAAAGGTGATTGTGGCAATAAAAATCCCTCATTTTTGGAGATGAACTAGACAGGAAATTAAATATACATAGACAATGGGCAACACAAGAAAGACATCTTCAGCAGTATTCCATTGCACTGAAGTCCACAATCAATGTATATACAAATATAACAGAACAAACATATTACTGTTCCTTTTTTAACATATTATTTCATTAATCAATGTATATATGTGGAATTTTTGTCATGTTTTTTTTGGAAAAAGTATGTAAATGAGTTCATTTTGTATATTCAAATGTTCAAAAATCTAAAAAAAAATCTGAATTTTGATACATGCATTCTATGAAAGTGCCCCCAAAGAAAAGTATGGATCATGTGCGCCATTCAAATAGTTGAAACTACACCTTGGTAAGAATCAGCCGTGCAGGCTACCCGGCACGTGGTAGCACAAAATCAATGTATATGTAGAAATATTGTCATGTTCTTTTTGGAAAAGTGTGTAAATTAGTTTTTTTTTGGTAATTGGCCACGTGAACCTTCGAGAACGAAACTGCTCCTCCACGCACCCTCAGTGAAGCATGGGAGCACACAGGGCAGTGTTGTTTGGACGCACTTATTTTGCGACACACTCATCATGGTGGGTCCAGGAACGTGGAAGGCGCCAGAAGCCGTCGTCGTACGTTGGAGTGGGATGGGGAGGGGGCATGCAAGCACTTGCGCAACAGTTGGCTACACACACAGTACCGGATAAAGAGGGGGGCCCTACCCGCGTACCATTTGCCTACTTTCCTTTTTTTGTGTGAAGTTCAAAAAAATGAAAGTTACAAAATATCAGAAGTCGGATTTTTTAAAGTTCAAGTTTTGAAAATTCTCAAAAAAATTAACATTTGAAATGTTTTTTAAGTTCATGTTGAATATCCAAATGTTCTAAATTCTTAAAATTGCCACAAAACTATCTGAATTCGATACATGCATTTTATGGAAGTTGCCCTAAAGAAAAGTATGGATCTTGTGCGCCATTCAAAAAGTGGAAAGTACACCTTTGTAAGAATCGACCGCACGGGCAACCTGGCACATGTTAGCACAAAATCAATGTATATGAGGAAATATTTTCATGTTTTTTTTGAAAAAAGTGTGTTAACAAGTTTTTTTGGTAACATGACCACGTGAAACTTCGAGAATGAAACCAGTCCTCCACAGTTTAATGTAGCCCTAGTCAAGCATGGGCGCGCACTACAAAGAGTTATTTGGCTGCGCTTTTTTACGGCACACTCGTCATGGTGGGGGCCAAGAATGTGGAAGGCACCGGATGCCATCGTCGTACGCGGGAGTGGGATGGGGAGGGGGCACACGAGCACGTGCGGCAATAGTTGGCTACATACATAGTACCGGATCAAGAGGGGGGGGGGGGGGGGGGCTACCCGCATAGCATTTTCCAGCTTTCCTTTTTCTTGTGTAAAGTTCAAAAAATGAAAGTTAAAAAATATCCAAAGTCAGATTTTTGAAAGTTCAAGTTTTGGAAAATCTCAACTTTAATTTTTTTAACATTAAAAATGTTTTTTAAGTTCATTTTGAATATTCAAATGTTCAAAATTCTTAAAATTGCCACAAAACTTTCTAAATTTTGGTACATGCATTTTATGAAAGTTGCCCTAAAGAAAAGTATGGATCCTATGCGCCATTCGAAAAGTGGAAAGTACACCTTTGTAAGAATCGACTGCACGGGCTACCTAGCACATGTTAGCACAAAATCAATGTATATCTAGACAAATTGTCATGTTTTATTGGAAAAAGTGTGAAAATGAGTTTTTTGGTAACTTGACCACGTGAATCTTCGAGAACAAAACCGTTCCTCCATAGTTTAATGCAGCCCCAATCAAGGATGGGAGCGCACTGGATAGGGTTATTTGGACGCGCTTTTTTTGCGGCACACTCGTCATGGTGGGGGCCAGGAACGTGGAAGGCGCCGGAAGTCATCGTCGTACGCGGGAGTGGGATGGGGAGGAGGCACGCAAGCACGTGGGGTAAAACTTGGCTACACACACAATACCGGATAAAGAGGGGGGCCTACCCACGTAGCATTTTCGAGCTTACCCTTTTCTTGTGTATATTTCAAAACATGAAAGTTAAAAATGATCACAAGTCGGATTTTTGAAAGTTTAAGTTTTTGAAAAATCTCAACTTTAATTTTTTTAACATTTAAAATTTTTTCAGTTCATTTTGAATATCCAAGTGTTGAAAATTCATAATATTGGTACAAAAACTTTCTGAATTTCGATACATTCATTTTATGAAAGTTGCCCTAAAGAAAAGTATGGATCTTGTGCACCATTCAAAAAGTGGAAAGTACACCTTTGTAAGAATCGACTGCGTGGACTACGTGGCACATGTTAGCACAAGATTAATGTATATGTAGAAATGTTGTCATTTTTTTGGAAAAAATGTGTAAATGAGTTTTTTTGGTAACTTGACCATGTGAAATTTCGAGAACGAAACCACTCCTGCACAGTTTAATGCAGCCCCAGTCCAGCATGGGAGCGTACTGGATAGGGTTATTTGGACGCGGTTATTTTGTGGCACACTCATCATCGTGGGGGCCAGGAACATGGAAGGCACATGCAGCCGTCGTCGTACGTGGGAGTGGTGGCGGGAGGGGCACGCAAGCATGTTCGACAAGAGTTGGCTAGGCACACGGTACCAGATAAAGAGCTTGGGCCTACCCGCATGGCATTTTCCAACCTTCCTTTTCTTGTGTAAAGTACAAAAAATATCACAAGTCGGAATTTTTTCAAGTTTCAAAATATCTCAACTTTAATTTTTTAACATTAAAAACATTTTTAATGTTTATTTGTAATATTCAAATGTAAAAAAATCTAAGTTTTGATACATGCATTTTATGATAGTGTCCTCAAAGAAAAATATGGATCATGTGCGCCATTCGAAAAGTGGAATGTATGCCTTGGTAAGAATCGACCGTGCAGGCTACACGGCATGTGGTAGCACAAAATCAATGTATTTGTAGAAAATATTGTCATGTCTTTTTGGAAAAAGTGTGTAAATTTGTTTTTTTGGTAATTTGGTGACGCGAACCTTCCAGAACGAAACCGCTTCTCCACGCACCCTCAGTCAAGCATGGGAGCACACTGGGTAGGGTTGTTTGGACGCACTTTTTTTGCGGCACACTCGGCATGGTGGGGGCCAGGAATGTACAAGGCGCCGGAAGCCGTTATCGTACATGGGAGTGGGATGGGGAGGGGGCATGCAAGCACGTGCAACAATAGTTGGCTACACACACAGTACTGGATCAAGAGGGGGCCCTACCCGTGTAGCATTTTCCATCTTTCCTTTTTCCTGTGTAAAGTTCAAAAAATGAAAGTTAACAAATATCACAAGTCAGGTTTTTGAAAGTTCAAGTTTTGAAAATTCTCAACTTGAATTTTTTAACACTTAAAAATGTTTTTAAGTTCATTTTGAATATCTAAATGTTCAAAATTCTTAAAATTGTCACAAAACTTTCTGAATTTCAATACATGCATTTTATGAAAGTTGCCCTAAAGAAAAGTATGGATCTTGTGCGCCATTCAAAAAGTGGGAAGTACACCTTTGTAAGAATCGACCGCAAGGGCTACCTGGCACATGTTAGCACAAAATCAATGTATACATAAAAATATTGTCATGTTTTTTTTTTGGGAAAAGTATGTAAATGATTTTTTTGGTAATTTAACCACGTGAAACTTTGAGAACAAAACCGCTCCTCCATAGTTGAATGCAGGCCCAGTCAAGCATGGGAGCGCACTGGATAGGGTTATTTGGACGCGCTTTTTTTGCGGCACAATCGTTGCTACTTGTGAGCTGCGTTGGGATTTCCTTCAAGAGGAGAGGATGATGCAGTAGAGTAGAGTAAGTATTTCCCTCAGTTAAGAACCAAGGTTATCAATCCAGTACGAGAAGCAAGAACATCTTGTTAGCAGTACCTACACACTAAATAACAAATAGTTGCACCCAACGCGAACAAGGGGTTGTCAATGCCTCGGTGGTTAATTGCAAGGATCAAATCTCATAGTGATAGATAGATAGATAAAACACAAAATAAAATAAAGTAAAGTAAATTGCAGCAAAGTATTTTTGGGATTTTAATATATGATAAAAAGTAGACCCGGGGGCCATAGTTTTCACTAGAGGCTCCTCTCTTGAAAATAGCATACGGTGGGTAAACAAATTACTATTGGGCAATTGACAGAAAAGCCAATAATCATGACGATATCCAAGGAAATGATCATGTATATAGTCATCATGTCCGAAACAAGTAGACCGACTCCTGCCTGCATCTACTACTATTACTCCACACATCGACCACTATCCAGCAAGCATCTAGAGTATTAAGTTCATAAAGAACGGAGTAACGCCTTAAACAAGATGACATGATGTAGACAAAGTAAACTCACGCATGAATAAACCCCATCTTTTTATCCTTAATGGCAAAATACAAATACGTGTCTTGTCCCTTTCTGTCACTGGGATATAGATCACCACAAGATTGAACCCATTACAAAGCACCTCTCCTATTGCAAGAAAAATCAATCTAGTTGGCCAAACCAAGTCAATAGATCGGAAAGAAATACAAAGCTATAATAATAATGCATAAAAGAGTCTAGAGAAGATTCAAATAAAATTCATTGATAATCTAATCATAAACTCACAATTCATCGGCTCCCAACAAACACACCGCAAAAACTGATTACATCGAATAGAACTCCAAGAACATCGAGGAGTGATACGTCTCCAACGTATCTATAATTTATGAAGTATTCATGCCATGTTTACAACAATTTTATAAGATTTTGGTATGACTTTATTAGAACTAACCCGGACTAACACTGTTTACGGCAGAACTACCGTGGTGTCATTTTTTGTGTAGAAATAAAAGTTCTTGGAATTGGTTGAAAATTTACGGTGATTTTTTATGGACAAAAAGAGACCCCCGAAGCATCAGAGCTGGGCCAGGAAGTGAATGAGGAGGCCACAAGCCACAATAATCCCCTGCTAATGATGCCACATCACCATGGTTACTGTTGTTAATCTCGCGGTGAATCGAGTCCCTTTCGAATTCAAATTTAAAATAAAGTTAAACGATAATAGTTTTCAAACATAAAAACTAAAATGTGCTAAATGTGACAAATAAATCCTAAGTAATAATGGTGGAGAAACAACATTTTTAAAAGTATTTGAATTCCCTAAAATAAATAAAACAGCGACAGAAACAATAACTTAAATGCTTTTTAATTAATAAAGAATACAAGGTACATTATTTTTGTCCCAAACTTTTTGTGACAACAGTTGAATTTACAACTCTAATTTAGGAGTGGGTTTTACTTTTTCTAAAACTATAAACTATTAAATAAGTAAAAGAATAAAAAGAACAGCAAATGAAAAGGAAAAAGGAAAACCACCCTGCTCCCCCTGGGCCCAGATGGCCAAGCGGCCGGGCCAGCCTCGACCCATTCCCCCGCACCCCCTGGCCTACAAGGCCTCTCACACTCCACCGAAACCCTACCGCGCCCCACTTCCCCCACGACCCCCCTCGCACTCCCTCTCCTCCCCTGGATCTAGATCGGGGATGCAGTGCCCCGACCCCATCGCCGCTCGTCACCGACCGCCGCCCGACGCCACCTCGCCGCCGCCACATCGCCGGCACCTGTCCCCGACTCCTCCCCGAGCACACCTCACTCAACTACAGGGCTCGGTGAGCCCCGGTTTCCTCTTTCCCTCTCGCTCGCCGCATGCCCCGACCACGCTCACCGTGCACGACCACGCTGGGCCACGCATCGCGTCCCTGAACGTGCACTGTGCCTCCTCTGACTATCATGCCCGGTCACCCCCCTTGCACACCCCGCGCTGTACTGCGCCGTTTCCCCCCTCTCTCTGCTTCGCACCGCGCCACCCTGGCTGCACCTGCAGCCGGCCGCCCCCCTCCGCACCTCGCCCCGCTCCGCTCGCGCTCACCGCCCGCTCGTCGTGCGCCCCGCGCGCCGTCCGCATCCCAGGGCCGCGCCCTGCCTCCCCACACCCGCCTCTTTCCTCTGCGCAGCTCGCCGCTCCGGTCTGCAGCGCCGCCGTGCCTGGAGCTCTGCTCCCACGCCCACGCCCCTGCGCCGCCCGCTGCTTGCCCCTCGCCCACTCAGCCGCTCCTTTCGCTTCGCCCTGCGGTACCCCGTCCCCTGCCGCTGGCGCTGGCTTCCCTGGCCGCTGCAGCCGCCCGCGTCCACCGCCGATGAGCCCCCCTCGCTCGCGCCTCATGCGCTACGCGCGCCCGCAGTCGTCCCCTGTCGCCTACCCCGCTGTCGGCCACGGCCATGGCCTCGCTGGGGCCATGTCCGGCCGCCGCGCCCTTTGCCCTCCCCTGTATGCGTTTGTGCATAGGAAGGAGGTGGCCAGAGCCACTTACAGGTGGGGTCCTCCCCTTGTAAATCAAAAAAAAGAAAGAGTAGAGAAAAACAAAAATGGAAACTAAAAATAAATAATAAAATTAATTAATTAATTAGTAATATAATTAAGTTAATTAACCTTGCTTAATTAGCCTAGTTAACTTGATTAGTTAAAATTAAACCTGTTAATTAACTAGGTTAAGGACAGCGGGACCCACACGTCAGTTTGACCCAGTCAACAGACTGTTGACTACTGACATCATGCTGATGCAGTAAACATATTTTTGATTTAAATTAATTATGTTGATTTCAAAAATGAATTAAAACTTTGAAAAATAATATAAAATAATCCGTAACTCGGATGAAAATACTTTGTACATGAAAGTTGCTCAGAAAAGCGAGACGAATCCGAATACGCTGTCCATTCGTCCACCACACGTCACTAGAATAGCAAACATGCAATCATCCCCCTCCGGTTCATTTGTCCGAAAATGCCGAACACCAGGGATACTTTCCCGGATGTTTCCCCCCTTCACCAGTATCACCTAGTACTGCGATAGGTCGCCTCTAGCACCGCTTAATGTCATGTCATGCATCGTCATGCATCTGTTTGCATTGTATTCATTGTTTCTTCCCCCTCTTCTCTTCGGTAGACTTCGAGACTGACGCCACTACTGCCTCGATCGACTACGGTGTTGACGACCCCTCCTTCTCGACTGAGCTTCGAGGCAAGAAAAGCCCCCTTGATCATCCCAATATCGCCTACTCTTTCCCTCTACTGCTTGCATTAGAGTAGTTTAGCCGTTGCTGCTTATCGGTTTGATCCTATTCTGTTGCATAGCCTTTCCTTGTTGCTACTGTTGTTACCTTTACCTGCAGTCCTAAATGCTTAGTATAGGATGCTAGTACTTCATCAGAGGCCCTACATTATTGTTCGTCGGCCATGCTATACTATCGGGCCGTGATCACTCGGGAGGTGATCACGGGTACATACATACATACATACATACATACATACATACATACATACATACATACATACATACTATACTTGATACAAGATGTGACTAAAGTCGGGTCGGGTCGTTAAGTACCCGCGAGTGATTCACGGACTGGGGACTGAAAGGACATGTTTCCCGATGGCCCTATGAGTGGACCTTTCTGGCGAAGCAACAGGGCAGGTTGTGACCACCTAGGAGACAGGTGGGCCTGGTCCTGGTCGGCGTCCGCGGTTATTTCATAATAACACGCTTAACGAGATTGGGTATTTGATCTGAGTTGGTATTGACCTATACACACTAACCGCCACGTGGGACAAGATATGGGCAACTGGCATCGTAGTATCAGCCGAAACTCTTCAGACGTCAGCGACTGAGCGGCGTGGGCCAGGTTGGACCGCGTAAAGCACCCTCCTTCGTAATGGAGGCTGCCAAGTCTGCTCACCGGCCGCATAGGCAGCATGCAAGAGTGCAAAGGGCGATGGGCCCAAGACCCCTGCGCGCTTAGGATTTAGACAGGCGTGCTGACCTCTCTGTTGGGCCTAGGTAGGGCTGCGACGTGTTAATCTTCCTAGGCCGGGTATGACCCAAGAAAGTGTGCCCGGCCAGAGGGATCGAGCGTGTCAGGTAATGTGGTGCACCCCTGCAGGGAAGATTGATCTATTTGAATAGCCGTGTCCACGGTAACAGGACGACCTGGAGTTGTATTCCGACCTCATGACAACTAGAACCGGATACTTAATAAAACACACCTTTGAAGTGCCAGATACAACCCGGTGATCGCTCTCTCACAGGGTGACGAGGAGAGGATCGTCGGGTAGGTTTATGCTATACATTGATACTTGGTTAACTTACCAGCTACTCTCTTCTACATGCTTCAAGATGGAGGCTGCCAGAAGCGTAGTCTTCGGTAGGACTAGCTTCTCCCCCCTCTTATTCTGGCATTCTGCAGTTCAGTCCACAGACACTACCCATTTCATTGATACTGATGCATATGTAGTGTAGATCCTTGCTTGCGAGTACTTTGGATGAGTACTCACGGTTGCTTTGCTCCCTCCTTTCCCCCTTTCCCTTTCTTCTCGGATGTCGCAACCAGATGCTGGAGCCCCGGAGCCAGACGCCACCTTCGATGACTCCTACTACACCGAGGGTGCCTACTACTACGTTCAAGCCGCTGACGACTAGGAGTAGTTAGGAGGATCCCAGGCAGGAGGCCTGCGCCTCTTTGATCTGTATCCCTGTTTGTGCTAGCCATCTTATGGCAACTTGTTTAATTTATGTCTGTACTCAGATATTGTTGCTTCCGCTGACTCATTTATGATCAAGCTTATGTATTCGAGCCCTCGAGGCCCCTGGCTTGTAATATGAAGCTTGTATGACTTTTATTTGTGTTTAGAGTTGTGTTGTGATATCTTCCCGTGAGTCCCTGATCTTGATCATAGACGTTTGCATGCATGATTAGTGTACGATTGAATCAGGGCGTCACAAGTTGGTATCAGAGCCGACTGCCTGTAGGAATCCCCCTTCCACATTCCTTGGCCGAAGTCGAGTCTAGCCATTACAAAACTTTTACTAACATGGCTGTGTGTCTTACGGGCCCACGTCGCCATTGGGTGGTATTATGATCTTTTATTCCTCGATCTTTACTCTGGGACTCTGATCTCTCTTCTATTTGGGTTGAAATGATTTTACTAACTCTGAATCTAGGTTCTTGTAACTACTTCCTCCCGGAGAGCCCCTCACTCCAGATGATTGCTTGGTGCACCAGAAGATTCCGAAGATACTCTCTGATGTTCTCTCGAGACTTTATGCCCGTTGCTTTTGCAATTTTCTACCACCGATATATCGCTATGGATAAATACATACACCTATCATTCTTACTTTTATTCCCAGCTGCCCTTGTTATTACAAGATGCATCGAATTATTCTTCGACTTTTTAAGAATCCATTATGCCACTACCTTACAGAACTTTGCGGCATGAATACCCCTACGAATAATTCGTCACTCTTTTCGAGGATTTGTTCATTCCTAGTTGTTTATGTGTTTCACAAAATTATTCGAAATACTATTTGATTTTCTGAAAATC
Source organism: Thinopyrum elongatum (assembly GCA_011799875.1). Classification (NCBI taxonomy): domain Eukaryota; kingdom Viridiplantae; phylum Streptophyta; class Magnoliopsida; order Poales; family Poaceae; genus Thinopyrum; species Thinopyrum elongatum. The sequence continues at coordinate 115,916,276 of CM022298.1, read as the reverse complement.
CTTAGCAGCCTATTGCTCCTGAATTCCTTACCCTCCTGCATTATGGTTAATTCCATTTTTCTAGTAATCTCCGTTGACATCCTCTAACACTATCATTTCGAGTCCCTTAATTCAATATGTTGCAAATGCTCACAATCCTCAATCAGATCCTAGAATTCATCCTTCCGACTTAGATGTCATTTTAAACATGAGCTGGATCTTGACCAATCAAATTGCCATCAATTGTGCCCCTAAGCCTACTCAACTTATCCATCCTTAATTAGAGCGTTTGCTTCTGGTCCCTTGAATTAGAAATCATAATTCCTTTGCATTTGAGCTTTGAAATAGTCAGTTGTTTCTAAAATCCAATGCCTAAGCATTATTTCTCCCTCCGGTTGTGTGCCGATGCTCACATCAGCTCTGTTATGGACTGTCAGATCCTTTTTTGAGTTATTATCCGACAATGTCCTTCATATTGAATAACCTTGTGAGCCTTTCCTCGGATACATAATGTCTTTGGTAAATTGTATCCTCTGCTTTGTCAACCATGCTCTGCTTCCAAGCTCGAGTTATTTACCCCTGAAGTTTGTGGAATATGTTCCTAAGATGCCCCTATGGTTGAACCTATGCCTTCCCTAATCCGTGTGAACCCGAGAGTTTTCACGAGTCATACTCTAGTGATGTTGTGCCAGATAAAATTTCAACACTACAACTTCATCAAAAGCAAGAAGTGAATGAAAGATATGCATTGGAGAAGTGGGAGTCGACCTTGAACTTTATGTTCATGCCCATGGGCACGATGTAGATCTTATCATGGAAGCTTCTCTTAAAATTAATTATTCCCTTGGTACAAGTTCATCTTATATCTGGGATTTGGTCTTTTGCAAACGTGGTTCCCGCCATATTGATATTCTTTGATTCCTTTTCTCGGACAAGTTGAAATACTTGTCTTCTGCAGATCAACACACATGTCCAACCTTTATTCTCTCCTACTTTCGAGTATTACCCTCTGGTATCTTGATAGTATCATAGAACCATGTTTTTTATTACGAATCTTCTCCAAGTATTACATTCTCCCTGATTTCAAATTTTCCCGGGTTCTGAGTTGTAGATACTCAAGGACACCGACAACAGAATCGAGTCTGCACTGCGAGTAAACAACTTTTAGTAATTTTCTTTACTTACGAGTTTGTACTCGATCACGTCATTCCTAGCCTATTCGGCTATATCATTATCGTACTGATTTTAACTGTGCTACCTGGTCCTTGCTACTTCTTGAGCTTGCGTTGGTTTTTCCCTTGAAGAGGAAAGGGTGATGCAGCAAAGTAGAGATAAGTATTTCCCTCAGTTAAGAACCAAGGTATCAAATCCAGTAGGAGATACAAGCAAGTCCCCAATGTATGCACCTGCACAAACAATCAAACACTTGCACCCAACGCGATAAAGGGGTTGTCAATCCCTTCACGGTCACTTGCAAGGATGAGATCTGATAGAGATAGATATAAAAGGTTACTAAAACATAAAACAAAATAAAAGTAAATAAATTGCAGCAAAGTATTTATGGGTTTTTTGGTTTACAAATATGAAAATATATGATGGAAAATAGACTCGGGGCCATAGGTTTCACTAGAGGCTTCTCTCTTGAAGGCAAATAATACGGTGGGTGAACAAATTACTGTCGAGCAATTGATAGAAAAGCGCAAAGTTAAGACGATATCCAAGGCAATGATTATGCATATAGGCATCACGTCCGTGTCAAGTAGACCGAAATGATTCTGCATCTACTACTATTACTCCACACATTGACCGCTATCCAGCATGCATCTAGAGTATTAAGTTCATAAAGAATGGAGTAACGCCTTAAGTAAGATGTCATGATGTAGAGGGATAAACTCAAGCAATATGATGAAAACCCCATCTTTTTACCCTTGATGGCAACAATACAAATACGTGCCTCGCTACCCCTACTTTGTCACTGGGTGAGGACACCGCAAGATTGAACCCAAAACTAAGCACCTCTCCCATTGCAAGAAGAACCAATCTAGTTGGCCAAACCAAACCAATAATTAGAAGAGAAATACAAAGATATCAAATCATGCATATAAGAATTCAGAGAAGATTCAAATAATATTCATAGATAATCTGATCATTAATCCACAATTCATCGGATCTCAACAAACACACCGCAAAAGAATATTACATCAGATAGATCTCCAAGAACATCGAGGACAGTATGGTATTGAGAATAAAAGAGAGAGAGAGGAAGCCATCTAGCTACTATCTATGGACCCGTAGGTCTGTGGTAAACTACTCACGCTTCATCGGAAGGGCAATAGAGTTGATGTAGAAGCCCTCCGTGATCGAATCCCCCTCCGGCAGGATGCCGGAAAAGGCCCCAAGATGGGATCTCACGGGTACAGAAGGTTACGGGGGAGGAAAAGTATTTTGGTGGACGCTTTTGGTCGTTTGGGAATATTTCTGAATTTATAGGCGAAAGATTAGGGTTGGAGGACTCCCGTGGGGCCCACAAGACAGGGGTGCCCCCCTAGGGCGTTCCCTGAGGGCTTGTGGAGCCCCCTGCACTCTTCTGACTTCCTCTCCAAGTCCTACGTGTGTCTTCTGGTCCAAGAAAAATCAGTGTAAAGTTTTATTCCGTTTGGACTCCGTTTGATATTCCTTTTCTGTAAAACTCAAAAACAAGGAAAAACAAAAACTGGCACTGGGCTCTAGGTTAATAAGTTAGTCCCAAAAATAATATAAAATAGCATATTAATGCATATAAAACATCCAAAACAGATAATATAATAGCATGGAACAATCAAAAATTATAGATACGTTGGAGACATATCAATCCTTATTCCTGGAGCACAACTTTCAAGGATGAGCTAAGCTTACGTCGAATTCCTCGTCTTATCGTTCCACCTCGAACAACAAGCTTGATTCCGAGTTGGTGGCATATCCGTGGATCCAATAATCTTCCACTGCATCAGTCCTTTTGCTTGATGCAGTCACTGTTCGATTGCTGCTTCGTGGATCCTCTCGACAAAATTTGTCGTGATCATCATCAACATTTTGATTCCTTCCAGGATATCAATCGAATTCATGATGATAAGTGCCATCCTTGTCCCTTGGTAAATGGAGTTACCATCGACAACATCCTTACCTTCCTTTCATCACAAACTTGTTCAGGTTATGGATGCAACTTGCTATCCAGCTTGTATTATGTTCTACCTTGAAGTATTACTGTCTTTTATGCCAAGGATGTTGTGAGGATTGCTCCACCTCTTAAGAATTCTTGGTATAGTGATACTTCTCACCATCACCATTCTTTCTTGGTCCCTTTGTTGATCCTAACCGGGATACCAACAAGTGAACAGTGCTGCTTGGATTCTGTACTTTTAGCAACCCTATTGCTTCGAAGTTAATGGTCGACAGTTCATTCTTAGACTATTGGTTATTGAATCAACATTCTTACATTGATCATGCTACCTAAGCCCATATCTCGGGTGCACCTTTCAACCAATGTTTAATTGTGTATGTTTTCCTCGAGCATACATTATTATATCATTTGATCTGACAAATGTTATCTCCTTGTTCTCATAATTGTGGAAATCCATCTTTTTGGAAATTGTCGCTGAGTCCATCAGCCACCTCCTCACCCTCTCCTTGATTTAATGATGAACTCTTGTTTCGAAACTCGCTCCCATAGTTCATTTCCCAAGAATCTTACAATGTCATCTCGTCAATTTGTGTTGCACCTTTTTCTTCTCAGGCATCCTGAGTCCGAGGTATCCTGACACCAATCAGATCCGATTCTCGGTCAGATATGATGGTTGGAACATATTTCCAAGAGTTATAACAATTGTCTTTATATGACCCGGTAATTTGGTGTCATGCCTACCTCGCTGGAGGCCGTATTGTTATAGTTTCCTTTTAGCAAGGTTACCCATTTTTCCATGAGGAAATGGTAAGACTTATTCTACAAGTTGTTCCTGATGAATCCTTCGTGTATCCAAGGTCTGACCTTGCTTGAAGACCATGTCAATGCTATCTCGAAGCATGTCTGTGGTACTCCGATTTTCAACAAGAACATTCGAAGCCCAATGCTAAATGTTTCTTGCTCAATTATCCAAACACCGTTGTAGGGGTAATGTCATGAAATTTCTCTCCCCTTACCTAAAGGGTTTTCTACATTATATCATGTCATGGATATCATGCTCTGCTTGTCCTTGGGAAGGATATACCCCTAAAATATGTGTTTAAACACATTTCCTTTCCATTTGTTTTATTTAATCTTTCTTGTAATCTACTTAACTGAGTAGTGATAATTCCCTGCTTAGGTAAGCACCTCGTTGTACCACTCTGTCAGTAAGACCCTGTTACTATTGTTGATGACATTCTGGTAGCCACCGATGGACGAGAACCTTGCCTATTAGTTCACCTCGTTTCAACGAGCAGGAAAATGGTTCTCTTCATCCCTCGCCCTTGGTACCGACGTTGTTGCCGACATAACTGATTGGTTATTCTCTGACATACCTTGCTATCATAACCGTGCAAGATGTCAATGCCCTTCCTACTTTTAACCACATGGTGGGCCCATAACCCACAATTCCACAGGATTGAAACCTGACTCTCCTGTACATCCCTGTTTCCAAAAGTTTATCCTTTGAACTTTACCTCATATGTAATTCCGCGAGCTACCTTCCGTCAGATGTTATGTTTCGGTATGAGATGTAATATCTATTCTCGTTGCTCTGAACCCCTTTCACACCCTGTTTCAGACATCGAATGATTGTCTATCCGCTTGAAACTTCTTATTGTACCTTCTTACTTTGCTCTTGATGTTTTTCTTAAGATCAATTCGAGAGTTACTTTCTGCCACATTCCCTGAACTGTCTACCAGATAATCAACCTTGTAGAGGTCCGTTCTTCCGATGTTACCCCTTGTCCTTTTCGTAAGTACGTTGGAGTTCCCAAAGAAAGGATGACGACTTCATCATGATGACCTGAAGCAGAGAAATGAAGACATCAACAAGAGGGATCAACATCTTGAGAAGAGCAACCAAGGCCAATAAGACTCATTAGAATTTCGTAACCAGAACTTCTCCCCTTAACTCTACCTCTTAAATCTCGGGACGAGATTTCTTGTAGTGGAGGAGAATTGTAACACTCGGATAATCAAGCTATAGTAATCCCCTGCTAATGATGCCACGTCACCATGGTTACTGTTGTTAATCTCGCGGTGAATCAAGTCCCTTTCAAATTCAAATTTAAAATAAAGTTAAATGATAAAAGTTTTCAAACATAAAAACTAAAATGTGCTAAATGTGACAAATAAATCCTAAGTAATAATGGTGGAGAAACCAACATTTTTAGAAGTATTTGAATGCCCTAAAATAAATAAAACAGCGACTGAAACAATAACTTAAATGCTTTTTAATTAATAAAGAATACAAGGTACATTATTTTTGTCCCAAACTTTTTGTGACAATAGTTGAATTTACAACTCTAATTTAGGAGTGGGTTTTACTTTTTGTAAAACTATAAACTATTAAATAAGTAAAAGAATAAAAAGAAAAGCAAATAAAAAGTAAAAGGGAAAACCCCCTGCTCCCCCTAGGCCTTGGCCCAGATGGCCAAGCGGCCCAGCCAGCCTCGGCCCATTCCCCCGCACCCCCTGGCCTACACAGGTACAACGAGGTGCTATACCAATAGTTTTTAACCCCTTTCCGCGACGGCGTTTTGAACCATCGCCAAGTGAGTGACTGCGATTGGGGGGGTCCTTCCCACACGACCCAGAAACCATCGGGGATTGGCCCTTCGGTCACACACGCTCAGCAAAGTGAGGTCGTGTGCGACGGGCGAGCGATCAAATATGGTTATACGTACAGTTGTGCTAAAAAAAATACAATTATACAGGCCAAATAGTTTCTGGTCGTAAGTACATCCCACACAGTCAGTCCCGGCTAAACGTTTCCATTCGTATGTACATTCCACACAGTCAATCCAAGGAATACGTTTCCGTTAGTATGTACATCCCACATAGTTAATCCAAGAAGTACGTTTCCGTTCGTATATACATCCCACACAGTCACTCCAAGGAAAACGTTTCCGTTCGCAGGTACATCACACATAATTTTTCCCATTAAATCGTTTGTGATAGTGTTGCCATTGCACACGATATTAACAATTTTATCGTTTGTGTTATTGAATGCATCACACACGGTGCGTAGAAGAAATTGTGTGGCAAAGGCTGTCCATCACACACACTTTTTATGTGGTAAACGTTTGCGCAAGGTGGCCTAACACAAACAGTTTTCAAGAGGATGTCATGTGTGATTGTTCATTGATCCAACACGGTTTATTCCTAGAAACTGTGTGCGTTGCCTGAGGTCATCGCCCATGGTGTTTTCTCAATAACCATTTGCAATAGAAAAACCCAATTAGCAAGCTAATTGGCCATTAGCAGGCTAATTGCCCTATTATTAATAATCCATTTATTAATCTAATTGACATTTCATATTAAGCACACAATATATCTCATTTTCATATTAAGGAAGCAGGATTTCATAATTGAAATACATCAGAGTACAACATCATATAGCTTCAGCACTCAGCTACCCCATTACACAACTGCACCAGCACCAAGTTTCACATGCAACATCTATAACCTTTCGAAATTAGCATCATAGACGATACATAGATAGATGGATCTCATCTGGAAAACTACTGAAGCGGAAGGCGAATATTGAGCCTTCATTGATGTTGAAGGTCTTTGCAACTTTAGGCTAGTGCCTGTGGATGATTGACCGTCCATCCTTCGTCCTCTTCAGGAACACTTCAATATTGAACTGTGGGTGTTGTATGAATACCTTCCTCGCCTCCTGACCATATAGGTGGTTTGAGAGGTAATCGTCAATGAACTACTTTGGAAAGGCCTGAAAACAAGGATGTGCATAAATATCTTCTCTATATTGGAGATGGGGCAAAGGAATAAAAAAGGCAAGGTATAATAGTTAGTACCATCCTGTAGTGAACTGATGTCTTCTTCATTGTGCAGACAAAGATCTTATTGTTTTTTGTCACTAATTTATTTATCCTAACAATCTTTCTGAGTTTCTTGACTTGACTGATATTCATGGACAACTCATTTCACCATATGCAAAAAGGGTCGAACAGTGGGTCAAAACCTCTGACAGCAGGACCTACATGTGCAAGACCAAATTGTTAAAAACCTAAATATTAGAATGATTCCTGCAATTGCACACTAATGTGCTATTAGACAAAGGACCATGCATGTGCAAACCTCGATTGTAAACCTCAGTGCTTCCCATTGTTTCCCTGCAACACATATAAGGTAGTTAGTGATCAGGTTAAGTGAGGGTTCGCATGCTATCAGTAAAATATGTTGATGAAAAATAAGCACATTGCAGATTCATCAGATTAATTGAAGCCACATGGAAAACTCATTTATCCAAACCAAGCATGATTAAGAACTAGGAAATATAGCAATTGTATATGTTTCTTATGTATTAAGTGCAGCCAAATTCGATTTATTCCTCACATGCACAACAATACAAAAATTCTACCCACGACAATTGGACATCGCATTGCAGAATTGAACCAAGCAGTTAACTAAACACCACAACAAATGAACCAAACATTAATTGAGCACCACATTGCACAATATAACATACTCCTAATAGAAGATCAGATAGTTAACCAAACCATGCATGCTTAACAACTTAGAAATATTGCAATTGTATTTGTTTCTCATGTATTTAGTACAACCAAATTCAATTTATTTCTCACATGGTATACAATAACAGAATGCACCCACAAAAGTTGAACATTGCATTGCAGAATTGAACCAAATAGTTAACTAAACATCACAACAAATGAACCAAACGTTAACTGAGCACCACATTGCACAATGTATAACATACTAGAAGATCAGACAGTTAACCAAACCAAGCATGCTTGACAACTTGGAAATATAGCAATTGTATTTGTTTCTCATTTATTTTGTAAAGATAAATTCGAGTTATTTCTCACATGGACGACAATACAAAATTGCACCATGAAGAATTGAACATCACATTTGCAGAATTGAACCAAACAGTTAACTAAAGACGATAACTAATTAACCAAACAGTTAATAATTGAGCACCACATTGCACGACATATAGAACATATACACTAGAGCAATAGATCGCATGGTAAAAGTAGATAGGACAATTCACTAGAATTTGTTAAGGGAAGGCAGAAGCAGCACATGCAACGGGTAAACCGAGCATTCTTAACCGGCGTAGCTAGCAAACTGAACATAGGTCCTTATAGTGAGCTAATAAGACAAGCTACTCCTCATCGTCGGAGATATCGATGATTATTGGCTCCTTGGACATGGAAGAGGGAGAGGCCTCCACATCATGGGTGCCCTCATCGTAGTGGTGAGTTGCCTGAGCCGCTCCGAGCACCAACCTGCTGCGTCTCGAGTTGAGGTAAGCACGGGCATGCTGAGAAAGCACCTCGTAGTCTTCGTCGAAGGCACCGACGGTGGCCTCGAGGAAACACCATGAACTGTCGTTTAAAGTAGCCAACCGTGTCACGGCATCGGCACGCGAGGTGTCGACAATGGCCTCGATGGCGAGGTGCTCCTCCAAGATCTGGGGGTCGGCACGAATGGCAGCCAACGCGACCTCATCTGCGCGTGCGGCCGCGATTTGCTTCTCCCCTGCCAAATGCTCCTTGAGCTCCTAGCTATACTGCGTGCACCATGGCTTAGGGCGGCACTTATTTGGGGGAGGGGTTGGTGATTTGGGTGGAAGGTGTCGCGCCGGCGATCGGGGCATGTGGGATGTGGAAGGAGGAGGAGGAGGATGGGGGTCGGGTGTGGATTACTTGCCTGGATCGATGAGGCCGAGCAGCGTGAAGGAGGGTCGCCGGCGAGGAGGCGGCGTTGCAAGCAAGGAGTGAAGGTTTCAACTTGGAAAGGAAGGCGGAAACAGGGGAAATATGGCTTTTGGTAAGGGGGAGGGGCGGGGAGGTAGATATTTCCGCGGAAGCCGAAATTTTTGAATCGGTGCAGCAAAAAAACTGGCGCGCAAAGTGTCATCAGACACGGTCCCTTATTCAGCACTGTGTATGATATGTGAACATCACAAATGATTCATATATCTTAACCCGTGTGTGATGAGTTTGATCGTCAAAAAAATTGGTTCAAATTTCCCCGGTTACAGTGGTCATCCACGTCATTGCATAATTTGGGTGCACAAAGGAGACTATAGCACACCCACACTTCTTGAGCAAGTTTAGCAATTAAACAGAGCTAGCTGACCTAAACATTACTCTAACAAATTAAAGATCGCCGCTCTTAATTAAACAAAACAAAGAGTACTACTATGGCTGGTGCTCGTCGATCTCCTCCGCCTCCTCCATGTCCAGCTCGCGCCCGACGATCTCCTGGGGAAGGGGCTCCATGGCATCCATCACACCATACCCGGCAAGCATCTCGCCATCCGCGTCTGCCATCTCTTTTGAAAAGGCCGCCACGAGCTGGGAGTGGGCAGCCATGATCTAAGCTTGGACGGGCTCCGTCGGGGCAAGGTATGCCGCGGAGGAACGGACGGCTGCTTGAACGCTTTCGGTGATTGCCAACTCTTCGGCCGTGGGTTGTCGACCGTTGTCGGAGAAGCTTCGTTCGATTTGTGCGGTGACCGCCACGAGCTGGGCATGGGCGGCCTCGACATGGTCGTAGGCTGCCTCCATCAGGGCTAAGGCCGCCGCTATGGAACGGACAGCTGTTGTGCCGCTCTCGCCAGTTGCTATCCCCGAGGCAGATGTTGCTGCCGCCACGTGAGAAGCAACAGCGGCCGTTTGGGCTGCCTTGGCCGCCCGGTCGCAGATTGCGGCCGCGCTCATGCAGCTTGTTAGCACACGCATGGAGGCTGCGGCCGCGCTCTCGCTGGAGTGGGCCACTGAAGTTGCCCTCACGACGTGGGTCCACGTCCCCATCTTTCACCAGCGACGATTGAACAGTGAAATGATATTTGGGGAGCGAGCTAGTGTGCTTGACACACCGACTGTGGACTGTAGCCGACGCACCTTCTCACGTAAGCCATAGGCGTACTGTACTCCGATGGTGCTCCAAGATATTTTGTACTGCATCTCACACGGTTGGTGATAATAAACTATGTGCGATCTACTTGATTTTTCATCTTGATTTGAATTACATAATGGGGTCACAGCGGCAAAGGAGGCTGTTTGAATTGCTAAAACTTTTATCTGTAGTGAACATGCAACTATAGGTGTGTTGTCCAAAAATTGGAATTATTCAGGGTTCGCTTTGACATTTTTATACATTAACTTGGTTTTCTAGCCATTTCAGGTGCACAATTCAAAATTAAACTACATGCACATGCTCCAGTGCACCAAAATGGGTTATAAAATCATATATGTGTCCATGGGTTTATGCTTATGTCCCATGCAAGAAATGGGGATGAATTTTGAACACCGCGGCACCGTGGCTCTCCGGCAAACGTTGAGGTACTTGCTTTTGTAATTCTGGTAAACCCAAAACTCGTCTGAAATTCATGAACCTTGGCATGCTATCATGGAATGGCATCAACATGCTGGGGTAAAAAATATTGTCCCATTTGGGGCAGGTTATGGTATAAGCTTCTCACAAACCAGAGCTTCTCACAAGAAGCCTCATGGTTCCATTAGGGAAACGTGTCACCTTTGTGGACAAAACGATATTCGTCGCCTCTTCTTGCTTTCAAATTTTTTTCTGGTGTCAACATAGAACAAGAGGAGTGTCGTGTTAAATTTGTGGAATATTTCGGGGATCGTTTGGACATTTTTATACGTTAACTGAGTTTCCTAGGCATTTATGTGCATAATTCAAAATTGAACTACATGCACATGCTCCAGTGCATAAAAATGGGTTGAAAAATCAAATGTGTGTCCTTGGTTGCAAGCTTAGGTCACATGCAAGAAATGAGAATGAATGTCATACACCTTGACACTGTCGCTCGGCCGCTAACATTGAGATACATGATTTTAAAATTCTAGTAAATCGAAAACTCGTCTAAAATTCATGACACTTGACATGATATCATGGAACGGCATCGACATGTCGTGGTAAAAATATTATCCCATTTGGACATGTTTGGGTATAAGCTTCTCGCAAACCAGAGCTTCTCACAAGAAGCCTGATGGTTTCAGTAGGGAATGTGCCACCTTGGGGGACGAAACGATATCCGTTGCCTCTTCTTACTTTCAAATTTTTTCTCGTGTCAACATAGAACAACAGGAGTGTTGTGTCAATATTTGGGATATTTCGGGGTTCACTTGGACATTTTTATACATTAACTGAGTTTTCTATGCATTTATGTGGATAATTCAAATTTGAACTACATATACATGCTCCAGTGCATATAAATGGGTTCAAAATTGAAATGTGTGTCCTTAGTTGCATGCTTAAGTCCCATGCAAGAAATGAGAATGAATGTCAAACACCTTGCCACCGTCGCTCGGCCGTAAACATTGAGATACATGGTTTTTAAATTCTAGTAAATAAAAAACGCGTCTTGAATTCATGAAACTTGACATGCTAGCATGGAACGGCATCAACATGTCGTGGTAAAAATATTGTCCCATTTGGGGCAGGTTGGGGTATAAGCTTCTCACAAAACCAGAGCTTCTCACAACAAGCCTCATGGTTACGGTAGGGAACGTTTCACCTTTCTGGACGAAACGATATCCGTTGCCTCTTCTTGATTTCAATTTTTTTCTAGTGTCAACATAGAACAACAGGAGTGTTGTGTTAAATTTAGGAGTTTTTCGTGGTTCGTTTGGACATTTTTATACATTAACTGAGTTTTCTATGCATTTATGTGCATAATTCAAATTTGAACTACATGCACATGCTCTAGTGCATGTAAATTGGTTGAAAAATCAAATACATGTCCTTGGTTGCATGCTTAGGTGCCATGCAAGGAATGAGAATGAATGTCAAACACCTTGCCACCATCGCTCGGCCGCAAACATTGAGATACATGTTTTTTAAATTCTAGTAATCCAAAACACGTCTGTAGTTCATGAAACTTGACATGCTATCATGGAGCGGCATCAACATGCCGTGGTAAAAAATTTCTCCCATTTGGGGCAGGTTTGGGTATAAGCTTCTCGCAAACCAGAGTTTCTCACAACAAGCCTGATGGTTTCGGTAGGGAACGTGCCACCTTTGGGGACGAAACATTATCTGTTGCCTCTTCTTGCTTTCAATTTTTTTTCTAGTGTCAACATAGAACAACAGGAGTGTTGTGTCAATTTTTTAGATTTTTCGGGGTTCGCTTGGACATTTTTACACATTAACTGGGTTTTCTAGGCATTTTATGTGCATAATTCAAATTTGAACTACATGCACAAGCTCCAGTGCAGAAAAATGGGTTGACATATCAAATGTGTGTCGTTGGGTGCATGCTTAGGTCCCATGCAAGAAATGGGATTAAATTTCAAACACCAGGGCACTGTTGATTGCCGGCAAAACATTGAGATACTTTGTTTTTAAATTCTAGTAAATCCAAAACTCATCTGAAATTCATGAAACTTGGCATGCTATCATGGAATGGCACTGATGACCCACAAGTATAGGGGATCAATTATAGTCTTTTCGATAAGTAAGAGTGTCGAACCCAACACATAGCAGAAGGAAATGACAAGCGGTTTTCAGCAAGGTAATGTCAGCAAGCATTGAAATTATAAGTAACGAGTAGTTTGGTAGCAAGATAACTTGTAACAAGAAAGTAACGGTAATGGTAACAAAAGTGCAGCAAGGTAGCCCAATCCTTTTGAGGCAAAGTACAGGCCAAAACGGTCTCTTATGATAAGCAAAGCATTCTTGAGGGTACACGGGAATTTCATCTAGTCACTTTCATCATGTTGGTTTGATTTGTGTTCGCTACTTTGATAATTTGATATGTGGGTGGACCGGTGCTTAGGTGCTGTTCTAACTTGAACAAACCTCCTACTTATGATTAACCCCCTCGCAAGCATCCGCAACTACGAGAAAAGTATTAAGAATAAATCTAACCATAGCATTAAACTTTTGGATCCAAATTAGTCCCTTACGGAATAGCGCATAAACTAGGGTTTAAGCTTCTGTCACTCTCGCTCATCTAATAACTACTCCACAATGCATTCCCTTAGGCCCAAATATGGTGAAGTGCCATGTAGTCGACGTTCACATGACACCACTAAGGGAATCACAACATACATATCATCAAAATATCGAACACATATCAAGTTCACATGATTACTTGCAACAAGATTTCTCCCGTGACCTCAAGAACAAAAGCAACTACTCACTAATGATAATCATGCTCAAGATCAGAGGGGTATTAAATAGCATAATGGATATGAACATATAATCTTCCACCAAATAAACCATATAGTAATCAACTACAAGATGTAATCAACACTACTAGTCACCCACAAGTACCAATCTATAGTTCCGGTACAAAGATTGAACACAAGAGATGAACTAGGGTTTGAGAGGAGATGGTGCTGTTGAAGATGTTGATGGAGATTCCCCTCCCCAAGATGGGAGATTTGTTGGTGATGATGATGACGATGATTTCCCCCTCCGGGAGGGAAGTTCCCCCGGCGGAATCGCTCCGCCGGAAGGCAAAAGTGCTCCTGCCCAAGTTCTGCCTCAAGACGGCGGCGCTTCGTCCCGAAAGTCCTCTCCTTATTTTTTCTAGGTCAAAATGACTTATATACCAGAAGAGGGGCACCGGAGGTGGGCCGAAAAGGGCACAACCCACCAGGGAGCGCCTGGGCTCCCTAGCGTGCCCAGGTGGGTTGTGCCCACCTGGTGGGCCCCCTCTGGTAGTTATTTGCTCCAATAATTCTTATTTATTCCATAAAAATTCCTCGTGAAGTTTCAGGTCATTTGGAGTTGTGCAGAATAGGTAGCCTAACGTAGCTTTTTCAGGTCCAGATTTCCAGCTGCCGGAATTCTCCCTCTTTGTATGAACCTTGCAAATTATGAGAGAAAAGGCATTAGAATTACTCCAAAAAGCATTATTATGCATAAAAACATCATAAATAATAGTAGGAAAACATGATGCAAAATGGACGTATCAACTCCCCCAAGCTTAGACCTCGCTTGTCCTCAAGCGAAAACCGAAATCGAAAAACATGTCCACATGCTTAGAGAGAGAAGTGTCGATAAAAACAAAATACGGACATAGAAGCATCATGTATATTATTATAACAACAACCAACTTTAATACAAAACTTTATCATAGAACTTTTATGATATAACTTCTCATGAACAAGTAACAATTCATCACAACATCGAAGTATAAAGCATAAACTCTATTGAAAACCAACAAACTATGTTCTTAGTCAACTTTGCAACTACAATTCCTCATCTTTTCAGGAAGGGTCACGTATCAGAGCCTTTTTGGCAAGTCCACATACTCAACCATCATATAGTCTTCTATGATTGCTAACACTCACCGCATACACATGAGCAAAATGTTTCAACCGGACACATAGAAAGATAGGGGCTTAAAGTTTCGCCTCCCAACATACTCACCTCGAGGGTGATGTCAACAATAATAACTCATGCTACTCATATCCAACTGGATATATGTGCCTAGATCTTTCCTCACCACATGATGCTTGCCAAAAGAGAAAATAAAAAGGAATAGAGAGAAGAACTTTGACTCTTGCATAAAAGTAAATACATAAAAGTAAAAGATAGGCCCTTCGCAGAGGGAAGCAGAGGTTGCCATGCTCTTATTTGTTTGTATGCTCAATCTCTTAGTGCAAAAGAACGTCACGTTATATTACCCCTTGTGATAGCAACCTTTATTATGCAGTCTGTCGCTTTTATTCTTTGCCATCACAAGTTCGTACAACGCTCAATTTTCTCTTACACTAAATGATCCAACACTTTTAGAAGCAATTTTTATTGCCCTATTTGCATCGATGACAACTTACTTGAAGGATCTTACTCAATCCATAGGTAGGTATGGTGGACTCTCAAAATAAAATTTGGGTTTAAAGGTTTTTGGATGCACAAGTAGTATCTCTAATTAGTGCGGAATTTTTGGCTAGCAAAGATGGGGGCAAGCACCACATGTTAAAGGATCTATGACAATATAACTTCTACATGAATATGAACAAACATAAATCATTATGTTGTCTTCCTTGTCCAACATCAACAATTTTGGCATATAATATTTTGTTCGGGGCTCACAATCACAAAAGATGTCCAGGATAGTGTATTTGCATGTGAATCTTCTCTTCCCTTATTAATTCTTTCATGAATTGCATCATTGACCAATGCTATGTTTGTCAATCTCCAATAAAATTTTCTACTTATACTCTTCCTTATGTGATGTCATTACTTACCATAAAATTAGCATATGATCTTTTTCATTTATTTCCTTTCTTTTTATTGAACATGAAAGTAAAGAAAACAAAACTCAAACAAAACTTTATTATATATATCTTGCACACGATTACAAAGATAGACCACTAAGCAAACACTCGAAAATAAAGGATCGAACTAAACTTTTATTCATCTAAAGCAAAAGATAACTATGGATCGAACTAAGATAAGTAAAGGCAAAAGATAGTGGAGGTGATACGATACCGGGGCACCTCCCCCAAGCTTGGCACAAGCCAAGGGGAGTGCCCATACCCGATTACTCAATTTTCCTTTGTTGATGAAGAAGGAGGTGGTGGTGATGAAGTAGTGGCCCTCTCCAACAACTTCTCCAATCTACGGATGATGCTACGGAGGGCAATGATGTGCTCTTGTAATAGAATATTTTCACGGGTGAGATATTTATTTTGCACACGAACCATTTCGATGATCCGAAAGGCTTCAATCTCAGTGGGGGTAAGATGAACATAGTAAGGTTTAACGATACCTTCTTCTTCCTCCTCGGTAGGCAAAGCTTGCTCGACCACCGGCGCTTGATCTCTGGTGGCCTCCTTGCTCTTGTCCCCTTTGATGACTTCTTCAGGCTCTTCTCTCTTCAACTTGATCTTCATCAACCAAGCATCCCCTTCCACGTTGTTGGAGGAGGAAGAAGACATGATGCCTGGCTTAACAGATCTGACCGGAAATAGCAAGAAAAGAAAACAGAAGATTTCTCCGCGATACGGTGGTCAATAGGTTCGGGGGGGGTATATACAGATTTTTTTATCTTGGGAAACAAGCAAACGGAAGAAAAACGGAGTCCGGAAGGTACCCGAGGTGGGCACAACCCACCTGGGCGTGCCTGGCAAGCCAGGCGCGCCCTGGTGTCTTGTGCCCACCAGGGGTGCCTTCCTGGTTGTTTCTTATTTTCCTAATTTTTGTTATATTCCAAAACTGACAATTTTGTTTTTGGATTTTTTGGAGTCCTTTTACTTACCGTATCACGTACCTCCTCTTTTTTCAGTTATTCTGGAGTGTTCCGGAAGATTTCCTTTATGTGTTCTTCCGGTGTCATAGTTTGGATAATATTGCTTTCAACATTAATGGGCGTACCTGAGATATAATGTTTTATTCGTTACCCATTAACAACCTTCGGGTTAGTACCTTCAGCATTATTTATCTTGATGGCTCTGGATCGATAAACCTCCTCGATAACATAAGGTCCTTCCCATTTGGAGAGGAGTTTTCCTGCAAATAATCTGAAACGAGAGTTGTACAAAAGAACATATTCTCCAACTTCGAACTCGCGCTTTTGGATTCTTTTGTCATGCCATCTTTTAACTTTTTCTTTAAAAAACTTGGCATTTTCATAGGCTTGGGTTCTCCATTCATCTAGTGAGCTAATATCAAATAACCTCTTTTCACCAGCAAGTTTGAAATCATAGTTGAGTTCTTTAATTGCCCAATATGCTTTATGTTCTAACTCAAGAGGTAAATGACAAGCTTTTCCATAAACCATTTTATACGGAGACATACCCATAGGATTTTTATATGCTGTTCTATAAGCCCAAAGTGCATCATCTTAACTTCTTAGACCAATTCTTTCGGGACCTATTGACAATTTTTTGTAATATTAATTTTATTTCTCTATTGCTAAGTTCTACTTGACCACTAGACTGAGGGTGATAAGGTGATGCAATTCTATGGTTAACATCATATTTAGCAAGCATTTTACGAAAAGCACCATGAATAAAATGTGAACCACCATCAGTCATTAAATATCTAGGGACTCCAAACCTTGGGAAAATTACTTCCTTGAGCATTTTAATAGAGGTGTTGTGATCAACACTACTAGTTGGAATAGCTTCTATCCACTTAGTAACATAATCAACAGCAACCAAAATATGTGTATACCCATTAGAGGAAGGAAAAGGTCCCATGTAATCAAATCCCCAAACATCAAATGGTTCAACAGCAAGAGAATAATTCATAGGCATTTCCTGACGCTTACCAATATTACCAATTCTTTGACATTCATCACAAGATAAAACAAACTTACGGGCATCCTTGAAGAGAGTAGGCCAATAAAAACCAGATGGCAATACCTTGTGAGCAGTTCTATCTCCCACATGATGTCCTCCATAAGCTTCGGAGTGACATTTCCGTAGGATTTGTCCCTATTCATGCTCAGGTACACAATGTCTAATAATACCATCTACTCCTTCTTTATAAAGATGTGGGTCATCCCAAAAGTAATGTCTTAAATCATAGAAGAATTTTTTGTTTTGTTGGTATGTGAAGCTAGGTGGTATATATTTAGCAACAATATAATTGGCATAGTCAGCATACCAAGGAGTGTTATGAGAAACATTTATTGCAGCTAATTGTTCATCAGGAAAACTATCATTAATAGGTTGTGGGTCATCAAGAATATTTTCTAACCTAGACAAGTTATCAGCCACGGGGTTCTCAGCTCCCTTTCTATCAGTGATATGTAAATCAAATTCTTGTAGCAAAAGAACCCACCTAATGAGTCTAGGTTTAGCATCCTTTTTGCCATAAGATATTTTATAGCAGCATGATCGGTGTGAACGGTCACTTTAGAATCAACAATGTAAGATCTAAATTTATCACAAGCAAACACAACTGCTAAAAATTCTTTTTCAATAGTAGCATAATTTCGTTGAGCACTGTCTAGAGTTTTACTAGCATAATGAATAACATTTAATTTCTTATCGACTCTTTGTCCTAGAACAGCACCAGCAGCATAATCACTAGCATCACACATAATTTCAAAAGGCAAGTTCCAATCAGGTGGTTGAACAATAGGTGCAGAAATCAAGGCTTTCTTAAGTGTTTCATAGGCTTCTACACAATCATCATCAAAAACAAATGGAACATCCTTTTGTAAAAGATTTGTAAGAGGCCTAGAAATTTTAGAGAAGTCTTTAATAAACCTCCGATAGAAACCAACATGACCGAGGAAACTACGAATACCTTTGATATCTTTAGGGCATGGCATTTTCTCAATTGCATCAACTTTAGCTTTATCTACCTGAATACCTCGTTCAGAAATTTTATGTCCCAAGACAATACCCTCATTAACCATAAAGTGGCACTTCTCCCAATTCAAGACAAGATTAGTTTGCTCACATCTCTGCAAAACTCGATCAAGGTTACTCAAGCAATCATCAAAAGAACTACCATAAACAGAAAAATCATCCATGAAAACCTCAATAATATTTTCACAAAAGTCAGAGAATATAGCAGTCATACATCTTTGAAAGGTAGCAGGTGCATTGCATAAACCAAAAGGCATACGTCTATAAGCATAAGTTCCAAAAGGGCAAGTAAAGGTGGTTTTCTCTTGATCAGGTTGTGAGACATGTATTTGAGAAAAATCGGAATATCCATCAAGAAAGCAAAAATGTGTGTGCTTTGATAGTCTTTCTAACAATTGATCAATAAAAGACAGAGGGTAATGATCTTTTCTAGTAGCTTTATTTAGTTTTCTAAAATCAATTACCATTCTGTAGCCAGTGACAATTCTTTGTGGAATAAGTTCATTCTTATCATTAGGAACAATGGTAATACCACCTTTTTTAGGGACACAATGAACGGGACTTACCCATCTACTATCAGCTATGGGATAGATTATACCTGCTTCCAGAAGCTTCAGTATTTCTGTTCTTACCACTTCTTTCATTTTAGGATTTAAACGTCGTTAGTGATCAACAACGGGTTTAGCATCAGGCTCCATATTAATTTTATGCTGACAGAGAGTGGGACTAATGCCCTTTAAATCATCAAGAGTGTATCCAATGGCAGCTCGGTGCTTCTTGAGAACCTTCTATAATCTTTCTTCTTCATGTTCTGAAAGGTTAACACTAATAATAACAGGATAAATCATTTTCTCATCAAGATAAGTATATTTCAAAGTGTCTGGCAATTGTTTTAATTCAAACATAGGATCACCTTTAGGTGGAGGAGGACCTCCTAGAGTTTCAATAGGCAAATTGTGTTTAAGCAGAGGACGTTGTTCAAAGAAAATCTTATCTATTTCATTTCTTTCAAGCAGATGCATATCATTTTTCGTGGTCTAGCAAATATTGTTCTAGTGGATCGGTAGGAGGCACAGCAATAGAAGCAAGACTAATTATTTCATCCTTACTAGGCAATTCTTCCTTATGATGCTTCCTACTAAACTTAGAAAAAATAAACTCATGAGACTCATCACCAAAACTAACACCGACGATTTGTTTCTCACAATCTATTTTAGCATTGATGGTGTTCAAGAAAGGTCTACCAAAGAAAATGGGACAAAAGTCATCTTGTGGGGAACCAAGAACAAGAAAATCAGTAGGGTATTTTATTTTCCCACACAAGACTTCAACATCTCTAACAATCCCAAGTGGTGTGATGGTGTCCCTATTAGCAAGTTTAATAGTAACATCTATGTCTTCTATTTCAGCGGGTGCTATATCATTCATAATTTCTTGATATAAGGTAAAATGAATGGCACTCACGCTAGCACCTATGTTGCATAAACCATGATAATAGTGATCTCCTATTTTAACTGAGACAACAGGCATGCCAACAACGGGTCTATGTTTATCTTTTTCATCGGGTTTGGCAATTCTAGCAGCTTCATCACAGAAGTAAATAACATGCCCATCTATATTTTCAACCAAGAGATCTTTAACCATAGCAACACTAGGTTCTACTTTGATTTGTTTAGCAGGTTTTGAAGTTCTAATATAACTTTACCATAGTTGAGACTTTAGCATGTTCCTTTATCCTAACAGGGAAAGGTGGTTTTTCAATATAAGGAGTAGGCACAACTGGAACAACATTGTAAATAATAGTTTCATCTTTAGCTATTACTGGTTCTTTAATTTCTTCTTTGATAGGTGGGTGATATTTAAACCACTTCTCCTTAGGGAGGTCAACATGAGTAGCAAATGATTCACAAAAGGAGGCTACTATCTCAGAGTCAAGTCCATATTTAGTGCTAAACTTTTGAAAAGCATCGGTATTCATAAAAGATTTAACACAATCATACTTGATCTTAATACCTGACTCTTTACCTTCGTCGAGTTCCCAATCTTCAGAGTTGCATTTAATTCTTTCTAAAAAATCCCACCGGAAGTCAATAGTCTTCTTCATAAAGGAACCAGTACAAGAAGCATCAAGCATGGATCGATCATCATGAGAAAGCCGAGCATAAAAATTCTGAATAATAATTTCTCTTGAGAGCTCATGATTGGGGCATGAATATAACATTTACTTAAGCCTCCCCCAAGCTAGAGCAATACTTTCTCCTTCACGAGGCCAAAAATTATATATGTAATTCCGATCACGATGAACTAGATGCATAGGATAATTTTTTTGGTGAAATTCCAATTCCAAGATCCAATATCATCGCATAGCCTATACCATGCCAATGCTTTTCCCTTCAAATATAAAGAGAAAACCTTCTTCTTAGCTTCATCTCCGGGTAAACCTGCAAGCTTAAATAATCCACAAATTTCATCCACATATATCAAGTGCATATCAGGATGTTCGGTTCCATCTCCTGCATAAGGATTAGCTAGCAGTTGCTCTATCATACCCAGAGGAATTACATAACCAATATTTTCAGTAGGTTTAGTAGGTTGAGGGGTAACTAATTGTGGTTCCGGTCGAGGTGAAGATACCCGGAACAAACCCCTCAAAGGATTGTTCTCCATAGTAACAAGTGACAATAAATTTCAGCACGTAGTAATAATTTTTCCTTACCGATTTCCACTTACCAAGAGCGCTTCACTCCCCGGCAACGGTGCCAGAAAAGAGCCTTGATGACCCACAAGAATAGGGGATCAATCATAGTCCTTTCGATAAGTAAGAGTGTCGAACCCAACGAGGAGCAGAAGGAAATGACAAGCGGTTTTCAGCAAGGTAATGTCTGCAAGCACTGAAATTATAAGTAATGAGTAGTTTGGTAGCAAGATAACTTGTAACGAGCAAGTAACGGTAATGGTAACAAAAGTGCAGCAAGGTAGCCCAATCCTTTTGAGGCAAAGGACAGGCCAAAACGGTCTCTTATGATAAGAAAAGCGTTCTTGAGGGTACACGGGAATTTCATCTAGTCACTTTCATCATGTTGGTTTGATTTGTGTTCGCTACTTTCATAATTTGATATGTGGGTGTACCGGTGCTTAGGTGTTGTTCTTACTTGAACAAACCTCCTACTTATGATTAACCCCCTCGCAAGCATCCGCAACTACGAGAAAAGTATTAAGAATAAATCTAACCATAGCATTAAACTTTTGGATCCAAATCAGTCCCTTACGGAATAGCGCATAAACTAGGGTTTAAGCTTCTGTCACTCTCGCAACCCATCATCTAATAACTACTCCACAATGCATTCCCTTAGGCCCAAATATGGTGAAGTGTCATGTAGTCGATGTTCACATGACACCACTAAGGGAATCACAACATACATATCATCAAAATATCGAACACATATCAAGTTCACATGATTACTTGCAACAAGATTTCTCCCGTGACCTCAAGAACAAAAGTAACTACTCACTAATGATAATCATGCTCAAGATCAGAGGGGTATTAAATAGCATAATGGATCTGAACATATAATCTTCCACCAAATAAACCATATAGTAATCAACTACAAGATGTAATCAACACTACTAGTCACCCACAAGTACCAATCTATAGTTCCGGTACAAATATTGAACACAAGAGATGAACTAGGGTTTGAGAGGAGATGGTGCAATTGAAGATGTTGATGGAGATTGCCCTCCCCAAGATGGGAGACTTGTTGGTGATGATGATGATCATGATTTCCCCCTCCGGGAGGGAAGTTCCCCCGGCGGAATCGCTCCGCCGGAGGGCAAAAGTGCTCCTGCCCAAGTTCTGCCTCGAGACGGCGGCGCTTCATCTCGAAAGTTCTCTCCTTATTTTTTTCTAGGTCAAAATGACTTATATACCAGAAGAGGGGCACCGGAGGTGGGCCGAGGAGGGCACAACCCACCAGGGCACGCCTGGGCTCCCTGGCGCGCCCAGGTAGGTTGTGCCCACCTGGTGGGCCCCCTCTGGTAGTTATTTGCTCCAATAATTCTTATTTATTCCATAAAAATTCCTCGTGAAGTTTCAGCTCATTTGGAGTTGTGCAGAATAGGTAGCCTGACGTAGCTTTTTCAGGTCCAGATTTCCAGCTGCCGGAATTCTCCCTCTTTGTATGAACCTTGCATATTATGAGAGAAAAGGCATTAGAATTACTCCAAAAAGCATTATTATGCATAAAAACATCATAAATAACAGTACGAAAACATGATGCAAAATGGACGTATCAGGCACCCGACATGCTGTGGTATTTTTCGTGTCCATTTTGAGAGAAGGCGCACTCGAATAACAGCCAACAAAGGCATTTTGAAACAAATAGCTGCCACTTTAACATCTCAAACATTTGTATAATTTAAATCATGTGCGTTCTGATAACCATTCACGTGACACCATGTGTCTCTCTTTTAATGGCTATAGGAGGTGCCGTGCGGACATCTGCTTGACTGAACGGGAGGCGTGCGAGCGCAGTCCGGTGCGCAGGCTGACCGACAGGCGTGCAAGCTGTCCTCCAATGCGCAGGCTCACCGGGAAGCATGTGAGTTGTACGTTGTGCAGGCTCACTAGGAAGCGAGCCCTTTGACTTCCAAGGCCGCCCACCTTGGTCGCATCCTTTCCATTAATGGCGCCCGAGCCGTTGTTTAATACGGGCGGCCTTATTGTTCGCCTCCCATTCCCCCTCCTCCCGCAGACCTCCACCAACGCCATGGCGCAGAAGGATCATTTGCCACTAGTCTTCCAGTTTGGTGAAGTCGACTCCGAGCTGGAGGAGATAGAAAATAAGGAGGAGTGGGGCATCATGGACATGGCCCTAAACGAGCTGGCAGCGGCGGTTGATGCCCCTGCGCCCGTCCCAGCTCTCATCCCCGCGCCCGCGCCAGCGACCATCCCCGTAGCATTGACGGGCTGGTCGCCGAGCACTATCGCAGAGCTGGAAGCCGCAGGACCCGCGCGAGCTCGTGTACATGCCAGCGCCAGCACCCGTGCCCATGCCCGTGCACACCCATGAACCCACCGTGGCGCCGGTCCCCATGCGTTTGCCTGCACCCGCCGCACCCGTGCCCGTGCGCGTGCCCCCCTCAGCGGCATGGGACGCCGCCGTCGACCGCTACCTCGCAGCGCTGCGAGTTGCCGTCCTCCCGCGCCCCGCCCGTCGATCGCGTGACGACATGATGTTTGATTTCCAAGTGAAGAACATTCTATGCTGCCTTGAAGACTTCAACAACTGCGTCCCGAGGACGACAACGACAACGCCGGCGCGGCACGCCGCCTCTGCCGCCGCCGAAATTAGTTTTTTTGGGTTTAATACTATATAAGTGTATCTCGATCATATGAATATAAATTCGCAGTGTGACTGAATGAAAGATATGGTTTGAACGAACTTGCATTTTTCTCTCTGAATGTACAGACTTATCAAACGATTTTCTTTAAAAACAACGTAAATGGTTTTTAAATATAAAACACTCATTGCAAACATTTTAGATAGAACACCCGTATGCAAACCGACAGCTTCCCCAGGAAGCCAAGGGAAAATGTGCCGAGCAGGATTTTGTGCAGCTCTTGATCGCAAACGTTTTAGATAGAACACCCATATGCAAAGTGAGAGCTATGGTCTTCCCCAGTAAGCCAAGGAAAAATTCACAGCGTAGGATTTGTGCCTCTCTTCAACGCAAACAGTTCAGATTGAATACGGTATGCAAAGCCAACTTCGGCGCTATTCCAAGAGAAAATGTGCCGAGCAGGATTTATACATCCCTTCAACGCAAACGGTTGTTTTGGATAACCCGTGTGCAAGCACGTATAGACAATTTGGTAAGATTTGCATCTGTCATATTGGGTATATTGCAATTTGTCAAACTGGAAAGATTGACATTTGTTGATCTAGTAACATTGCCGTTTGTCAAGCTTGTAACACTGCCATTTGTCAAAATATGCAGCTAAAAATCAGTGGCACTATCTAATTTTTGCAACTAAAATTTAGTAATTAAGCATAGATTTCATTCATAGATTAAGCAGTCATTCTTTTATACAAACAGTTCAACTCGACAGCTGAACCGACCAAACTTTTCCCCAATTGTTGCCAACCACGTACTGAAATAGCTAGTTCAACTATATATACTAGCTAATTTTAAGTACGTTGTATAGTTCCACCACATCTACAGTCAGATGAACTGAACAAAATAGCCCCTAAATACTACTACTACGGAGGGGCTTTGTACTACTTCCGGCAGCCTCTCCTCTGCCGAGCGTGCTCAGTAAGAGGCAGAGGAGGAGGAGCCTACCAATGAGCTAGACAACTGCAATACGGTGCCTGCCGCTACTGCACCTTTAGCGACGCTCACCTCGAATGCCCTCTGCCGCTCCAGACGACCCCTCTTGAAGTGGTGGTTCTCCTCGTAGATCTCCTGATTCCTCGCCTCTGCGGCAGCATGTGCTGCGGCCACGGCGGCAGTAAGGCTCTTTGCGTGCTCGATGAGGCGCTCCTCCTCCTCCTGCAGGAACTCGATGTAGCGTGCAAGGTCGTTGACGCACGTGCGGGCCTCCACCTCCGCCTTCCACCTTCGGGCGGCGGTGGCGGAGCGGGTGATGACCCCGACGATCGATGGTGGGCTGGCGGCCACGGCGGCTGATGATGGGGTGGCGGCAACGACCACCACCTCCCGCCTTCGGGCCGCGGTGGCGGAGCGGGTGATGGCCACGGTGGCCGCCAGTGGGGTGGCGGCAACGACGGCCACCTCCCTCCTTCGGGCCGCAGCAGCGGAGCGGGTGATGGCCCTGGCTTTTGATGGTGGTGTGGTGGCCACGGCGGCAGACAGTGGGGTGGCGGCAACGGCGGCCGGCAACATCTGCCGACGGGCAGCGGCGGCGGAGCGTGTGGTGGGTGTTTTGCGAACACCCAACAGGGACACCACGCGCACTACACTATGCTGGGGACTGCGCCGCCGCTGCGGTGTAGCCTCCCAGCTAGAGCTATCCTCTGATGACGGTGGAGTGGCTGAGCGATGACGACGGACCGGTGCCATTGGTGATTGTGGGAGAAGCAGACGAGATAAGCTACACGGAGGGAGGGGAAAATGCGACGCAGGACTCGCTGGCCGTGAGGGTTTATATAGCAGGCCGGTAAGCATTGGGATTTTGGGGGATTTCACCGAGTCGGGCGGGAAGCTTGCGCGGGAACCATTGAGGTTGCGCAGGAACGGGCTCACCTACGATTCATTGGCGCCACTTTGAGCCACCATTTGGCCAAAAGAACGCCCCCGCACGCTGCACAACCTTGCACTGTAAGCCGTCTGCGGCAGTGGTGTCAGAAGACGTGCGAGAGGAGGACGAAAGGACACGTATACATACGGTTAATAAAAAAACATTTGTGATTTAATTACCTACTACCCCCGTCCTGGTTTATAAGTCGTCTATGTATTTTTGTGCCAAATTTTGACTAGAGATTTAACAAATAAAATACGAATGCCTGTCGCCAAAGATTATATCATTGGATTCATATTTGAACATAGTTTCCAATTATATAATTTTTATAACATGCATCAACATTTTGTTGGTTAAATTTAAGGTCAAAATATGGCACAGAATATAAAGGGGACTAATAAACGAAGACGGAGGTAGTAACACACGGCCGCTCTCAACGCAGCGTCGCAACTGCCGGCCGGCTTGTAGACGACCATTCCCTGCGTATTCAACTACTCTATGCGTGTGGTTGCTCGTGGTTGAGGCGGCCGCGGCGCGCTCTGCTCGCATCCCGCCGCACACGCTGTGCTCTCGCGTCCCTCAGGGCGCTCTGCCCTCATCCCTCCACGCGCGCTGCCAGTGTTTGGGGTCGGCGCATGATCACGTACGTTCGTGCTGCCATTATGCATGCGGTTGCGCCGGGCGCGGCGCCACGATGCAGTTACCCGTTGCAAAAACTGCCATGCGGACGCGCCGAGAATCCAGGCCGCCCGGCCCCCATTTATTCCTGCGGCCATTTACCTTCATCTTTCACGCCACACGACACAATAAGCACACCCACGACGACACATATGGAGAGGACATCCATCGGTTCCAATGGCGCTCCCCGTGGTTCCAATGGTGCTCCCAGCGGCCGACGACGACAACGGGGGGCAGTTCACCACGCATCACGTAGTGGACATCCACGTGAGGGGGAAGGCTGTAAGTGCATCTAGTGCCCCTTAGTGATTTTGGTGTATTGAAGACTTATAGGTTAAGGGTCTAATGTGTTTGTGAGTGTACACAGGTCTATAAGTCTATGAGGAGTTTGTTAATTACGATGAATGTCGACCCCTAAAAATGAATGTCTTCAACTGAAGACTTTGTTTTTCTTGAAGACTTTGAAAGTGAAGAAATTGGTGTGACCCTGAAGACTTGATATTCATGCGAGGATTATGAAGCGTGAAGACTTTTGTTTTCGTAGTTTCATTTTCTTCTTCTTGAGTCATAGGAAACACCGTACTGTTAAAGGGGGTCGAGGTAAAACTAAGGAAAAATTTCCAAGTGATGCTCAACTCAAAATCCTACACCTACCCAATCCTTTCGAGTGAAGCCATTGGAAATCTCATACAGTTTAGTCAAGTTCTTCAGTGACAGAGACGAAGTTCTTCTGTTCTCTGAGGAATTTGTTCTGACTGAGGAGTTAGGAATTCGCCAGTGCGGATTGCCTACAAGTGAGGTACATGATAGCCCTGAGGAATTTGATACTCAAATTTCCGACCGTTGCTGTGCTACGCGCCAGCTGTCCAAATATCCTACCCACCTAACGGTCATATCATTGAAGGGCATTTATGTCTTATCATGTCGGGCTGCTCCCTAGGCTATAAATAGCCGCCCCCTTCAACCACTAGTTGGTTGGCTGCTCCGAGAGATAGATTGACACTTGTCATTTAGAGCATCCCATCCTCCGAGGACTTTGAGCGAAAATCATCAAGTGAGGAAAAACCCAAACACCTACAAACCCAAAGTGATTGAGCATCACTGAAGAGATTGTTCCTGTGTGGAACCGACGCTTGTTACCTTTGAGGACTGTGCATCCTCCAGACAGTTAGGCGTCATGGTCTAGAGCATCCAAGAGGAAATTGTGGATTGCCGAGTGACCGAGTATGTGAAGGTTTGGAAGTCACCTGAAGACTTACCACGAGTGGTTGGGCGAGGTCTGTGTGACCTTAGCTCAAGGAGAATACGGTGAGGACTAGGTGTCCTGGACTGTGTGTTCAGGACTGGGTGTCCGGGACTGTGTGTCCTCAGGTTTAAATACCTAGCCGCTCCAACCAGACGTACAACTGTCACAGCAGTTGGAACTGGTCTACCAAATCAGTGTCTTCACCGAGCTACTGGTTCTGTTTCCTCAACCCTTTCATTTCCTCGCATACTTGCTATGTATTTGATCATTACTGTTTGAAGACTTTGTCTGAAGACTTTCTCAATTTCCTCAGTTCAAATTCTTCAGTCAGTTTGTCTTCAGCCTGCTTATCCTGTGTTTACGCTACTCGTACTCTGTGCTTGTTTTCATTTCATCATGATGACTGTGCTACTGCTCTGTTATGCTTGCATCTGAGTACTCATTCCGCTGCTAAGTAGTTCGTCGCTTAGGAATTTCCTCACCTTGAAATTCCTCGGTGACGAATTTGTAAAAATCGCCTATTCACCCCCCTCTAGTCGATATAACGCACTTTCAATTGGTATCAGAGCAAGGTACTCCCTTGTTCTGTGTGATTTTGGTTTAACCACCTGGAGTTTTAGTTATGTCGACTGCAGGCATGATCAAGGTCTCAGCTGGGTGTCCTACCTTCGATGGGACGGACTACCCCTACTGGAAGAACAAGATGCGCATGCATCTTGAGGCAATTGACAACGACCTCTGGTATGTTGTGGAAAAGGGTGTTCCCTCTGTCACTCCTTCCGTAAACGCTGCTGATGTGAAGAGATTCAAGCAACTCGACTCTCAAGCGAAGAATATCATATGTGGCCATCTGAGCAAAGGGCAGTATGGCAGAGTGAGTGCTTTGGAGACAGCTAAGCTTATCTGGGATAGGCTGTCCAAGGTCAACGAAGGAGTCTCAACTCAACGTGACTCTCGAGTTGACGTTCTTCGCAATCTCTTCAACCGCTTCAAAAGACTCGACAACGAAAATGTTCATCAAACCTTTGATCGCCTCACTGACATTTCAAACGAGCTTCAAGCACTGGGTGCCACTGACATCACCGACCATGAGGTGGTGAAGAAATTGCTGAGGTCACTCGATTCTTCATTCGATACACTGGCACTGATGATTCAAGAACGTGGTGACTACAAGTCACTTGATCCTGCTGATATCCTCGAGAGGCTAAATACTCATGAATTCCAACTAGCTGAGAAGAGAGATCTCTACGGACCGAGCTATGGTAGATCTTGTGCACTGAAAGCCAAGGCAGTCTCTGAATCTGAAGATGAAGATTCTGGTAGCAGCCTTGGTGATCCTGAAGAACTGAGTCAGGAGCTAGCAATGCTCGTGAGGAAATTCCAGAAGTTCTCTAGACGTGGCCGATTTGGAAAATCCTCAAGAGGTGATGACATGAAATCAGATTCCTCATCCCGTGATTACAAGAAGAGAACTTGCCATAAATGCAAGAAACCTGGTCACTACATTACTGATTGTCCTCAGTGGGAGAAGGAATCAAAGAAGAAGAAATACAAGGATGATAGTTCAGATGACTCTAAGAGGAAGAAGAAATCTTCAAAGTCCTCATCGTCAAGATCTTCAAAGTCTTCATCTCACAAGAAGAGCAGCTCCAAGAAAGCTCGGGCATTCATTGGCAAGGAAATGGACTCTGAAGCTAAATCTGAGGAACATGAGGAAGAGGAGGCATCTGAGGAGTCAGACTCTGGTGATGTGCCAAGTCCATCTTCAACATTGAGGAAAATGGCTTCCCCAACACTGCTGATGACGGCAACGATGACTATGCTCCCACCTATTGCTTCATGGCAAAAGGTGCCAAGGTACTCAAATATCCCTCCTCTGAATCAAGTGAGGATGAATCTGATGATAACCTCAAACCCAGCTATTCCAAACTTGCTAATATTGCTGTTAAACAACAAAAGGCTTTGGAAAAGGTTCAAAATATGCTAGACAAAAGCGATGATCTGTTAGGTGAGGAAATGGATCGAACTTAAACACTGACTGATAATCTTCAGCAACTACAGTCTAAGTTTGACAACCTTCAAGGTCGTCATGAAACTCTCCTAGCCGATAATGAGAAGCTTTCTTATGAATTTCTTCAAAGAAAGCAAGATCTTGAGAAGCTAAGGGTGAGTCATGAAGATCTTCAGAAGGAAAATGATTCTTTGCTTGCTCAACAGATCAGTTCCGCTCAGGAAGAATTTATTCCACCATGCTTGAAATGCATTGAACGTGAAACTGCTAATTCTTCACCTGAATGTTCAAATGCTTCCATTGCTGCAAATTCTTCAACTATCTCTGTGGTCACAAATTCCTCATCTGAGGATACCACTAGTATCACTGACGAAAATGCAGGGTTGAAGGAATTGTATGTGACAGGCATGTACAAAAGCCTCAAAGGGCATCAGACTCTTTGTGATGTGCTCAAAAAGCAGATCTTGAACAGGAACCCTAGGAAAGAGGGTATTGCCTTTGAGAGGAAACTCAATGCTGATGGAACCTACTGGAAACCGAAGCAGTATCCCAAAACCTCATGGGTTGCTGCGAAGGGACCTCCCGTAGATCCATCCACTTTATCTGGCTTTACTTGTGAATCCTCATATTCATCTGATGAGTCATTTGACTCCAACTATAAACTGTTCAAAAATCAGAATGGTGAGGTATTTGCTAGATATGTTGGATCTAACTGCTGGAATGGTCCCCCTATGAAGAAAATCTGGGTTCCCAAAAAGTGCCTTGAAAGTCTTCAGGTGAATGTCCTCATGACACCACCTGTGAAGAATAAGAACCCCAGATCAAATTCTTCATATGAATCAAATTCCTCACATGGATCAAAGTCCTCACATGAACATCATCGTGCTAACACTTCTGTTTCGCAGGAAAAGCCTAAGGGCTATGAATATATGCATTATTCTTCAAATCATTATGTTCATAAGTCCTCGAAGAATTTCTCTGCTTATTCATATGCTTACCCTAACCCCTCTTATGTGAAACGAAGTGGTCTGGCGTCTATGCCACCTTTCTCTTATGGAGCTCGCAGAATGATGAACTCTTTGCCACCCCTCCAGATGTGGGTGGTGAAGAAAAGGAACTAATCTCTTATGCAGGGTCAGGTCTCCAGACGAACTAAATCGTCTAAAGAATTTGCTGGAGACCTGAAATGCTTGAAAGGACGCAAGCTAATCATGAAGAAATGATTTATTTCTCACGTCCTCACATTGCTATATATACATATGTTGCTTTAATTGATGAAATATGTCTGATGAATTTGATGTCATATTCTTCACTCTGAAGTATATGAGTTCGTAAGATGCACTAATTCATCTGCAGGATGATTTACCCAAAGCTACTGAGTGGGTCCTCGATAGTGGATGTACAAATCACATGACCGGTGACAAGAGCTTACTGATGAACACGCCTTTATCTCCATCACACTTGAAGCATATCACCTACGCTGACAAAGGCAAAAGCAAGGTATTGGGTCTAGGTAGGGTTGCAATCTCAAAGGATCGACACATGGATAAAGTCATGCTTGTCGAGTCCCTCGGATTCAACCTCATGTCTGTCTCAATGCTTTGTGATCTTGATATGGTTGTTGTCTTTGGCAAATATCGTTGCTTAGTGCTCATGGAATCTGACAATTCCAAAGTCTTCGAAGGCTTTAGGAGAGGAGACTTGTATATTGTTGATTTCTCTGCAGGACCACAGCCTGCCACTTGTCTACTTGCTAAAGCTTCAGAAGGCTGGCTATGGCATCGACGACTGGGTCACGCTGGCATGAGGAACTTACACACACTCGTGAAGAAAAAGCACGTCATTGGCATCGAGGGTGTCAAATTCCTCAAAGATCATCTTTGTGGGGCTTGTGAGGCTGGAAAGATGACCAGAGCCAAGCACCCCTCGAAGACTATCATGACTACTTCTCGTCCTTTTGAATTGCTTCATATGGATCTCTTTGGCCCTACTCATTATGCCACACTAACAAATGCAGCATCTCTATATGGCTTTGTCATTGTTGATGACTATTCTCGTTACACATGGGTGCATGCCATTACTTACAAGACTGAAGTGCAGGAAGTCTTCAGACGATTTTCCTCAAGGGCTTCGACGAATTTCGGCGTGAAGATCAAGCATATACGTAGTGACAATGGGACTGAGTTCAAGAATACTGGTCTTGATGACTATCTCGATGAACTTGGTATTACTCATGAGCTATCTGCCCCATACACTCCTCAGCAGAATGGCGTTGTGGAGCGCAAGAACAGGACTCTTGTTGAGATGGCTCGCACCATGCTTGATGAATACAAGACACCTCGTCACTTCTGGCCTGAGGCAATTGATACTGCATGCCACATCATCAACAGGGTATATCTTCACAAATTCTTCAAGAAGACCTCATATGAACTCCTCACTGACAAGAAACCCAATGTGAGTTATTTCAAAGTCTTCGGTGCTAAATGATGGATTAGAGATCCACATCACAATTCTAAATTTGCACCGAAAGCACATGAAGGTTTTATGCTTGGTTACGGAAAGGACTCGCACACCTACAGGGTCTTCAATGCCTATCACAACAAGGTTGTTGAAACTGTAGATGTGCGGTTCGATGAAACTAACGGCTCGCAAAGAGAGCACCTACCTCCTGTGCTAGATGAAAAGACGCCTGAGGAAACCATCAAGTTCAAAGCTACTGAGGATGTCATTCCTACCGAAGAATCTGCTGAAGAAATCATTCCAGAACATGAAGAACAGCATGCTGGCGCATCTGAAGAAAATGGCTCTGAAGAAAATGCTGAGCCAAATCAAAGTCGTCAACCTGCTCATCCCCGCGTTGCAAATGAAGTACAGATTGAGAGAATCATCAACGACATCAACGCACCAGGTCCTCTGACTCGCTCAAAAGCTTCATATTTATCTAACTTTTGTGGGCATTTTGCTTTCGTCTCTATCACAGAGCCCACCAAAGTTGATGAGGCATTTCTGGAGCCTGAATGGATTCAAGCAATGCAAGAGGAATTACATCAATTCAAGCTGAACAATGTGTGGGAGCTTGTCAAGCGACCGGACCCATGCAAGCACAATATCATCGGTACCAAATGGATCTACCGCAACAAGCAAGATGAAAATGGCCTAGTGGTGAGGAACAAGGCTCGTCTTGTAGCTCAAGGCTACACACAGGTTGAAGGAATTGATTTCGATGAGACTTTTGCACCTGTTGCTAGACTTGAGGCTATTCGCATATTGCTTGCTTATGCTAACCATCATAATATCATCTTATATCAAATGGATGTGAAAAGTGCATTCCTCAATGGTAAGCTTGAGGAAGAAGTATATGTTGCTCAACCCCCAGGTTTTGAAGACCCTAAACATCCTGACAAAGTCTTCAGACTCAATAAGGCCCTCTATGGCCTCAAGCAGGCCCCTCGGGCGTGTTATGATACTCTGAAGGAATTCCTCATGAAGAAAGGCTTCAAACCCGGTTCACTCGACCCAACTCTTTTCACCAAAACCTATGATGATGAATTATTCGTGTGCCAAATATATGTTGATGATATTATCTTTGGCTGTACTAACCAACATTACAGTGACGAATTTGCTTACATGATGAGTGAGGAATATCAAATGTCCATGATGGGAGAATTGAAATTCTTCTTAGGTCTTCAAATTCGTCAACAACATAATGGCATTTTCATTTCTCAAGAGAAATACCTCAAGGACGTTCTGAGAAAATTCGGTATGCAAGAATGCAGAGGCGTCAAAATCCCTATGCCCACAAATGGCCATCTATGCACTGATGAAAATGGAATAGACTTCGATCAAAAGGTATACCGCTCCATGATTGGTTCTTTATTGTACCTATGTGCATCTAGGCCGGATATTATGCTTAGTGTTTGCATGTGTGCCCGTTTTCAAGCTACACCGAAGGAATCACACCATAAGGTTGTGAAACATATTCTTCGATATCTAGCTCACACTCCAACACTTGGATTATGGTATCCCAAGGGCTCGGTTTTTGATCTCATTGGATATTCTGACTCTGACTATGCCGGTGATCGTGTGGACCGCAAGTCAACTTCAGGCACATGCCATTTCCTCGGACGATCCTTAGTATGTTGGTCCTCGAAGAAGCAGAACTGCGTATCACTCTCTACTGCTGAAGCTGAGTATATTGCTGCTGGTTCTTGCTGTGCTCAATTGCTATGGATGAAGCAAACCCTCAAGGACTACGGCATCAATGTGAAGAATGTGCCACTCTACTGCGACAACGAGAGTGCCATCAAAATTGCTCATAACCCAGTTCAGCACTCGAAGACAAAGCACATCGAGATTCGTCATCATTTTCTTCGAGATCATGTGTTGAAGGGTGACATCTCTATTGATCCCGTGAAGTCTGAAGAACAGCTAGCGGATATCTTCACAAAGCCCTTGGATGAGAAGAGATTTAGCAAGTTGCGGTGTGAGCTAAATATCTTAGAATCTTCGAATGTCCTTTGAAAAGGACACACATCCTAACACTTATGCAAATTGATGACTTAGATGTGCAACACACGAAGAAACGTTTTTCTTCAATCAATGAAGACTAACCCTCTAAGTGTGAAGAAATTAATGAAGAATTTGATTCTCAGAGCCCTACGACAATTGTACGCGGTGTCTGAAATCATCATTCTTACACAGTGGGTCACGCCACCACAAAAAGTTGAAAATCTTCAAAATTTGAGTTTTTCATCATTGTGCAAATTCTTCAAATTTTCAAATTCTTCAACTTTGCAAAATCTTCACTCTTTCTGTCTATGTTCTTCATTGACTATATGTATATATTTGAGTTTTCTGTCCTCTACAGCATTCACTTATTGCTAATTCTTCAAGTTGTGTTTCTTCTAAGTGAATGTGATCGGACCCGTTCCCCCTCAATGCTAAACTCAATCCAGTCCGTTCACAAATTCTTCATATGCGTTCTATTTGAAACCCGTTCAAAGTCTTCACTGTGTCCTTGACAGCTGAAGAATTTGCGAACGAAACATTAAAATATTCTTATCTGAATTTTCGGCTTTTGCCGTTCAAACCGTTCCTTATCCCTCGATAAGATTTATCTATTCACCCTCGATCTAACACGATCTCCACTTCACAGCTCGTGGGTGACACATGTCGCTAGGATGAGAAGGGTCAGGGGCACGTTTGTCCATTTTCTTCGAACGAGCGGTTTTTCACCTCTGCTATAAATACCCCTCACCCTCCTCAGAGCTCATTTACCCCGCTCGATCTTACTCCCTCGCTCGAGCTCTCAGACCTAGCGCCGCCGCTACACTCCATCGTCGCCGGTGAGGAAGAGCTTCACTGCCTCGACCTCGTCGCCGTCGTACTCACGCCGGCCGCGGAAATCCTCACTCCGCCGCCGCCGTAGCTGTTTTCCATCGCCAAGTTAGGGCATGGAAGATCTGAACGGACGAACATCTCCACTGCCACTCTCAGTTCGTCGTGTTCTTCGTCAAGGGTAAATAAAATATATTTTTACTGCCCTTGTTGATTCTGATGATTTCCACAAAATCTTCAAAAGGTGTTTATTCTTCAACTTTCATGTTCTTAAACACCAACTTGCTTCTGTCCTTGATCAGTTTCTCTAAGCAACGTTTTTCTTCAAGATTCCTCAATTGTGTGGATTTTCAATCTACACAACTCTGGAACCTAAGTCAAAAATGCTTAGTGAAATTCCTCAAGACACCCCTGGTCATCTTCCTCAAACTTGATACTTTTGAAAATCTTCTGAGAATGCATATGACCTCTCCAAAACTCTTCGCACCTATATTCTGTTCACAGGTACACATGTCCGCTGCTGAATCTCTAGGTTCTCATCAACTTAACTCATTTGCAGCGTTCCTTGAAGAAAAATTGCACACCTCATCAGAAAATTCGATTGTTCAAAACCCTCAAGTGAAGAAAATGGCTGATGGTAAAAGACCTCAGAAGGGAGGAAAGAGGCCAGAAACAAATACTGCTTTTGAGATCCCTGATGACATCTATGAT
The DNA here is from genome assembly GCA_011799875.1 of Thinopyrum elongatum. Lineage (NCBI taxonomy): Eukaryota > Viridiplantae > Streptophyta > Magnoliopsida > Poales > Poaceae > Thinopyrum > Thinopyrum elongatum. The sequence goes on along the minus strand of CM022298.1, from coordinate 115,880,546 downwards.
GAATATTGTACTCCTGATGAAGCAACTCATGGCAAGGAGAACAAAAATCAGCGCAAAGTGCGCATTCAGAAGATTGAGAGGAGATGGGCAAGAGAATGGAGGGAATATCGCTATGTCACTCCCAAGTACATGAAGAAATTTGCCGTTAACCCTCCATGTCCAAGACCTCCATTGGCTCCTGGCCAAGAAGCTGATCCCACTAGCATCAGAAGAGGTGAGGAATTTCCTCAGGAGTGGGCTAAGCGTCAAGCCAAGCTGGCCAAAGTGGCTAAAGAGGCAGTAAAGAAATTCAATGAAGATTCTGTTGCTGCCGCCGCTGAGGCCTCTGCTATCAAGCCTAAGAAGGCTATGCTGAAGAAATCAGCTGTTAAGACAAGTTCCTCAGCTGCAAAGCCCTCACGGCCGGTTCCTCAAGCAAATTCCTCAAAAGCAGCTCCAACTCCCTCGGTTGCAAAATCCTCAGCTGCTCCTACAAAGTCCTCAGCACCTGTGCATCGTGCCACATGCCAAAGGACTACTGGAATCTCGATTGCTTCAGGAGTCTCTGCAAGTTCTTCAGCTCCACCTCAGTCTTCAACAACTCCGACCTTGCTGAAGAAAAAGGCCACTGCTGGACGAGGCACAAGGCCAAGTCCTCACAAGAAGCAAGTCGCCTTTCAGGTTCCGTCAAGCGAAGACGAAGCTGATGATGAAGAATTAGCTGAGCTCATCAGAGATCGACAACAAAGGGCCGCTAGAGCCAAAGGCAGTGCTGTGCCACTCATGCTGGATCCAAGGAAGATCCTTGATTTTATTGATCTATGGCACAAGAACCCTAACACACCTTTGCCTGAATTAAACCTCACTCCTGGTCAAAGTCACATGTTGACGGCCTTCATAAATGAAGAAAAATGGAAATTTGAAAAGGCCAGGCAGGTGAAGAGGGCTCAGTACAAGAAGGAGCGTTTTCTGAAGAACAATGTTGTGAAAATGTCTCTAGAAGAACTTGTGACTATGCAGGCTGAGATCAAAGCACTCAGTGATGAATTTCATGCATTCCATGCAGATTGGCTAGGTGCCAAAGTCAAATTCATCAGAATGGCAAAAGGATTTACTCCAAGTGTTGCAGCTTCATCGCAACCCAAATTTCCTCAGACTGGAACATCTGTTCAGTCTGCTGAAGAAAATGAAAGCGCCAGAGCTGATGAAGAAATTCCAGTCTCTGAAGAAAATGCCAGGGCAACCTCCAATATTGCGCCTGAAGAGCAATCCAGGCCAGTTGAAGCATCTGCTACTGTGCCTGAGGAATCTGAACAAGCCAGGGCAACTGCATCAGTTGTGCCTAAAGAAATTCAACCAATTTCCTCTGCTCCTCCTGCACCGATGACAAGCATCAACCTTCCTTCTGCATCAGAAGCGAAGAAAACCAAGGCTGCGGAGCGAGCATCTGTGAAGAAAAGGAAAGCATCTGCATCTTTAGAGTCTTCAGCCCCCAAGAAATTGAAGACTTTGAGGAGTTCATCTGAAAACCCAATTGATGCTATTCCAATATCAAGCATGCCATCAAAGGAGATCATTCCCTTTGGTGAGGAATATGAAATTCCAAGTAAATCTGATGAAGAAATTCCTTCTGCTGCTTCGACAGAGCAGATGGATGAAGAAATTGAAGTGGATACTTTCCCTTCAACCCCACTGGTATCATCGCCCATGCCTCAGTTCACAGCTGAAGAGGCAGGCGTCGAAGGAACTGAAGAAGATGAGGATGTGGATATTGGGTCTACAACACCTATTCTGAATGATGACTTTTGGGAAAGTCATCACCCCAATTCACCTCTGACAACCCCTCTACATCATGTTCCTCAGTCTCCTGTGCAAACTGAAGAAATTCATACGGGCTCTGATGAACGTCAAGCTTCACTTCACTCTATACCTGAAGAAGTTCCAGTCACTAGCGCTGATGTACATATGTCTAAAGAAATGAAGGCCAAGGCTGCTGCTGAAATTCCTCAGCCAGTGGCTCCAGTGGCTACACCTCAAGAGGCTGTAAATTCTTCAACTGTTAATCTTCAGCCCAAGCCACAGAACACTCACTCCAAGAAGCAGAAGTTTAATGCTGAGGATTTCTTCAACGAGCACATATTCTTCACTGACTACAATCCCTATGACTCTGCTCGTCTTCGTCGCAAGCGTTTCTGGACTGCAAGCCAGATGAACTTCTACTCCTCATTGTTGGTTGATAAGGATAAGATCTTTGAACATGAGCAAATTCCTCATGTAGATTTGGAATCGCTGCCCTGCTTCACATCAGTCCTCAGTGTTCTTCATGACGCTGGGTTACTCCATTTCTGCACCGACATCTGCGATTGGAATGAAGAACTCATTCTTCAATTCTTCGCCACGCTGCACATTACTGGAAATGTTGATGATGTCAATTCATGGGTATTGGACTGGATGACCGATAATACTCATTTCAAAGCACCGGCCTCTGAATTGCTTCATGCCGTCCCAGTCAGTCCTCCCACTGAAGGTGCTAGGCTTCTCTATGTTGAACCTGAACTGTCTGATCATCTGATGCAAGTGCTGATGAAGCCTTTGAAGCCAGGCCAAGCTCCAAGGACCAAATTCCTCGTCAAGGAATTGCTCTATGTGCCAAGGACAGTCTATCGCATATTGACCAAAACCCTCAGTCCAATCAAGGGCCACAACTCTGATGATGAAGAAGTTGTTGGCATTATGAAGAATCTGCTGTTCAATATCATTCACGGTATTCCTATCAACTACCACGATTTCTTCATGAGGACTTTGGCCAATGCTGCACTGTCACCTTTTGAGTTGAAGCCTTATGCTCCCTGGATCATGAGATTCATCAGATCAAGGTCTTCAATTCATTACATGGCTGACTTTCAAAATCATCTCAGCTATTTGCCCCCTATTGAAGTCCTCAAACGGACTATTTCCTCAGCTATCGAGAAGGGCAAAGCTGCTGTTATTGATGAAGGTACTCGTCCATTGGATGGACAGTTTCGCAAAGCTACTTCCTATTCCACCAATGATGACTCTGCAACTCAAGATTCTGCCGCCAAAGCTTCAGAACATCATCCTCAAGCCACAGCTCCGCGTGTGATGACTGATCGTGAACTTCTCCTTAGTCTTCATCAGAAAGTTGATCGAAATCACAAGTGGGTCAAGCGTCAGTTTGGTGCAATTCTTCAGAACATGACAGTCACTCAAAATACTGTGAAGAAGAATCACTACTACTTGCATGAAGTCTTTGACCGCACTTGGGCGATTCTGTCTAATCTTCATAGTGCCGAAGAACTCAAGGAGATGGGCTTCCAACAGGACTTTGACTGGTCCCAGCCACCTTCGAAGAAATTCAAGAAAGTCAAAGTTCCTCAGCTTGTTGCCAGTTCATATTCTTCATCGCGCGAGACGGATGAAGCTGAAGACTTGAACGACACTGCGGCAGGCCCTACCTCAACAGTCGACCCCAACAATGCTGGCGCTCCTCCATCGACATGATGATGATATTCTTCAGGGGCGTTAGTCCTCATTTTTCGTCCCTTTTGGTCATTCGATGACAAAGGGGGAGAAATTTGAGTTTAGTCTTCAAGCGGGTCTTATATATGGGCTATATTTCTGTTAAGTTTCAACTCTTGCTCTTCTGAGGTGTTTGCTCTGATGAGTTGTAAACTTAAGTCCTATGGTGGTCTGATACTTTTGAACTGCTTTCTGCATGCTTATTTCCTCAAGTACCTTAATGCACGCATGCTGAATTCCGTCAGACACCATATTTCATCATGCATTTCAAATTCTTCATATCATATGATAAATGCGTGTATGAATTTCAAGATATAGGAGGAGATCTCCATGATATTACTCAACAATGTGCACTTGCTATTTCAAAGCAAATTCTTAAAATATGCACATCTTCAGGGGGAGTTCCTCTATATCTTGCAATCAAATTCCTCAATATTAGTATTTACACTTCATATGTTTATCCCCGTTGAAAACTTAACCTATATTGTCATCAATCACCAAAAAGGGGGAGATTGTAAGTGCATCTAGTGCCCCTTAGTGATTTTGGTGTATTGAAGACTTATAGGTTAAGGGTCTAATGTGTTTGTGAGTGTACACAGGTCTATAAGTCTATGAGGAGTTTGTTAATTACGATGAATGTCGACCCCTAAAAATGAATGTCTTCAACTGAAGACTTTGGTTTTCTTGAAGACTTTGAAAGTGAAGAAATTGGTGTGACCCTGAAGACTTGATATTCATGCGAGGATTATGAAGCGTGAAGACTTTTGTTTTCGTAGTTTCATTTTCTTCTTCTTGAGTCATAGGAAACACCGTACTGTTAAAGGGGGTCGAGGTAAAACTAAGGAAAAATTTCCAAGTGATGCTCAACTCAAAATCCTACACCTACCCAATCCTTTCGAGTGAAGCCATTGGAAATCTCATACAGTTTAGTCAAGTTCTTCAGTGACAGAGACGAAGTTCTTCTGTTCTCTGAGGAATTTGTTCTGACTGAGGAGTTAGGAATTCGCCAGTGCGGATTGCCTACAAGTGAGGTACATGATAGCCCTGAGGAATTTGATACTCAAATTTCCGACCATTGCTGTGCTACGCGCCAGCTGTCCAAATATCCTACCCACCTAACGGTCATATCATTGAAGGGCATTTATGTCTTATCATGTCGGGCTGCTCCCTAGGCTATAAATAGCCGCCCCCTTCAACCACTAGTTGGTTGGCTGCTCCGAGAGATAGATTGACACTTGTCATTTAGAGCATCCCATCCTCCGAGGACTTTGAGCGAAAATCATCAAGTGAGGAAAAACCCAAAAACCCAAACACCTACAAACCCAAAGTGATTGAGCATCACTGAAGAGATTGTTCCTGTGTGGAACCGACGCTTGTTACCTTTGAGGACTGTGCATCCTCCAGACGGTTAGGCGTCATGGTCTAGAGCATCCAAGAGGAAATTGTGGATTGCCGAGTGACCGAGTATGTGAAGGTTTGGAAGTCACCTGAAGACTTACCACGAGTGGTTGGGCGAGGTCTGTGTGACCTTAGCTCAAGGAGAATACGGTGAGGACTAGGTGTCCTGGACTGTGTGTTCAGGACTGGGTGTCCGGGACTGTGTGTCCTCAGGTTTAAATACCTAGCCGCTCCAACCAGACGTACAACTGTCACAGCAGTTGGAACTGGTCTACCAAATCAGTGTCTTCACCGAGCTACTAGTTCTGTTTCCTCAACCCTTTCATTTCCTCGCATACTTGCTATGTATTTGATCATTACTGTTTGAAGACTTTCTCAATTTCCTCAGTTCAAATTCTTCAGTCAGTTTGTCTTCAGCCTGCTTATCCTGTGTTTACGCTACTCGTACTCTGTGCTTGTTTTCATTTCATCATGATGACTGTGCTACTGCTCTGTTATGCTTGCATCTGAGTACTCATTCCGCTGCTAAGTAGTTCGTCGCTTAGGAATTTCCTCACCTTGAAATTCCTCGGTGACAAATTTGTAAAAATCGCCTATTCACCCCCCCTCTAGTCGATATAACGCACTTTCAAAGGCCCTCTCAGTGGTGTATATGAATGAGCCGGTCTCGGTGGAGAGCTCCATCCAAACTATGGAGCAGTTGCTTGCTGAGGACAAGTACCAAGTGGTCGGCTTCGAGCTTGTGTACACCATCGGTCGTGCCGGGCACGATCAGAAGGTTGCCGTCGCCTAGTTGTGTGTGTGACATGACGTCCTCGTCTACCACTACCACATGGCCACAAGGCCTTGCGAGCGTTTCTCCAGGTTTATCAATAGCTCCAACTACAGTTTCACTACGATGGACACCACCAACGATCTAAAAGCGCTCAAGGTTTTTGGCTTGAAATGCCAGAATCTTGTCAACATCCAGGACCACTACAAGGTCTGGGGTAGCGACAACAACAAACAGAACTCCCTGGTTGACCTCGCCTCGGCCATCATCGACCCCTACTACATGAAGATGAAGGATGAGACCAAGAAGGACAAGAACGCCTGGCACAGTGTCTGGCATCAGAGACTGGATGAACAACATGTCAAGTACGCGTCCAAGGATGCGTACACAAGCTACGAGATGTACAAGCGGATCGTTGACATGAGGAAGTGTCTTCTTCCTGCCCCAGACGAGGGATCGAGCCACAGAGCAGTGGCGGGAGCATCACAAGAAGTAGATGACTAGACGATCGTTTCTCCTAGTTTAGAATGCATGCAATTGTTTATTGAGGTGTGTGCGAATGATCTGTATAGTCACTTATGTAATTGGATGTTTATTTCAGCAATATATATATATATATGTTATTCTTCTGTATACAGAGCAAATCACACGACTCATTAGCAGCAATCATCTGTGTTATTATTGGTCTTCGGACACATTTCTGATTACGGACCTGTTTGCCGCGTATCACACACATCTTGTTCAGTCGAACTGTTTCTGTTGTCTTGGCTCATCGCAAACAGTTCATCCGAGTGAACTGTATTCCCTCCATCGCACACACCTTGATCTGGCTGACCGTTTCTATTGTGTTGCCTAATCACACACAGTTCATCCTAGTGAACTGTATGCCGTATATCGCACACACCCTCATCTGGCTGCCCGTTTCTGTTGTTCTGCCTCATCGCAATCAGTTCTGCTGGATTAACCATATGCCATGCATCGCACACGCAACTCTAATCTAAACCATGTTTGATGTCACCACCATCGCAAACGTTTTATACCTTTTTTGACGATTTTATTACATCACCGATAGTGATTAATGCATCGCACACAGTTTCGTCGAAGGGTCTCTGATTGGACCGTCGCATTTGGACCAACCTGCAGTAGTGCTACAAGGCCTCTCACACTCCACCAAAACCCTACCGCGCCCCACTTCCCCCACGACCCTCCTCGCATTCCCTCTCCTCCCCTAGATCAAGATCGGGGATGCAGCGCCCCGACCCCATCGCCGCTCGTCACCGACCGCCGCCCGACACCACCTCGCCGCCGCCACGTCGCCGGCACCTAACCCCGACTCCTCCCCGAGGACACCTCGCTCAACTACAGGGCTCGGTGAGCCCCGGTCTCCTCTTTCCCTCTCGCTCACCGCATGCTCCGACCACGCTCACCGCGCACGACCATGCTGGGCCACGCATCGCGCCCCTGGTCGCGCACTGCGCCCGCCTGCGCCTCCTCTGACTGCCGCGCCCGGCCGCCCCCCTTGCACACCCCACGCCGAACCGCACCATTTCCCCCCTCTCTCTGCTCTGCGCCACGCCGCCCTCGCTGCACCTGCAGCCGGCCGCCCCCCTCTGCACCTTGCCCCGCTTTGACAACCGCCGCTCCGCTCGCGCTCACCGCGCGCCGTCCGCACCCCAGGGCCGCGCCCTGCCTCCCCACACCCGCCTCTTTCCTCTGCGTAGCTTGCTGCTCCGGTCTGCAGCGCCGCCGTGCCTGGAGCTCTGCTCCCACGCCCAGCCCCTGCGTCGCCCGTTGTTTGCCCCTCGCCCGCTCAGCTGCTCCTTCGGCTTCATCCTGCGCTGCCCCGTCCCCTGCCGCTGCCGCTGGCTTCCCTGGCCGCCGTGGCCGCCCGCGTCCACCGCCGATGAGCCCCCCTCGCTCGCGCCCCGTGCACTACACACGCCCGTAGTCGTCCCCTGTCTCCTACCCCGCTGTCGGCCACGGCCATGGCCTCGCCGGGGCCATGTCCGGCCGCCGCGCCCTCTGCCCCTCCCCTGTGTGCGTTTGTGCACAGGAGGGAGGTGGCCAGAGCCACTTACAGGTGGGGTCCTCCCCCTGTAAATCAAATAAAAAGAAAGAGTAGAGAAAACAAAAATGGAAAATAAAAATAAATAATAAATAATAAAATGAATTAATTAGTAATATAATTAAGTTAATTAACCTTGCTTAATTAGCCGACTTAACTTGATTAGTTAAAATTAAACTTGTTAATTAACTAGGTTAAGGATAGTGGGACCCACACGTCAGTTTGACCCAGTCAACACACTGTTGACTGCTGACATCATGCTGATTTCATGCTGATGCAGTAAACATATTTTTTGTTTAAATTAATTCTGTTGATTTCAAAAATAAATTAAAACTTTGAGAAATAATATAAAATAATCCGTAACTCGGATGAAAATACTTTGTACATGAAAGTTGCTCAGAAAAGCAAGACGAATCCGAATACGCAGTCCGTTCGTCCGCCACATGTCCCTAGCATAGAAAACATGCAACTATCCCCCTCCGGTTCGTCTGTCCAAAAATGCCGAACACCAGGGATACTTTCCCGGATGTTTCCCCCCTTCGCTAGTATCACCTAGTACTGCGATAGGTCGCCTCTAGCACCGCTTAATGTCATGTCATGCATCTGTTTGCATTGTATTCTTTATTTCTTCCCCCTCTTCTCTCCGGTAGACTTCGAGACTGGCGCCATTGCTGCCCCGATCGACTACGGTATTGACGACCCCTCCTTCTCGACCGAGCTTCCAGGCAAGCAAACCCCCCTTGATCATCCCGATATCGCCTACTCTTTCCCTCTACTGCTTGCATTAGAGTAGTGTAGCTGTTACTGCTTATCGGTTTGATCCTATTCTGTTGCATAGCCTGTCCTTATTGCTACTGTTGTTACCTTTACCTACAATCCTAAATGCTTAGTATAGGATGCTAGTACTTCATCAGAGGCCCTACATTATTGTCCGTCGGCCATGCTATACTATCGGGTCGTGATCACTCGGGAGGTGATCATGGGTATATACATACATACTATACTTGAAACATGATGTGACTAAAGTCGGGTAGGCTCGTTGAGTACCCGCGAGTGATTCACGGACTGGGGGTTGAAAGGACATGTTTCCCGACGGCCCTCTAAGTGGATCTTTGTGGCGGAGCGACAGGGCAGGTTGTGACCACCTAGGAGATAGGTAGGCCTAGTCCTGGTCAGCGTCCGTGGTTATTTCATAATAACACGCTTAACGAGATTGGGTATTTGATCTGAGTTGGTATTGACCTATATGCACTAACCGCCACGTGGGACAAGATATGGGTAACCGGCATCATAGTATCAGCCGAAGCTCTTCAGACATCAGCGACTGAGCGGCGCGCGCCGGTTGGACCGCGTAAAGCACCCTCCTTTGTAATGGAGGCTGCCAGGTCTGCTCACCAGCCGCGTACGCAACATGCAGGAGTGCAAAGGGCGATGGACCCAAGACCCCTGCGCGCTTAGGATTTAGACCAGTGTGCTGACTTCTCTGTTGGGCCTAGGTAGGGCTGCGACGTGTTGATCTTCCGAGGCCGGGTATGACCCAGGGAAGTGTGCCCGGCCAGAGGGATCGAGCATGTCAGGTAATGTGGTGCACCCCTGCAGGGAAGATTGATCTATTCGAATAGCCGTGTCCACGGTAACAGGACGACCTGGAGTTGTATTCCGACCTCATGACAACTAGAACCGGATACTTAATAAAACACACCCTTTCAAGTGCCAGATACAACCCGGTGATTGCTCTCTCACAGGGTGACGAGGAGAGGATCGTCGGGTAGGTTTATGCTATACGTTGATACTTGGTTAACTTACCAGCTACTCTCTTCTACATGCTTCAAGATGGAGGCTGCCAGAAGCGTAGTCTTCGATAGGACTAGCTTCTCCCCCCTCTTATTCTGGCATTCTGCAGTTCAGTCCACAGACACTACCCATTTCATTGATTCCGATGCATATGTAGTGTAGATCCTTGCTTGTGAGTACTTTGGATGAGTACTCACGGTTGCTTTGCTCCCTCTCTTCCCCCTTTTCCTTTCTTCTCGGATGTCGCAACCAGATGCTGGAGCCCCAGAGCCAGACGCCACCTTCGATGACTCCTACTACACCGGGGGTGCCTACTACTATGTTCAGGCCGCTGACGACCAGGAGTAATTAGGAGGAGCCCAGGCAGGAGGCCTGCGCCTCTTCGATCTGTATCCCTGTTTGTGCTAGCCATCTAATGGCAACTTATTTAATTTATGTCTGTACTCAGATATTGTTGCTTCCGCTAACTCGTTTATGATCGAGCTTATGTATTCGAGCCCTCGAGGCCCCTGGCTTGTAATATGAAGCTTGTATGACTTTTATTTGTGTTTAGAGTTGTGTTGTGATATCTTCCCGTGAGTCCCTAATTTTGATCGTACATGTTTGCGTGTATGATTAGTGTAAGATTGAATCGAGGCATCACACGCCCTCCATAGGGCGCACCCCCGGCTTGTGGGCCCCTCGGGCACCCCCTTGACGTGAGACCGACACCAAAAATTCTTATAAATGCCAAAACCCCCCAAAAGAACCCTAGATCGGAAGTTCCGCCGTCGCAAGCCTTTGTAGCCACAAAAAACCAATCGGGAGCCCGTTCCGGCACCCTGTTGGAGGGGGAAATCATCACCGGAGGCCATCTTCATCATCCCGGCGGTCTCCATGATGAGGAGGGAGTAGTTCACCCTCGGGGCTGAGTGTATGTACCAGCAGCTATGTGTTTGATCTCTCTCTCTCTCTCTCTCGTGTTCTTGATTTGGCACGATCTTGATGTACCGCGAGCTTTGTTACTATAGTTGGATCATATGGTGTTTCTCCCCCTCTACCTTCTTGTGATGAATTGAGTCTTGCTCTTTGAGGTTTCGTTATGTTGGGTTGAGTATTGGATTTGAGAACACTTTATGTATGTCTTGCGATGGGATATCTGTGGTGACAATGGGATGTTCTATTGATTCACTTGATGTATGTTTTGGCACTCAACTCGTGGATTCCCGAGGTGACATTGGGGTAATCTATGCATAGGGGTTGATGCACGTTTTCGTCCTATGTTCTCCGTTAGAAACTTTGGAGTGATTCTTTGTTGCATGTTGAGGGATTGCCATATGATTTAATTATGTTATCATTGTTGAGAGAATTTGCACTAGTGAAAGTATGAACCCTAGGCCTTGTTTTCAAGCATTGCAGTACCTTTTTGCTCACTTTCGTTACTAGTTACCTTGCTGTTTTTATATTTTTAGATTACAAAAACCTATATCTACTATCCATATTACACTTGTATCACCATCTCTTCGCCGAACTAGTGCACCTATACAATTTGCCATTGTATTGGGTGTGTTGGGGACACAAGAGACTCTTTGTTATTTGGTTGCAGGTTTGTTTGAGAGAGACCATCTTCATACTACGCCTCCCATTGATTGATAAACCTTAGGCCATCCACTTGATGGAAATTTGCTACTGTCCTACAAAACTCTGCGCTTGGAGGCCCAACACGAGTCTACAAGAAGAAGGTTGTGTAGTAGACATCAAGGAGAACATTGTATTGAAAATCAAATAGAGAGAAGAAGCCATATAGCTACTAGCTATGAACTCGTAGGTCTATGGTAAACTACTCACACATCATCGAAAGGGCAGCAAGGTTGATGTAGAGCCCTCCGTGATCGATTTCCCCTCTGATAGAGTGCCGGAAAAGGACTCCAGATGGGATCTCACTAGAATAGAAGCTTGCGGCGGCGGAAAAAGTGTTTTGGGTGGCTCTCTGTTGGTTTCCCAATTTTAGAGAATTTATAGAGGCGGAATTAGGTCAAACGGGTACTCATGGGCCCCACAAGCCACCATGGCGCGCCCTGGTGCCTTGTGGGCTACTCCTTCATCATCTGGCCCTCTCCCGAAGCTTCCATGGTCTCTTATGTCTAGAAAAAAATGTTCAAAAAGTTTCGTGGCAATTGGACTTCGTTTAGTACTGATATTCTGGAAAACCAAAAACAGGTAAAAAAAGAAGCTGACACTTGGAACTAAGTTAATAGTTTAGTCCAAAAAAATGATATATAATGACATATAATGCATATAAAACATCCAAGATTGATACTATGATAGCATGGAACAATAGAAAATTATAGAGACATTCTAGACGTATCAAGCATCCCCAAGCTTAATTCCTGCTCGTCCTCGAGTAGGTGAATGATAAAAACAGAATTTTTGATGTGGAATGCTACCTAACATGTTCATCATGTAATCTCTGTTTTGTGGCATGAATATTAAGATCCGAGTGATTCAAAGCAATAATCTATAGTTTGACATAAAAACAATAATAATAAGGCATACCAACAACCAATCATGTCTTTCAAAATATCAACGCTAAAGAACGTTATCCCTACAAAATCATATAGCCTTGTCATGCCCCATCTTCTTAACACAAAGTATTTATCATGCACAACCCCAATGACAAGCCGAGCAATTGGTTCATACTTTTTAATGCGCTTCAGCTTTTTCAACTCTCACGCAATACATGAGTGCAAGCCACGGATATAGCTGTTGGGGAACATAGTAATTTCAAAAATTTCCTACGCACACACAGGATCATGGTGATGCATAGCAACGAGAGGGGAGAGTGTGTCCACGTACCCTCGTAGACCGAAAACGGAAGCGTTAGCACAAAGCGGTTGATGTAGTCGTACGTCTTCACGATCCGACCGATCCAAGTACCGAACGCACGGCACCTCCGAGTTCAGCACACGTTCAACTCGATGACGTCCCGTGAGCTCCGATCCAGCAAAGCTTCACAGGAGAGTTTCGTCAGCACGACGGCGTGGTGACGGTGATGATGATGCTACCAACGCAGGGCTTCGCCTAAGCACCGCTACGATATGATCGAGGTGGATTATGGTGGAGGGGGGCACCACACACGGCTAAGAGATCAATGATCAATTGTTGTCTATAGGGTGCCTCCTGGCCACGTATATAAAGGATGGAGGGAGGAGGAGGCTGGCCCTCACAGGGCGCGCCCAAGGTGTGGAGTCCTACTAGGACTCCCTAGTCCTAGTAGGATTCCACCTCCCACATGGAATAGGAAAAGGGGAAGGGAGAAGGAGAAGGAAGGAAGGGGGTGCCCCCTTTCCCTAGTCCAATTCGGACCAGTCCATGGGGAAGGGGCGCAGCCACCCTTGAGGCCTTTCTCTCCTTTCCCGTATGGCCCATTAAGGCCCAATACGAATTCCCGTAACTCTCCGGTAATCCGAAAAATACCCGAATCACTTGGAACCTTTCCGATGTCCGAATATAGCCTTCCAATATATCGATCTTTACCTCTCGACCATTTCGAGACTCCTCGTCATGTCCCCGATCTCATCCGGGACTCCGAACAAACTTCGGTCATCAAATCACATAAACTCATAATACCGATCGTCACCGAACTTTAAGCGTGCGGACCCTACGGGTTCGAGAACTATGTAGACATGACCGAGATACGTCTCCGTTCAATAACCAATAGCGGAACCTGGTTGCTCATATTGGCTCCCACATATTCTACGAAGATCTTTATCGGTCAAACCGCATAACAACATACGTTGTTCCCTTTGTCATCGGTATGTTACTTGCCCGAGATTCGATCGTCGGTATCTCAATACCTAGTTCAATCTCGTTACCGGCAAGTCTCTTTACTCGTTCTATAATACATCATCCCGCAACTAACTCATTAGTTACAATGCTTACAAGGCTTATATTGATGTGCATTACCGAGTGGGCCCAGAGATACCTCTCCGACAATCGGAGTGACAAATCCTAATCTCGAAATACGCCAACTCAACAAGTACCTTCGGAGACACCTGTAGAGCACCTTTATAATCACCCAGTTACGTTGTGACGTTTGGTAGCACACAAAGTGTTCCTCCGGTAAACGGGAGTTGCATAATCTCATAGTCATAGGAACATATACAAGTCATGAAGAAAGCAATAGCAACATACTAAACGATCAAGTGCTAAGCTAACGGAATGGGTCAAGTCAATCACATCATTCTCCTAATGATGTGATCCCGTTAATCAAATGACAACTCATGTCTATGGTTAGGAAACATAACCATCTTTGATCAACGAGCTAGTCAAGTAGAGGCATACTAGTGACACTCTGTTTGTCTATGTATTCACACATGTATTATTTTTCCGGTTAATACAATTCTAGCATGAATAATAAACATTTATCATGAAATAAGGAAATAAATAATAACTTTATTATTGCCTCTAGGGCATATTTCCTTCAATAGCACTATGGGTGGAATAGAGTATGGTGATGGAGATAATTTGGAGAAGACAAAAAAAGGAGAAAGTCTCACATTGACGAGGCTAATCAACAGGCTATGGAGATGCCCGTCAATTGATGTCAATGCAAGGAGTAGGGATTGCCATGCAACGGTTGCACTAAGAGCTATAAGTGTATGAAAGCTCAAAAAATAAAACTAAGTGGGTGTGCATCCAACTTGCTTGGTCATGAAGACATCGGGCATTTGAGAAAGCCCATCATTGGAATATATGATATGTCTCCATCGTATCTACTTTTCCTAACGCTTTTGCTCTTGTTTTAGACTCTAATTTGCATGATTTGAATGAAACTAACCCGGACTGACGCTGTTTTCAGCAGAACTACCATGGTGTTGTTTTTGTGCAGAAATAAAAGTTCTCGGAATGGAACAAAACTTTTTGGAGATTTATTTTACAATAAAAGAAAAATAATGGAGCCAAGAACCACTAGAGGGGGGCCCCTGGGTGAGCATAACCCACCAGAGCGCCCCCCCTCCGGGCGCGCCCAGGTGGGTTGTGCCAACCTGGTGGCCCCGCAGACCCTGACTCCGACTCCTTAAATACCTAAATTTGGAGAAAAAATCAGGGAAAAAGAATGATCATGTTTCATGATACGGAGCCGCTGCCACCTCCTGTTCTTAGTCGGGAGGCCAGATCTGGAGCCCGTTTGGGGCTCCGGAGAGGGGGATCTTCGGTCTTCGTCATCACCAACCCTTCTCCATTGCCAATTCCATGATGCTCCCCAGCGGGAGTGAGTAATTCCTTCGTAGGCTCGCTGGTCGGTGAGGAGTTGGATGAGATTCATCATGTAATCGAGTTAGTTTTGTTAGGGCTTGATCCCTAGTATCCACTATATTCTGAGATTGATGTTGTTATGACTTTGCCATGCTTAATGCTTGTCACTTTGGGCCTGAGTGCCATGATTTCAGATCTGAACCGTTTATGTTTTCACCATTATATCTATGTTCTAGATCCAATCTTGCAAGTCATATTCACACATTACGTGTTATGATCCATAAACCCCGGAGTGACAATAGTCGGGATACTTTATGGTGATGACCGTAGTTTGAGGAGTTCATGTATTCACTATGTGTTAAAGCTTTGTTCTGGTTCTCTATTAAAAGGAGGCCTTAATATCCCTTAGTTTCCTTATGGACCCCGCTGCCACGGGAGGGTAGGACAAAAGATGTCATGCAAGTTCTTTCCATAAGCACGTATGACTATTTACGGAATACATGCCTATATTATATTTATGAACTGGAGCTAGTTTTGTATCACCCTAGGTTATGACTGCTATATGATGAATATCATACAATGAATTCAATGATCTAATACCTACAAATTTTCCACTTATTGTTCTTGCTAAGTTACTACTGTTGCTGCTACTGTTACACTTGCTACAAAATCATTGTTATCACTGTTACCGTTACTATTATCACTACTATCGAAACTATCATATTATTGTGCTACTGATTACCTTGCTGCAGATAATTAATCTCCAGGTGTGGTTGAATTAACTCGGCTGCTAATACTTACAAATATTCTTTGGCTCCCCTTGTGTCGAATCTATAAATTTGGGTTGAATACTCTACCCTCGAAAACTGTTGCGATCCCCTATACTTGTGGGTTATCAATATACAAGCCAAGTTCTATAATGAAAAATTCCCACTAGTTATATGAAAGTGAAAGCATAGGAGACTCTCTATATTAAAAACATAGAGCTACTTTGAAGCACAAGTGTGGAAAGGATAGTAACATTGCCCCTTCTCTCTTTTTCTCTCATTTTTTCCTTTTTTTGTTGGGCTCTTTTTGGCCTCTCTTTTTTCGTCCGGAGTCTCATCTCGACTTGTGGGGGAATCATAGCCTCCATCATCCTTTCCTCACTTGGGACAATGCTCTAATAATGAATATGATGATCATCACACTTCTATTTACTTACAACTCAAAAAATTGCAACTCGATACTAGAACAAAATAAGACTCTATATGAATGCCTCCGGCGGTGTACCGGGATGTGCAATGATCTAGCGTAACATGTATAAAAAATGATGAACGGTGGCTGAGCCACAAATACTATGTCAGCTATATGATCATGCAAAGCAATATGACAATGATGATGTGTGTCATAATAAAATGGTACGGTGGAAGTTGCATGGCAATATATCTCGGAATGGCCCTGGAAATTCCATAATAGGTAGGTATGGTGGCTGTTTTGAGGAAGATATAAGGAGGCTTATGTGTGATAGAGCGTATCATTTCATGGGGTTTGGATGCACCGGCGAAGTTTGCACCACATCTCAAGGTGAGAAAGGGCAATGTACGGTACCGAAGAGGCTAGCAAATTGCGGAAAGGTGAGAGTGCGTATAATCCATGGACTCACATTAGTCATAAAGAACTCATATACTTATTGCAAAAGTTTATTAGCCCTCGAAGCAAAGTACTACTATGCATGCCCCTAGGGGGATAGATTGGTAGGAAAAGACCATCGCTCGTCCCCAACCGCCACTCATAAGGAAGACAATCAATAATAAATCATGCTCCAACTTCATATCATAACGAGAGACTATACGTGCATGCTTCGGGAATCACAAACCTTAACACCAATATTCTTACTAAACAACAATAACTCACTAGCACAACCCACATATTACCACCTTTATATCCCAAAACTATTGCAAGGAATCAAACTTATCATATTCAGTTATCTACATGAAAGTTTTTATTATATCCCTCTTATACCTATCATATTAGGACCAGATTCATAATGTGTACTAATTGCCATTACTATTATCAACTCTCAAACAGATATAAGTGAAGCATGAGAGTGCAACTATTTCTTTAAAATATAACCATTGTCGTGCTCTAAAAGATATAAGTGAAGCACAAGAGAAACTGCCTAGCTCAAAAGATATAAGTGATGCACATAGAGTATTCTAATAAATCCCGAATAAAAGATATAAGTGATGCACATAGAGTATTCTAATAAATCCCGAATAATGTGTGTCACTCTTAAAAAGGTGTGTCCAACAAAGATGATTGTGACAAACTAAAAAGCAAACAAACCAAAGACTCATATAATACACGACGCTCCAAGCAAAACTCATATCATGTGATGAATAAAAATATAGCTCCAAGTAAATTAACGATAGTTGGTAGAAGAAAGAGGGGATGCCTTCTGGGGCATCCCCAAGCTTAGATGCTTGGGAGTCCTTAAATATTATCTTGGGGTGCCTCGGGCATTCCCAATCTTAGCATCTTGCCACTCCTTATTTCTTCATCCATTGTGATCTCACTCAAAACTTAAAAACTTCAGCACACAATCATTACTTTAGGTACTATTGTAAACCCATTCATATTTTATTATTGCATTACACCTACTGTATTCTAACTTTACCATGTCTTATACCCCCCGATACAATCCATAGATTCATCAAAACAAGCAAACAACGCAATGAAAACAGAATCTGAGAAAAACCGAACAACCTGTAATAATTCTAAGCATGACCATACTTTTGTAACTCCAAAAATTCTGAAAACTTAGGACAACATGGGAGATTTGTATATAAATCATGTGTAAAAAATTCTGCTACTGGACGCAAAAGTTTCTATTTTTGCACAGAATCAAAGCAACTATCATCCAAATCATCCCAAAGGCTTTACTTGGCACAAACACTAATTTAAACACAAAAACACAACCATAACAGTAGAATAATTCTTTGCACATAAAAAAACCATAAAAAGAAACAAGAAAACTAAGATAACTATTGGGTTGCCTCCCAACTAGCGCTATTGTTTTACGCCCCTAGCTAGGTGTAATGCATAGTTTCAAGTGTTGCCATCCTTCAAATTAATTCCAGAGGTGGCCCTCATAATAGGTTCATATGGTGACTTAATTCTCTTTCTAGGGAAGTGTTCCATACCCTTCTTTAAAGGAAATTTAAATTTTATATTCCCTTCTTTCAAATCAATAATATCACATATGGTTCATAGAAAAGGCCTACGAAGTATTATGGGATAGGACGGATTGCAATCAATAGCAAGCACACTGAAATCAATGGGCATGTAATTCCTATTTGCAAGAATAAGAACATCATTTATTCTACCAAAAGGTTTCTCAAAAGTGGAATCCGCTAAGTGCAAATTAAGAGAACATTCATCCATATTGGTAAAACCTAGCACATCACATAGAGATTTTGGTATTGTGGAAACGCTAGCACCCAAATCACATAAAGCATTGCACTCATAATTTTTAATTTTAACTTTAGTGGTAGGTTCCCACTCATCATATAATTTCCTAGGTATTGAAACCTCCAATTCTAGCTTTTCTTCTAAAGCTTTCATCATCGCTTCTACAATATGTTTAGTAAAAGCCTTATTTTGTTCATAAGCATTGGGTGAATTTAGCATGGATTGCAGGAAATACAATCAATTAAGAAGAACTATCATAATTAAAATCCTTGAAATCCAAAAGAGTGGGCACATCGCTATTTAAAGTTTTTACCTCTCCAAACCCACTTTTATTATTATTTTTCATTAAGATTTTCACCCTCCAAACAATGGGGATGCCTTCTAGCTAAAGTTGAATATTCTTCAATCCCCTTTTCATCAAGTTTAATATTACTAAACAAAGATTCAATGGGTGTAACACCAATCATTTTAATATCTTCATCATTACTACGATAAAAACCGGGCGGAATTGCTTTTTCTAAGAATTCTCGCTTAGCCCTCAACCTAGCGGTTCTTTCTTTACTTTCATCCATGGAGACATAAAGAACTTTAATTGATTCATTAATATCAAGCTTGGGTGGCAACATTTTAGATTTAAGATTTTCCACATCATGAAAGATTCTATCCATGCTCCTAGACATATCATCAAGTTTACTCAAGTTTTCCTCTATCGTAGTATTGAAAACCTTTTGAGCATTGATAAATTGTTTATTATTACTTTAAAGATCAGTGGGCATACTATTATTATTATTATTATTATTATTAGAATTACCATAATTATTAGAGGAATTTCCAGGAAACGGCCTAGGATTGAAATTACCTCTATAAGCATTACTATTGAAATTGTTTCGCAAGAAAAAATTCACATCTACGGGATCATTATTTTGCTCAATCAAAGTAGACAATGGCATATCATTAGGATCAATATGAGAATTTTTACTAGCAACCATTTTCATAAGCGCATCTACTTTCTCGCTCAAAGTGCTAATTTCTTCAATAGAATTCACATTTTTACTAGTAGCAGTTCTTTCAGTATGCCATTGTGAATAAATTTGCCAAAATATTATCAAGAAATTTGGTAGCTTCTCCTAATGTGATTTACATAAAGGTACCTCCCGCGGTGGAATCTAAAAGATTTCTAGAAACAAAGTTCAACCCCACATAAAATTTTTGTATGATCATCCACAAACTTAAACCATGAGTAGGGCAATTTCTTATCATTAATTTCATCCTCTCCCAAGATTGGGAAACATGTTCATGCTCAAGTTGCTTAAAATTCATAATTTGATTTCTAAGAGAGATAATTTTCATGGGAGGAAAATACTTGGCAATAAAAGCATCCTTACACTTATCCCAAGAATCAATACTATTTTGTGGCAAGGATGAAAACCAAGTTTTAGGACGATCTCATAGTGAGAACGGAAATAATTTTAATTTGACAATATCATTATCCACATCTTTTTTCTTTTGCATGTCTCACAATTCAACGAAAGTGTTAAGATGGGATGTGGCATCTTCATTAGGACTACCAGAAAATTGTTCTTTCATAACAAGATTTAGCAAAGCGGCATCAATATCAGAAGACTCCGCCCTACTGGAGGGAGGAGCAATCGGAGTACTAATAAAATCATTATTATTAATATTGGAAAAATCATACCGTTTTGTAGAGACATCGTGACTAGGCAAACAAGATAACAAGCATGCAAAGAAGCAAACAAAAAAAGGCAAACAGAAAATATTTTTGTATTTTTGTAAAAACGTTTTAGAAGTGGGGGAGATGAAAAAGAGAGGCAAATGGAAACTAATGTAAATGCAAGGAGATGAAAGTTAATGCGATGATACTTCACATATGTTGATGATGTCTCCTAGGCAACGGCACCAGAAATTCTTCCTGCTAGTTGTGAGCTGCGTTGGGATTTCCTCGAAGAGGAGAGGATGATGCAGTATAATAGAGATAAGTATTTCCCTCAGTTAAAAACCAAAGTTATCAATCCAGTAGGAGAACCAAGCAACACCTCATTAGCAGTACCTACACACAAAATAACAAATACTTGCACCCAACGTGAACAAGGGGTTGTCATTCCCTCGGCGGTTAATTACAAGGATCAAATCTCATAGTGATAGATAGATAGATAAAACACAAAATAAAATAAAGTAAAGAAAATTTTAGCAAAGTATTTTTGGGATTTTAATATATGATGAAAGGTAGACCCGGCGGCCATAGTTTTCACTAGAGGTTTCTCTCTTGAAAATAGCATATGGTGGGTAAACAAATTACTGTTAGGCAATTGATAGAAAAGCGAATAATCATGACGATATCCAAGTATATAGGCATCATGTCCAAGACAAGTATACAGACTCCTGCTTGCATCTACTATTATTACTCCACACATCGACCGCTATCCCGCATGCATCTAGAGTATTTAGTTCATAAAGAACGAAGTAACAGCTTAAGCAAGATGACATAATGTAGACAAAGTAAACTCACGCATGAATAAACCACATCTTTTTATCCTTAATGGCAACAATACAAATACGTGTCTTGTCCCTTTCTCTCACTGGGATATAGATCACCCCAAGATTGAACCCATTACAAAGCACCTCTCCCATTGCAAGAAAAATCAATCTAGTTGGCAAAACCAAATCAATAGATTGGAGTGAAATACAAAGCTATAATAATCATGTATAAAAGAGTTCAGAGAAGACTCAAATAATATTCATAGATAATCTGATCATAAACTCACAATTCATCGGATCCCAAGAAACACACCACAAAAAGTGATTACATCGAATAGAACTCCAAGAACATCGAGGAGAACATTGTATTGAAGATCAAAGAGAGAGAAGAAGCCATCTAGCTACTAGCTATGGACCCGTAGGTTTGTGGTAAACTACTCACACATCATCGGATGGGGAGCAAGGTTGATTTAGAGCCCCTCCGTGATTGATTCCCCCTCCGGCAGAGTGCCAGAAAAAGCCTCTAGATGGGATCTCCCGAGAACAGAAGCTTGCGGCGGCAGAAAAAGTGTTTTGGGTGGCTCTCTATTGGTTTCCATATTTTGGAGATTCATAGCGACGGAATTAGGTCAAACGGATGCTCGTGGGCCCCACAAGCCACTAGGGCGCGCCTACCCCCCTGGGCGCGCCCTGGTGCCTTGTGGGCTATTCCTTCATCATCTGGCCCTCTCCCGAAGCTTCCAGGGTCTCTTATGTCCAAAAAAATCTCCAAAAAGATTCATGGCAATTGGACTTCGTTTGGTACTGATATTCTTAAAAACCAAAAATAGGCAAAAAAAATAGCAACTGACACTTGGCACTAAGTTAATAGGTTATTAGTACTAAAAAGATGATATATGATGACATATAAATGCATATAAAACATCCAAGATTGATACTATAATAGCATGGAACAATCAAAAATTATAGATACATTGGAGATATATAATGTCCGCTGCTACCATCAAGATGACACTAAGGTTGTTGGGCCATTATGGTTGGCCCATGCATGCATGCAGGCTGAAAAGTTGCACAATGTCAGGCACGCAGTACAGGCGTCTGGCCTAAAAACTTGGCTGAAGCCATACAACCTGCCCATTGTCACATAAATCAATGGATTCTGGCCTAGACTGGTGGTTTGGGGGATTTAACTAGTTTTGCCCTTTTTACCTAAATCTGGTTCATTTTTAGGTAGAACCCAGACGTTCCTGGCTTTGTATGCCTGAAGCCTAGCTAGTGCATCGGTCAACTTATGGGCTTGGTTGGGCCTTGCCTTGGCAGGATTCAGTTGGTTGCACCTTTCCTTGTTTGTCGACACGGCAATATACTTATATAGGCCATGTCGAAGTCAACTTGTGGGACTGAAGAGATGTTTACCTAAAATGCATCAAGTGCATGAATGGGTATGCATGCGATGCTTGCATCATGTGTATTAAGAAAGCTAAGCTAACCTTGGCTTGGTGAGGACGACGGTCTATGACTATTTTATAAGTTCCAAACATAATCTTAATCAGCACTTTTGTTGTTTTGGCATATTATTTCTTGGGATGAATCACCATAAACCAAAACTAAATGAATGATTATTTGATGTATATCAGTTATGTAGTGAAAAAACCATAGTTCGATTGGAAGCAGGTCTCAACCCATTGGCACGATAACTAACTACATTCCATAATTCCTTGTCGTGGTTTGCTCAGGGTGGGAATGCAAAAATCATTAATGAGCCAGTGATGCTTGAACAAAATGAGCTTGTGGTTGTAAGATTTAAGTGTTTCCATTTCCAAATGAACCAACCAGGAAATTAACATGCTCTAGTAGTTCATTAATTTTGTTTCATTGAAGAATTCCAAAGGTGTAATTGACATCAATTTATAGTTATAAGGAGTACCAATCACCATAAACCAAATCTAGATGAATGGATGTTTGATCTAGTAAATTAGTTATAGAGTAAAAATAATATAACGTTGTTGGTCTCAGGTTTGAACCCATGACATGGTAACCAATTAAGCACTGGTGATACTCTGCTCAGGGAGGGCACGCAAAAATCTCTAATGAACTATAGGGGGCTGTTGCAACCATCAATGGTTGAACCAAATGGTGATTGTGGCAATAAAAATCCCTCATTTCCGAGATGAACTAGACAGGAAATTAAACATACGAAGTCCATGGGCACCATAAGAAACTCATCTTCAGCGGATCACTTTTGTTAAAGGATTCCATTGCACTGAAGTCCACAATCAATATATATACAAATATAACAGAACAAACATATTACTGTTCCTTCTTTTTACATATTATTACATTAATCAATGTGTATATGTGGAATTATTGTCAGGCTTTTTTTGGAGAAAGTGTGTAAATGAGTTCATTTTAAATATTCAAATGTTCAAAAATCTGAAAAAATTTATGAATTTTGATACATGTGTTTTATGAACGTGTCCCCAAACGAAAGTATTGATCATGTGCGCCATTCAAAAAGTGGAAAAGGACACCTTGGTAAGAATTGACCGTGCGGGCTACCCGACACATGGTAGCACAAAATAAATGTATATGTAGAAATATTGTCATGTTTTTTTGGAAAAAGTGTGCAAATGAGTTTTTTTGGTAATTTGGCCACGTGAACCTTCAATAACGAAACCGCTCCTCCACGCACCCTCAGTCAAGCATGGGAGCACACTTGGTAGGGTTGCTTGGATGTGCTTTTTTTTGCGGCACACTCGTCATGGTGGGGCCAGGAACGTGGAAGGCGCCAGAAGCCATCGTCATACACGGGAGTGGGATGGGGAGGGGACATGCAAGAACGTGTGGCAACAGTTGGCTACACACACAGTGCCGGATCAAGAGGGAGGCCTACCCACGTAGCATTTTCATGCTTTCCTTTTTCTTGTGTAAAGTTAAAATATAACACAAGTCGGATTTTTGAAAGCTCAAGTTTTGCAAATTCCCAACTTTAATTTGTTTAACATTTAAAATGTTTTTTAAGTTCATTTTGAATATCCAAATGTTCAAAATTCTTAAAATTGCCACAAAACTTTTTGAATTTCAATACATGCATTTTATGAAAGTTGCCCTAAAGAAAAGTATGGATCTTGTGTGCCATTCAAAAAGTGGAAACTTCACCATTGTAAGAATCGACGGCGCAGGCTACCTGGCACATGTTAGCACAAAATAAATGTATATGTAGAAATATTGTCATGTTTTTTTTGGAAAAAGTGTGTAAATGAGTTTTTTTTGGTATCTTGACCATGTGAAACTTCGACAACGAAACCGCTCCTCCAGAGTTTAATGTAGCCCTAGTCAAGCATGGGAGCGCACTGCATAGGGTTATTTGGCCGCGCTCTTTTTGTGGCACACTCATCATGCTGGGGGCCAGGAACGTGGAAGGCACCGGAAGCCATCGTCGTATGCGGGAGTGGGATGGGGAGGGGGCACGCAAGCACGTGCGGCAACAGTTGTCTACACACATAGTACCAGATGAAGAGGGGGGCCTACTCGCTTAGCATTTTCCAGCTTTCCTTTTTCTTGTGTAAAGTTCAAAAAATTAAAGTTAAAAAATATCACAAGTCAGATTTTTGAAAGTTCAAGTTCTGAAAAATCTCAACTTGATTTTTTTAACATTTAAAATATTTTTTAAGTTCATTTTATCAAAGTTGCCCTAAAGAAAAGTATGGATCTTGTGCGCCATTCAAAAAGTGGATAGTACACCATTGTAAGAATCGACCGCGCGGGCTACCAGGCACATGTTAGCACAAAATCAATGTATATGTAGAAATATTGTCATTTTCTTTTTTGGAAAAAATGTGTAAATGTGTAAATTAGTTTTTTGGTAATTTGGCCACATGAACCTTCAAGAACGAAACCGCTCCTCCATGCATCCTCAGTCAAGCATGGGAGCACAGTTGCTAGGGTTGTTTGGACGCACTTTTTTGCGGCACACTCGTCATGGTGGGGGCTAGGAACATGGAAGGCTGGTACATCTCCAACGTATCTATAATTTTTTATTGTTTCATGCTATTATAGTATAAATCTTGGATATTTTATATAACTTTTTGTGCTATTTTATATCATTTTTGGGACTAACCTATTAACCCAGTGCCTAGTGCCACTTGTTGTCTTCTGCTTGTTTTTGGTTTTCCATGAAATCAGTAACAAACGGAGTCTAAATGCTACGAAACTTTTTGACATTTTTTCTCTGGAGAAGAGAGACCCTAGAAGGTTCGGGAGGAGACCATACGGCAAGTGAGGAGATGGCAAGGCAATAGGACGTGCCCCCTATTGCTTTGTGGGCCCCTCGTGGCTCCGTCTGGCCTAATTCCAACTCTTTTAATTCTCTAAAATCGAGAAACCAATAGAGAGTCACCCAAAACCCCTTTTCCGCCGCCGCAAGTTTCTGTTCTTCCGTGATCCCATCTAGAGGTCGTTTCCGGTACTCTGCCGGAGGGGGAATCGGTCACGGAGGGCTTCTACATCATCATTGCTACCTTCCGATGATGTGTGAGTAGTTCACCATAGACCTATGGGTCCATAGCTAGTAGCTAGATGGCTTCTTCTCTCTCTTTGATCTTCAATACAATGTTCTCCTCGATGTTCTTGGAGTTCTATCCAATGTAATCTTCTTTTGCAGTGTGTTTGTTGGGATCCGATGAATTGTGGGTTTATCATCTGAATATTTATGATAAGTAATGGAGTCTTTTCTCAACTTTATTATGCATGATTGTTATAGCTTTGTATTTCTCTCCGGTCTATCTGTTTGGTTTGGCCAACTAGAATGATTTATCTTCAGTGGGAGAGGTGCTTTGTAATGGGTTCTATCTTACGGTGCTCTATATCCCAATGATAGAAGGGGACAAGACACAAATTTGTATCGTTGCCATTAAGGTTAAAACGATGGGGTTTATTCATATTGATTGGGTTTACTTTGTCTACATCATGTCATCTTGCTTATGGCATTACTCTATTTTTCATGAACTTAATACCATAGGTGCATGCTGGATAGCAGTCGATTGGTGGTGTAATAGTAGTAGATGCAGGCAGGAGTCGGTCTACTTTTCTCAGACGTGATGCCTATATACATGATCATTGCCTTCAATGTCGTCACAACTATGCGCTTTTTCTATCAATTGCCCAACAGTAATTTGTTCACCCACCGTATGTTATGTGTTCGAGAGAGAAGCCTCTAGTGAAAACTATGGCCCCGGGGTCTACTTTAATCATATAAAAAAACCAAAATATTCTTGCTGCAATTTTATTTGTTTTTATTTTGTTTTGCTATTTATCCATCTATGTATACAAGATTTGATCCTTGCAAGTAACGGGTTCAAGGGGATTGACAACCCTCTTGCCTGCGTTGGGTGCAAGTATTTTCTTTTGTGTGTGCAGGTGCTGTTCATGAGGTTTTGCATGATTCTCCTACTAGATTGATACCTTGGTTCTCACTGAGGGAAATATTTATCTCTACAGTGCTACATCTCCTCTCCTCTTCGGGGAAAATCACAACGCAACTCACAAGTAGCAAGAAGAATTTCTGGCGCCGTTGCCGGGGAGCACTACAAAAAAAGACACATCCGTGACATTTTGGCCCAAACAAAAAAAAATTATGTCATGCTTATGACACTTCTATGACGATAATTGTGACAAAACCACGTATCATCATAGATGTGGTGGGCTCCTACTTCTATGACAGAAAATCATGACAGAAAATGGGCTTTTCGTCCTGGGCGGGCCGGGGACGCACCTGCATGACATTCTTTGGGCCGTCCATGACGGAAAAAATCATGGTAGAAGTGAGGGCGAGGAAAATTTCGAGGAGTTCCCGGTTACGGTGGGTGGTCGGGGCCGAGCGATGCACGGAGGTTTGCATGTTTCTCTCGTGCACATACGTGCGTGTGTGCGAGGTGTTGGGCTCTAACTGAATCCGAGCGAGGCATTCGCTTACTGAACCCGAGCGATTGCACTAACTACGTTACTGAACCCGAGCGATCAATCCCTTGGCTGTTAACTGAACCCAAGCGATTCCTTCGCTACTGCTGCTAACTGAAGCCAATCGAACCTGCCTCTTGATGAACAGTGACCATTGTTGGGGGTTGGATGAACAGTTCCAGGTGGGGTTTGGATAAACAGGACCCCGTGGTAGTAGGCCGTTGCCGCTGGATGAACAGGACCCCGATCGAGGAGGCCGCCACACCCGAGCCGGTTGGGGGTGGATGAACAGGACCCCGTGGAGGGCTGGTTGAACAGTAGTCGATGGAGGCTGGATGAACAGTAGCCCATGGATGAACAGTGTCTGGTGGAGGCTGGAGGAAGTCGACGGTGGATGAATAGTAGCCGGTGGAGGCTGGAGGAAGTCGACGGTGGATGAATAGTAGCCTGTGGAGGCTGGAGTGAGGCAGTAGACGGTGGATGAACAGTAGCCCGTGGAGTCCCGTATTGCAGTACGCCACACCCCTCCCGATGAACAGGACCCCGTTTCGATCGTAGGCGCTCCAACACAAGTCTGTTTCCTCCGTTTTGCGGTACGCCACACCCCTCCCGATCAATAGGACCCTGTTTCGACAGTAGGCACTCCAACAGAAGGCTGTTTCCGCTGTTCTGCGGTACGCCACACCCTTCCCGATCAACAAGACCCCGTTTCGACCGTAGGCACTTGAACAGAAGGCCTTTTCCTCCGTTCTGCGGTACGCTAGACCTTGTTTCGGCTGTTCTGTCCAAGCCGGTTGGCTCCTGATGAACAGGACGTATTCCGATCCAGTCGATTGCCGCCCAATGAACACAATGTTGTTTCCTCCATTCCGACCCAACCAGTTGGCTGCCGATGAACAGGACGCCGTTGCTGCCGTCCGTTGCCTCTCCATGTACACGAGCCCTGGCCGTACGTATGCGCGAGTACGCGTTCGAGACCCCGCCTGTATATACGTACGTAGCCGTATTTAATTTCTTGCAGCATGGCTATATGTACGTCTACACGATATATATAGACGGGACTGCGTGACATGCTACGTCCGCGCCTCTACTATGACACGTGCCGCTCCTTACTCGGCCATGATTCATCACTGCAGAGAGACCGATCGACCAGTATGTACGTACACGTTCGCGACCAGACAGACAACCCTACGTACGGTTCGACCTGGTGGGTCCCAGCTGTCAGGGAGGATAAGGAGGCACTTCCTTGCGTGTGAAGATATAGCTAGTGGGTCCCAGCTGTCAGGGAGGAGAATCATTTTTTTGCTCGTAATATGAACGCACTTCCTTGCGTGCGAAGATGTAGCTGGTGGGTCCCAGCTGTCGGGGGGAAATGTTTTTTTCACAAAATACGGTGGCCCTTCCTGTGGGTCTCTGCTGTCAGGTGGAGGAATCATTATTTTACGCGTAATAAGAAGGCACTTCCTTGCTGCGGCCGTGGACCCAGCTGTCAGCCTCTCCATGTACAGTCCTCTTCCGATGGAAGTCGTTCCTTGACCACGTTGACCACGCCACGCCGAGTGCACCAAGGCGATGGACGACGGCGAGGCCTAGGAAGGGAATGACTCGGAGCCGGGGAAGACTCGGCAGTTGTTTCCCACGCGGAGGGGAGTACGAGGGTTTACTGGTTCGGTTGTAGTGTGAGGCTGCCGTCGCTGGAGAATAACAGGAGGTCTGGGTGAGTACAGGGATGGCCAGGTCAGCGATGGGAGTAGGGTGGGGCGGTGAGGCCTGCGCGGCAGCACAGCCGGCCAAGGGACGCAGGAGCAGGCGGCACGACCAGCGATGGTTTGGGCGGCTGGAGCAAGAAGACCAGAGGTTGAAGAAGCACGACGGCTGTTGGATGGACATCGTACAGTCACTGCAGCTAGAATCGTTTATATTGACTAAGTTGACATATCCTGCGTCCGCGTCAACTTAGTAGGCCCACAAGTTAGCCTCCACTATGGTGGGTCCTAGCTAGCAGGGAGACTATTCATTTCTTTCTGCGTAATAAGGAGGCACTTCCTTGCGTGCGAAGATATAGCTGGTGGGTCCGAGCTGTCAGCGGGAGGAATTTTTTCGTGAAATATAGAGGCCCTTCCAGTGGGTCCCTGCTATCAGGTGGAGGAATCATTATTTTGCGCGTAATAAGGAGGCACTTCCTTGCGTACGGCCGTGGACCCAGCTGTCAGCCTCTCCACGTATAATCCTCTTCTGATGGATGTCATCGGATGTTGTTCGTTAACCACGTTGACCACGCCGCGCCGAGAGCACCAAGGCGGTGGACGTCGCCGAGGCCTAGGAAGGGAATGACCCGGAGCCGGAGAAGACTCGGCAATTGTTTCCCACACGAAGGGGAGTACGAGGGTTTACTGGTTCATCTGCCCTTGCCGGAAAATAACAGGAGGTGTGGGTGCGTAGAGGAATGGCCTGGCCAGCGATGGAGTAGGGTGGGGCATTGCGGCCTGCGTGGCAGCACAGCCGGCCACGGGAGGCGGGATCAGGCGGTCCCACCAGTGCTGGTTTGGCGGCTGGAGCAAGAAGACCAGAGGTTGAAGAAGCAGCACGGCCGTTGGATTAACATCGTACGGTCACTACAGCTAGAATCGTTTATATTGACTACGTTGACAAAGCCATGCGTCCGTGTCAAGTTAGTAGGCCCACAAGTCGGCCTCCAAATCTGTGGCAGACAACATAGAGCCCATTTGCTCTTTTTTTAATAATTTGCGAGCCATTTTCTAATTCTTAAGGAATTTATTACAGCCAATTTTTTGGCCAGGACCACGGTCTCAAAGATCAACCTAATTTTGCATATTTCGGTGGAGTCCGAACTGTTTTACTCCAGAAATGATAAAAATTTATTTTTTAAGAACTTATTGATTTGCCAAATAAAGTATTGTTTTATTTTTGTAAGCTAATAAGACATGGGACAATTGAGTTGGTTTTAGGGAAAACCAGTGGTAAAAAAATCAGCGCTGGGAGGGAAAACAACAACAAAAAATAAGGATGTAAAGATGAAAAGGGAACTTTAAGTATTTTCAATATAATAATATATGTATATGAACTAGTAAACTATAGGTAGAGATTAGAAAACGGAAGTAGAACATGGCATTTTTAGAGGAAAATAGAACTGGGCTGTGCGTTTTCTTCAGTAAAAAAACTAGCTGTGGATGTTCTAAGAGAAAATATAACTCTAAGGCTGGCGGCCCAGAGGCCAGTTGATACCTGCTTTGTGCCCCATTGTCATCATGGGTTGGGCCTATTAAAAACAAAACCAAGCCTGGGCAGTCTACAGCCCATTTGATAGTTGCTCGACCTGAAAAAACAATATACCCGCTGGATCCCAGTTATCATTCTGTACTTGTAGAATTCTCTCGCTTATTGAGTACATTGAAAATTTCATGGGTTTCACCATCTCAGACATCAGCATTATTTTTCCATCGTGATAATAAGTGCATGCACTTGCTTGCGAACGGCCATGGACCTGTTGGTTCCGTACGGTTAGGCTCTGTATGGACAGTCGTCTTGTGGTTCCACGAACGAATTTCATGCAAATCGGATGATTTTCAGTGGAACCATACTAAATTCATTGCATTTTACATATTTCTTCTTATGATGGAATAATTTACATATTTCAACTAATAATAACCGACTAGGCCTTTTTTGAGTCCATGGGAGGCGCTTCACGCGATCGAGGTCGCGACACTTAACTATTCTGGAAGGCCCAAATCCATCGCTCCTCTCTCTATCATAGCCCAGTCCCGATGTGCTGCGTCCAACTATCAGCGTGTGAAACTGGATGAACCCCGTGCGTACTCGAAGATGTAAAAATTCTGGAGAACCGGGAATTCGAACGGCAGGTGCTTATGCTACCCATCAAAAAAATCAGGTGCCCGAAAATTCATTTCGAAACAAATTATTCAGCTTTATATCCACATCAACCCTCGACATGATGGTTGGAAGAAAATGCTAAGTTCATACCGAAAGATCCTTAACAACAATACCAACTTGCAGATGACCAAGTAGAACAAGTACCAATACGAAACTAACTTATAATCTTTTTAGTCCTGGCCCTAGTGTTCGTCTGGTAGAAAATCTTGCAGACGACCAGCTCCCGCTCCTTCTCTTGCTCCAGGTCCCCGAGGTGGTACTGGTGCATCACCCAGTTGGTCCTCTACTGGTCGAAGTTCTTGTTGGTGTGCAGCACCAGAACCTTTTTGTTGTCCGGTTGCCGATCGTTGACCATCACCGGCAAGGTATTATTGGTCTTGTGCCACATCGCGTGCATGCCGCACTCTGACTGTATCTTGCGACATGTCCGCATGCCCCTTTTGAATGCCCTGGAGTTGTGCTGGAAGAAATGCTTGCTTAGGCCACTCAGTGTGATACCTACAGTATTGGTGATACAAATTTTAGGGTACGTAGTTGGCATTTTCTTAACATCTTGGGCATGTTGCAGTCACTTGCTTGTCAAATTGTAATTGCTTCATTGGGTCTGCGTCTAAAAAGAAAAATAGAGGTATAAACAAAAAAATATTTCTGCAAGTAGATGGCCGATCGGTGTCTCACCTGGAAGTTTCTCAGGATGGATGTAGCATATGCCGTGCTCGCTGTCGATGGTTGGTATGAACAAATCGATGAGAGGGTGAGATCTCGCGCTGTCAACACTCACTTTGGCCTCAAGGTGCTCGATCAGCTCCTGATCCGTGGGATCGAACTTGACGCCAGCCGGCAGCATCGGCCAATCCTTGTTGGACTTGCATCGGTTAATTCCAGTTAAATGGTACTCAATGTATGATCAATCAACTGTTTGTGGCACCCCGGCTCAGAGCAACCGGTTTACCTTGCATTGCCAGCCCAGAGATCTAGTCTTCTGGCAACACACAACCACTTGGTATAGAAAACAACTGCTTTATTGATGCTAGCGGAAACATAGGTTCAATATTACATCAGGGAGCGAGGCCAAGCGGCACACACGGTGCGGCTGAATAGTATGTACATTATTTAATGAACATGAAGCACTCCGATCACGACAACTATGTGCGCGGCGGAACAACAACGAAGCGGAACTCCATAGCACAGGGACACCAATGTGGACACGATCTAGACACGGGCAGCACTCCGATCCGGTAAGACTTTCCTGAAATCTGGCATGACACGCCAGGTCAGTACATTGAATGTACTTGCAAGCTCACAACAAGTAAAAGCATAATGGCAAACAATAATATGACAATTAAGCAGGTTAAATGCAAGTCTATAACAGACTACTCATGAAGTGGATCATGCTTGTGCACCGAGTCCCTCGGACTCTCTTACCAAACGGGTTACCTCGTAACCAACATCATCATTTCGGTGATCACTCCCAGATCACAAATGAAACCAACACTTTGGTTCACATAACAATGACCATCTTCATGGTCTCAACAATCTCATCACATAACCAGTGCCAACCATATAACTGTAGTGTGCAAGATTAACTTAATCATGTTGATCCATGGTGTGACCTACTTACGAGGTGTGTCCGTAACCGAGGACGCGGCTATCGATAGATTTAATAAACACTCTGCAGAGGTTAGTACACCGTACCCACACCACGGATCCCATGGCCTCGCACTCCCATTCGGGTGGACCAACAGCATTCCGACAAAACCAACCCATTGCCATGACACTCTCTTGGCCACTCTGACCAACTCCCCTCTGGGCTAAGTCCTGGGTGGCCCCGATGTCAACCAATGACATCCAACGGCCACCGTCGTGGCAAAACAATCAATGGTCCCAAACAGGGACAAGGTACCATAACAACAACGGGCACACAAGGTTATGTCTGCTTACCGGGCCAGGGTACCGCACGCCCATAACCTTCCCTCGTTGGAGGCACCAACCAGAGGCATGACAATGGACCGAATAAGGGCCTTCCCATAAAGGCAAATGTGGTTGCACTGGGAAGCTCGATTCGGTGGCACCATGACTCGATCAACATTATGTTCAAGTTGAATTATTATCAGGTTTAACTTGAAATAACAAAACTCGAGTCATAGTATGCCATGAACATGCAACTATCTGACATGCACGATATCCACATAACACAAAAGTAAACGGATCAACATCATAGAATCATTCTACTTGCACTATTCATCACTTTAACTCACTGGTTTCAACTTCACTGGTTATCAATACCATCATTTTTAGTT
The DNA here is from genome assembly GCA_011799875.1 of Thinopyrum elongatum. Taxonomy (NCBI): domain Eukaryota; kingdom Viridiplantae; phylum Streptophyta; class Magnoliopsida; order Poales; family Poaceae; genus Thinopyrum; species Thinopyrum elongatum. The sequence goes on along the minus strand of CM022298.1, from coordinate 115,847,641 downwards.
ATGCCATTAACATAGTAAAACCAATAACTCATATATGAAAATGATACCGACCATAACCAAACCATAGCCATACTACCAAAGTACTTTGACTACCTCACACTAGTCCACGCACTCAAACACTACTGCAAACTAAGCACTTCAATCATGACTATGTAAACTATCATAAGCAATATTTATTACATGGTTAAATGCATGAACTAAATCATATTCAAGTTGGAAAAATCATAATTATTGAAATGACATCATGCAAATATTTGTGTGGCTTGCCTTAGCACAGAGGAGGGTCACACTCCTCCCCATTCTCCTCTAGGCAAGCTTCTCCTTCTGAAAATAAATAAAACAGCAAAAAGAAAACATCAAGAACACTTCGGAAATTCACCAGAAATTCTAGGCAGTAGAGAAAAATCTCAAATTTGGTGTGTTGCTAGAATTTTTCAATACAAACACAATGCAAAAAGAATCAATTCATTTGGACTTATGGTTTAGGAGTTAAGACTGGTCAAAGTTTCTGGTCGAAATTTGAATTAAATTCAAATAAAAAGAAAACCAGGGGGGTGACGTCGAAGGCGTAATCCCACGGTGCGCCACCACTTATACCGCTTCGGGCGTAGGTGAGTGGCTGACAGTGGGCCCCCGCGGTCAGGTTTAGAGAGAGAGGGAGGGAAAACAAAGGAGGGGCGGCGAATCGCCGGTGATTCTCCGGCGAGGAGAGGTCGGCTACCGCCGTGGAGGGGGGGATGGATGCGCAAGACTACGGCGAGCCTGTATGTACCTAAAACATGGCTAGGGGTGGATGTAGTGTGTTGCGGTGGTCTTCTCTAGAGACATCGGCGGAGGGAGCTCGTCGGAGCTGGCGATTCCGGCGAGGCAGGGCCGGTCCAGCAGCTCCAACAGCACCAGTGCACACCAGGGGTTCACCAGAGACATGCCGGAAGAGTCGGTCGAGCTCGAGAGGCTCTGGAGGAGTGGAAAGCAACAGAGGGGATTGCCGGCGAGCTCGGGTCGGGAACGGTGGCCGGAGGCCTGCCCGGCCGGGCTGCGGCTATCTACGGCGTCGTGGTGGTTGTGTGAGTGTGTTGCGATGCTCGGAGAGGCTGGGGAGGGGCTGTATTTTTAGGCGGAGGGGAGGGCGTCTCGGGCTCCACCGGAGCTCTCTGGAAATGGCGAACGGTGACGAAGAGCTCCAGTGGGAGGGGGAGAAGAGGTCGGGGTTCACGCGGCCACTGTTTGAGGGAGGAGACAAGCACACGGGCTCGGGTGGCGATGAGAACAGTAGCACGGGTGCACTGTACACTTGGCCGCGTCGTGCCCGTGCTCGCTGCGGCGAGCTCTGGCGTTGGCGAGCGCCAGGGGGGTTAAGGGCTTTGGGACGAAGATGGTGGCGCGGTTTGCAAGGTGCGGCGAGCGGGGAAGCGAGCACGAGCTCAACAGAGGCTCGGGCGCGACGCAAAGCGCGTCGGCCGTATGCCAGCGCACTTGGACGAATGCGGTCACCGCGTGAACTCTGGCATCATGCCGCGCAGTGCATTAAATTCATGTCTGGCGTGTAGTCCTTGCTAGTTTGGGTTGATCCAAGGTCTTGAGTTGATCACAGGTTGACTATGCTAGAGTGTAGCATCCTGGCAAGTTTCTGGACAGGAACTTGTGAGGTTAAAAGAGAGAAATCTAGGAGTTTAGGGCTAATCTTTGGAGGTTAAGGTTTTCTTAGGAAGGTAATGAGGCCATAAAAAATTCAGCTTCATTGGATCAAGGAAAAATACACTTCATGTAGAAAATGCATTTTTTGGCCAGAACAGAAAAGATTTTCTGTAGCAAAAATATTCCAAATAACTATGAAATATTTTTGCACAGGGAGGTGTGCCAAGGTCCAAAGAATATTCAGGAATTTTCTTAGATTTTTGTCGGCAAGAAAAATGAGGGTTGCTTAGGAGCATATGTAACTGAAGGGTGGTTTCAGAGAAGAAATGAATATTTTTCATTATTCCTATGGACATTTTGTGGAACATCAAAGAGGAAATGATGTGTTTGAGAGGGAGGTGAGTCACTTGGGTGAAAATCAAGGAAATGCCCAAGTGGTTAAGTCCAACTGAGTTGATTCAAAACTCCAAATTCAAACAAAAAGGCAATGAAATCCAGAAAAAGAAAAAGAGAAAAAACCAGGGTGTCACAAACCTTCCCCACTTAGGATGAATCTCGTCCTCGATATTCGGTTGCTCGGGAAAACAATTCTGGATAGGATGCTCTTAAAAAGTCCTCTCTTTCCCAAGTTGCTTCTTCCTCGGTGTGATGCTCCCACTGTACCTTATAAAATTTTATCACCTTACTGCGAGTGACTCTTTCCGTTTCATCCAATATTCGGAACGGTCTCTCCTCATATGTTAAATCCTTAGCAAGCTCTATCTCTGCCATATCAGTCCTTTTCTCGGGTGGCGAGATACACCTTCTTAACTACGAGACATGAAACACATGGTGCACTTCTGACAATTCCGGTGGTAGTTCCAACTGATAAGCAACTGTACCAACTCTGGACATAACTGGGAACGGACCAATATATCCGGGTGCAAGTTTTCCTCGGGTTTGAAACCTCTTGACTCCTTTCATGGGGGTGACTCGGAGGTAAACATACTCTCCGGGTTCAAAACTGATCTGACGGTGCTTTGAGTCATAGTAGCTCTTTTGTCGGGACTTAGCCAATTGCAGTCTATCTCAGATCTCCTTGACTTGCTTTTCAGCCTCCATCATTAAGTCGGTTCAGAAAATACGGCTATCTCCGGTTTGAGACCAGTTTAGTGGAGCACGGCACTTACGGCCATACAGAGCTTCATATGGTGATATCTTGAGGCTGGTCTGGAAGCTGTTGTTGTAGGAAAACTCAGCATAAGGCAGACAATCTTCCCACTTGGGCCCTTGGGCCAAAGCACATGCCCGGAGCATATCTTCAAGTATTTGATTTACTCGCTCAGTCTGCCGGTCTGTCTGAGGATGATAGGCGGTGCTGTACTTTAGTGTGGTCCCCAGAGCTTGATGGAGACGTGACCAGAACGCTGAGGTAAAGAGAGAACCTCTGTTGGAAGTGATAGTTCTTGGTACTCCATGCAAACTGATGATTCTGGACACATATAGCTGTGCGAGTTGATCGGCTCGATAGGTGGTTTGGATGGGAATGAAGTGAGCTACCTTTGTCAGCATGTCCACCACAACCCATACTGCATCATTGCCTTGGTGGGTCTTTGGTAGACCTGTGACAAAATCCATGCAGACATCGTCCCACTTCCATTGTGGAACGGGCAAAGGTTGAAGAAGTCCGGCGGGTTTCTGATGTTTCGCCTTCACTTTGTTACATATATCGCAACAAGCGACGAAATAGGCAATGTCCTTCTTCATTCCATCCCACCAAAATGCCTGATGAAGGCCTTCATACATCTTGGTACCTCCTGGATGAATCGAGTATGAAGATTCGTGTGCTTTTGTCAAGATCTTCTTTCTCAGGTCTGCTTGCTCAGGTACGCAAATCCGTCCTTGAAACCTTAGAGTACCTTGCTCATCCTTCGAGAAATCCTGGGTCTTGCCTTCTTGCATATGCTTGACATGGTGTTGCAGGACTGAGTCATCTTGCTGGGCCATGGGGATTTCTTCTTCGAGGGTAGGGATAACTTCCAATATATTGGCAAGGTCAGCCTCAACAATACTCAGGTTAAGCTGAGCGATCTCTTCTTGGAGTTCAGGAGGCAAGGACTCCATCAGGGCGTTCAGATTGGCGGGCTTGCGGCTGAGGGCATCGGCAACCACATTGGCCTTACCGGGATGGTAATTTATTCCAAGATAATAATCCTTGACCAATTCGAACCATCTTCGCTGTTGGAGGTTCAAGTCCGGTTGGGTGAATATATACTTGAGACTCTTGTGGTCGGTAAATATCTGACACCTTTTGCCAATGAGGTAGTGCCTCCAAATTTTCAAGGCATGCACAACTGCGCCCAATTCCAAATCATGCGTTGGGTAATTCCCTTCATGGGGTCATAGCTGTCTGGATGCGTAGGCTAGAACCTTGCCATCTTGCATGAGTACACATCCAATACCTCTCCTGGATGCGTCACAATATACGTCAAAACTGCGGTAGATGTCTGGGAGAGTCAACACAGGTGCTGATGTCAATCGGGTCTTCAACTCATTGAAACTCTTCTCGCAGTTCTCAGACCATACAAATTTCTGATCCTTCTTGAGGAGTTCTGTCATGGGCTTGGCAATCTTAGAGAAGCCTTCAATGAACCATCGGTAATACCCGGCTAATCCAAGAAAACTTCGGATCTCAGTTACTGTCGTGGGTGCTGTCCAATCAAGCACGTCCTTCACTTTGCATGGGTCTATGGCTATGCCTTCTGCTGAAAGAACATGCCCCAAGAATCCGACTTGCCTGAGCCAAAATTCACATTTGCTGAATTTCGCATATAGCCGATGGTCACAGAGCCTTTGCATGACTGCCCTGAGATGTCCCTTGTGCTCTTCCTCATTCTTCGAGTATATGAGGATGTCATCAATGAAGACCACCACAAACTTATCCAAGAAGTCCATGAATACTTTATTCATCATATGCATGAAGAAAGCAGGGGCATTGGTGAGGCCGAAAGACATTACTGTATATTCATAAAGACTGTATCGAGTGGTGAATGCGGTCTTAGGAATATCCTCCTTAATTTTTAGCTGATGATATCCGGTCCTCAAATCAATCTTGGAGAATACCTGTGCCCCACTGAGTTGGTCGAACAAGTCATCAATCCTCGGAAGCGGGTACTTGTTCTTGATAGTGACAACATTCAACTGACGGTAATCCACACACATCCGACGACTGCCATCCTTCTTGTCCACAAAGATTGCGGGTGATCCCCATGGTGATGAGCTCGGACGAATGTATCCTTTCTGAAGCATCTCATCAAGCTATTTCTTTAGCTCCACTAACTTAGATGAAGGCATCCGATAATACTTCTTGTATAGCGGTGCGGTCCCGGGCACAAGATCAATTGTAAACTCAAGCTCACGATCTGGTGGCATGCCTGGTAGCTCCTCAGGAAATACATCTGGAAACTCACTGACCACAGGAATTAGATCCAATTCTTCATCTTGAGCTGCGAAGACCATTTCTTTCTTGGGTATGCTTCTTCGAGCAAAGAATTGTGTAGTTTGACCTTCCTGACTTGTCAATGTGACTTCTCTGGTCGCATAATTGATGCATACTTGATGTTGGGTCAACCAGTTCATTCCCAAAATAATATCCAACTTGGCAGACTCGATGACTATCAAGGAAGCTGGGAAGAGGAATCCCTTGATGTCAATCTCCAAATTGCGGCAGGCCAGACTACTTTTGAGCACGGATCCCGGGGATTGTACCATCATACTCTTTCCCAAAATCGAGCATACTGAGAGTGCATCTGAGGTGTTGATTCAGTCCTCCAAGAAATCTGTCGATCTTTCTTTCTTCCGTAGCCACATCATAGAGAGAATAGCGGGCCAAATGGTTGAACTTATGCAGATACTCACTTACTGACAGGCTTCCTTGGGTGAGAGCGAGGAATTCACGCTGCTTGACTTTCATAATACCGGCGGGAATATGGTACTTGCGGAAATGGTCTTTGAATTTAGCCCAAGTGATTTCATCATCCGCAGGCCACATAGCTTTAGCATTATCCCACCAGATAGCGGCAGCTCCCTCAAGATAGTGTGTAGCGAACGGAACATTGTCGGCTTCCTCGGTGCGGGCAATCTCAAGCTTCTTCTCAATAGTCCGCAACCAATCATCTGCTTCCAAAGGATCAATAACTTGACTGAAGCTGGGAGGCTTAGTCCTCTGAAAGTCTGACAGCTTAGAGTGATGGCCATTCTGATTTCCATTTTGCCCAACCATAGCTTGCACACTTTTCAACAGCTCAATCAGATCGTTGTTTCTTCTTTCTTCGAACATGCGCATGATTTGTTCAGTGGATGGCAGATGTGGCGGTGGAGGCAGTGGTAGTGGATACGGCTCGAGGGAATGTCCTGCCTATCTTGCTGAGCGATGAATAGGGACATCCTCACCAGCGTGACTGCTGCTGCTTTCCTGCGTCATCCTTTTGTTTGTTTTTCCCAATATGAGGCAACCGAGATGAGAAACATCCAAAAATGGGAAGAAAAGCAAGCGACAAACCCGAAAGAAACCAGCAAAAACCAAGGCGAATAATAAAAAGTTCCAACATAATTATACATAGACTCATACATGAAAGGGAACATCATGAAGGGTTCGACTGCGCTCATACAAGAAACGAAACATCATGACAAGTACGACTACATCCGTACATCAAACATCATGACAACTGCAGATACTCGGACGATCTAGTGCTCTACTGGTCCTGCTGGGTCCTCTCCTGAGCCGGACTCAGGTCCTGAACTGATGATGTTAACGGAAACCTCTGGGATAAAGGTAACATGATGACCCTGCCACGAGGGCTCTCCCTCAGGGGCAGGTGCAGGGTGAGTCTGGAGCACCGGGGCTGTGGGTGTAGTGAGAAGTGAAGCCCACTCGGCAGGGGCACTGTGGGGAGTCACAGTCGAGGTGCCCGAGCTACTCAAAGGAGTAACCGGGGTAACTGGCGAGCTAAAAACTGGTGCAATATAGGGCGTAAATCCCCTGGAAGGTGGAGTGGGGTAGGACCTAGCGGCCACTAAAGCAGTGTGAGCACGAGTTAGCTCTCGGGCCAGATCATGAATCAGAAGATAACTAGCAGTGACATAGCGAGAAAGGTGGCTAGCAGCGCTATCGGCCGCCGGATCAACGACAGGAAAGCGGACACAACCATCATCATGCAGGGAGGGGTAGTGGGAGAAACCTGGGTGGGTGTGCATCTGGATCTCGTTATAGCGGAGCTCAATGAGAATCTCAAATGCAGCAAACTGAATAGCCTGAGCGGGTGTAGAAGCGAAACCACTCCTAGAAGAACGAGTAAGTGCTAGCTATCGTACTACAGCGCGGGTTAACCACCGCGTGATACTCATACACTGAATCTGCTAGGCGCTCCCGGTACACCCGATACACCGGGTCGTCGCCGTGAGGGTAGAGTCGAAGCCACACATGCCGAAGAAGGTGCGGTGAAGTGTACGGTGCCAGCTCCACCTGACACGCATACGGCACTGGAGCCATCTACACTCACAACCATTAGTCGGTTAGCAATAACAATACATCAAATGCATGCAATGCAGCAAGCAGATGCAAACGCTACCGGCACTCAAAAACCATCTATCTACCGTTTAACTAACACGTCGATGGTCTAGCGTGTCCTATAGTCAGCGCGGCTCTGATACCAAGCGTTGTGGCACCCCGGCTCAGAGCAAACAGTTTACCTTGCATTGCCAGCCCAGAGATCTAGTCTTCTGGCAAAACACAACCACTTGGTACAGAAAACAACCGCTTTATTGATGCTAGCGGAAACATAGGTTCAATATTACATCAGGTAGCGAGGCCAAGCGGCACACACGGTGCGGCTGAACAGTATGTACATTATTTAATGAACATGAAGGGGCCTCGATCACGACAACTACGCGGCAGCAGAACGACGATGAAGCGGAACTCCATAGCACAGGGACACCGATGTGGACATGATCTAGACACGGGTAGCACTCCGATCCGGTAAGACTTCCTGAAATCTGGCATGACACGCCAGGTCAGTACATTGAATGTACTTGCAAGCTCACAACAAGTAAAAGCATAATGGCAAACAATAATATGATAATTAAGCAGGTTAAATGCAAGTCTATAACAGACTACTCATGAAGTGGATCATGCTTGTGCACCGAGTCCCTCGGACTCTCTTACCAAACGGGTTACCTCATAACCACCATCATCATTTCGGTGATCACTCCCAGATCACAAATGAAACCAACACTTTGGTTAACATAACAATGACCATCTTCATGGTCTCAACAATCTCATCACATAACCAGTGCCAACCATATAACTGTAGTGTGCAAGATTAACTTAATCATGTTGATCCATGGTGTGACCTACTTATGAGCTGTGTCTGTAACTGAGGACGCGGCTATCGATAGATTTAATAAACACTCTGCAGAGGTTAGTACACTGTACCCACACCACGGAACCCATGGCTTCGCACTCCCGTTTGGGTGGACCAACGGCATTCCGACAAAACCAACCCATTGCCATGACACCCTCTTGGCCACTCCGACCAACTCCCCTCTGGGCTAAGTCCTGGGTGGCCCCGATGTCAACCAATGACATCCAACGGCCACCGTCGTGGCAAAACAATCAACGGTCCCAAACGGGGACAAGGTACCATAACAACAACGGGCACACAAGGTTATGCCTGCTTACCGGGCCAGGGTACCGCACGCCCATAACCTTCCCTCGTTGGAGGCACCGACCAGAGGCATGAAAACGGATCGAATAAGGGCCTTCCCATAAAGGCAAATGTGGTTGCACTGGGAAGCTCGATTCGGTGGCACCATGACTCGATCAACATTATGTTCAAGTTGAATTATTATCAGGTTTAACTTGAAATAACAAAACTCGAGTCATAGTATGCCATGAACATGCAACTATCTAACATGCACGATATCCACATAACACGAAAGTAAACGGATCAACATCATAGAATCATTCTACTTGCACTACTCATCACTTTAACTCACTAGTTTCAACTTCACTGGTTATCAATACCATCATTTTTAGTTATGCCATTAACATAGTAAAATCAATAACTCATATATGAAAATGATACCGACCATAACCAAACCATAGCCATACTACCAAAGTACTTCTACTGCCTCACACTAGTCCATGCACTCAAACACTACTGCAAACTAAGCACTTCAATCATGACAAAGTAAACTAGCATAAGCAATATTTATTACATGATTAAATGCATGAACTAAATCATATTCAAGTTGGAAAAATCATAATTATTGAAATGACATCATGCAAATATTTTTGTGGCTTGCCTTAGCACAGAGGAGGGTCACACTCCTCCTGGTTCTCCTCTAGGAAAGCTTCTCTTTCTGAAAATAAATAAAACAGCAAAAAGAAAACATCAAGAACATGTCTGAAATTCACCAAAAATTCTAGGCAGCAGAGAAAAATCTCAAATTTGGTGTGCTGCTAGAATTTTTCAATACAAACATAATGCAAAAAGAATCAATTTATTTGGACTTATGGTTTAGGAGTTAAGACTGGTCAAAGTTTCTGGTCAAAATTTGAATTAAATTCAAATAAAAAGAAAACCAGGGGGTGACGTCGAAGGCGTAATCCCGTGGGGCACCACCACTTATACCGCTTCGGGCGTGGGTGAGAGGCTGACAGTGGGCCCCCGCGGTCAGGTTTAGAGAGAGGGAGGGAAAACAGAGGAGGGGCGGCGAATCGCCAGTGATTCTCTGGCGAGGAGAGGTCGGCTGCCACCGTGGAGAGGGGATGGATGCGCAAGACAACGGCGAGCCTGTACGTACCCGAAACGTGGCTACGGGTGGACGGAGCATGTTGCGGTGGTCTTCTCCAGAGACATCGGCGGAGGGATCTCGTCGGAGTTGGCGATTTTGGCAAGGCAGGGCCGGTCCAGCAGCTCCAACAGCACCAACGCGCACCAGGGGTTCACCAGAGACACGCCGGAGGAGTTAGTCGAGCTCGAGAGGCTCTGGAGGAGTGGGAAGCAACAGAGGGGATCGCCGGTGAGCTCGGGTCGGGAACGGCGGCCAGAGGCCTGCCCGGCCGGGCTGCGGCTATCTACGGTGTCGTGGTGGTTGTGTGAGTGTGTTGCGATGCTCGGAGAGGCCGGGGAGGGGCTGTATTTATAGGCGGAGGGGAGGGGTCTCGGGCTCCACCGGAGCTCTCTGGAAATGGTGCGCGGCGACGAAGAGCTCCAGTGAGAGGGGGAGAAGAGGTCGGGGTTCACACGGCCACTTTGGGAGGGACGAGACGAGAACAGGGGCTCGGGTGGCGATGAGAACAGTGGCACGGGCGCACTGTACGCTTGGCCGCACCATGCCCGTGCTCGCTGCGGCGAGCTCCGGCGTCGGCGAGTGCCAGGGGGGTTAAGGGCTTCGGGACGAAGATGGTGGCGCGGTTTGGCAAGGTGCGGCGAGCGGGGAAGCGAGCATGAGCTCAACAGAGGCTCGGGCGCGACGCAGAGCGCGTCGGCCATATGCCAGCACGCTTGGATGAGCACGGTCACCGCGTGAACTCTGGCATCACGCCGCACAGTTGTGACGCCCCCAATTTAATTGTACACTAATCATGCACGCAAACGCAAAATTAGGGACTCACGGGAAGATATCACAACACAACTCTAAAAGTAAATAAGTCATACAAGCATCATAATACAAGCCAGGGGCCTCGAGGGCTCGAATACAAGTGCTCGATCATAGACGAGTCAGCGGAAGCAACAATATCTGAGTACAGACACAAAGTTAAACAAGGTGCCTTATGATGGCTAGCACAAACTGGGATACAGATCGAAAGAGGCGCAGGCCTCCTGCCTGGGATCCTCCTAACTACTCCTGGTCGTCGGCGGCGGCCTGCACGTAGTAGTAGGCACCCCCGATGAAGTAGGAGTCGTCGAAGGTGGTGTCTGGCTCCTGGGCTCCAGCATCTGGTTGCGACATCTGAGAAGAATGGAAAAAGGGGGAAAAGAGGGAGCAAAGCAACCGTGAGTACTCATCCAAAGTACTCGCAAGCAAGGATCTACACTACATATGTATTGGTATCAATGAAATGGGTAGTGTCTTTGGACTGAACTGCAGAATGCCAGAATAAAGGGGGGATAGCTAGTCCTATCGAAGACTACACTTCTGGCGACCTCCATCTTGAAGCATGTAGAAGAGAGTAGCAAGTGCAACATCAAGTAACATCGCATAGCATAATCCTACCCGGCAATCCTCTCCTCGTCGCCCTGTGAGAGAGCGATCACCAGGTTGTATCTGGCACTTGAAAGGGTGTGTTTTATTAAGTATCCGGTTCTAGTTGTCATAAGGTCGAGGTACAACTTCGGGTCGTCCTTTTACCGAGGGACACGGCTATTTGAATAGATAAACTTCCCTGCAGGGGTGCACCACATTACCCAACACGCTCGATCACTCTGGCCGGACACACTTTCCTGGGTCATGCCCGGCCTCGGAAGATCAACACGTCGCAACCCTACCTAGCCACAATAGAGAGGTTAGCACGTCGGTCTAAATCGTAAGCGCGCAGGGGTCTGGGCCCATCGCCCATTGCACACCTGCATGTTGCGTGGGCGGCCGGTGAGCAGACCTAGCAACCTCCATTACAAAGGAAGTTGCGTTACGCGGTCCAACCCAGCGCACGCCGCTCAGTCGCTGACGTCAAGAAGGCTTCGGCTGATACCACGACGTCGAGTGCCCATAACTGTTCCCGCGTGGTGGTTAGTGCGTATAGGCTCGTAGCCAGACTCAGATCAAATACCAAGATCTCGTTAAGCATGTTATTTTGAAGTAACCGCGGACACCGACCAGGGACCAGGCCCACCTGTCTCCTAGGTGGTCACAACCTGCCCTGTCGCTCCGCCACAAAGTAACACTCAGGGGCCGTCGAGAACCCAAGCCTACCACTACCTGGATGGAACCACCTGCCCCTTCAGCCCCCATCTCCGAACAGTAACATAGGTAGTGTAAAAGTATACAGTATATGTACCCGTGATCACCTCCCGAATGATCACGGCCCGATAGTATAGCATGGCAGACGGACAAGAATGTAGGGCCACTGATGTAATTCTAGCAACCTATACTAAGCAATAGGATTGCAGGTAAAGGTGTCAACAGTAGTAGCAAAGACAGGCTATGCAGCAGAATAGGATTAACCGAAAGCAGTAATAGCTACACTACTCTAATGCAAGCAGTAGAGGGAAAGAGTAGGCGATATCGGGATGAACAAGGGGGGTTTGCTTGCCTGGAAGCTCGGCAGAGAAGGACGGGTCGTCAACACCGTAGTCAACCGGGGCAGCAGCGGCGTCAGGCTCGTAGTCTACCGGAGAGAAGAGGGGGAAGAAATAATGACTACAATGCAAACAGATGCATTAAGATGCATGACATGATATTTAGCGGTGCTAGGGTGAGCTAACGCAGTACTAGGTGCTACTGGCGAAGGGGGAAAACATCCGCGAAAGTATTCCCGGTGTTTGACTTTTTCGGACAGATGAACCGGAGGTGGATTGTTGCATGTTCTCTATGCTAGGGACGTGTGGTGAACGAATGGACTGCGTATTCGGATTCGTCTCGTCGTTCTGAGCAACTTTCATGTACAAAGTTTTTTAATCGGAGTTTCGATTTATTTTATATAAATTTTCAAAGTTTTAATAATATTCTAAAATTAACAGATTAATCTAATTCAAAAAACATTTATTACGTCAGCATGACATCAGCGTGATGTCAGCGGTCAACGTGATCGTTGACCGGTCAAACTGACGTGCGGGCCCCGCCTGTCTGTGTCACATTATCCTAATTAACAGATTAGTTAGTTTAATTAGTTGATTAGGTTAATTAAACATAATTAGTTAAATTAAACAGAATTAATTCACTAATTAATTATTCTTATTTATTTATTTATTTATTTTTAGGATAATTAATTTCATGCCCCTAGTTGTGTCCCACTCGGCAGGTTTACCCCTAGTTTTCAAAAACCCTCGATTTTGCCCAAGCCTGTTTGCTCCTCTTATGAATTTGCCCTTCCGTCACGTTTCCATCCAGTTAGTGCCGTTTGACCGTGTGTTGACCGTCCATGGACTTTTCGATGGACCATTTTGCCCCTCCTTTCTTACTCTCTCAGCAGACACTTCCAAGTGGGACCATCACCAGAAAAAACCATCCCATATCCTCTCTTCCTTCTCTCGCATAAGTCAAACCCTAGCCCCAGATCCCATTCCCTCTCTCAAATCTTAACCCCCGAGTACCACCCTCAGTGCTCCACCGCCATGGTTTAGCGCAAGGCCACAGCGCAACCAGCCATGCCGGTGGCCGCGTGCGGGTCAATCCAGCCGAACTCGTCGGTGGCCAACCTCGTCGGAGTAATCACGCAGGTCTGGTGAGCTCCTCCCCTCGGACCAGTCTCCTTATTTTCTCCCCTGCTCTCTCTCTCTCTCTAACCTCACCTCACTCTCTTTTCTCTACCATGAGGAATCGACGACCGCCGCCGTTCTTCACCACCACCGGAATGCCACTGCATCCTCCTGGGTTGCCGCCGCCGGTCATGGACTCTGGCCTCTAGATCCAACCTGTCCCCGACAGGATCCGCCCGCCGTCGCCCCACCGGAGATCCCCAACGTTTGCTACTACCAACGCCATCCCCTGCATCGAGCTCCAGATCCAGTCTGTCCTCACCGGGATCCGCCCGCCGTCGCCGCACCGAAGATCCCCGACGTCCTCTACATCCAGCGCCATCCCCTGCATCAAGCTACTGCTCGAGCTCATCCTCCTTCTTTCTTCTCACGAGGAGGATTTCATGAGCTCGGCTAGAGATCTGCAACGGCTGCGTCCCCGTTGACCCTTCTCCATGGCAACGTGGGCCAGCCTCCATCGACGCCTCCCGCTGGCCCAGATCCACAGGGCCCCGAGGAAGGCCAGCGGGGATCCGGTTAGTGGTGGGGCCACAGATCTCGTCGGTGGCCAATTTAGGCGGCGGCCGAGGACCCACGGTGGCGATAGATGGTAGAGGAGGGTGGCGTGCACCTCCCTTGGGCCTCCTTCCACGCTGCAGCGGCGGTGGCCAAGCACCCGGCGAGCTCCGGCACCGATTCCATTGGCTCCGGCGAGCTCATCCTCGTCCTACAGAGGGCGTCCTTTAAATTGTTGACCTGATGTTTTTTAACACTTGACACAATGTAATTAGCTTGTATAGCTGGCAACTATGGACTGATGATTAAATATATTCGAGATGAGACCGACCTTAAGTAGGAGTATTGATTTTTGTTAATTAATGGGGTGTTTAATTAGTTTATGCAGTGTTAATTATTGCATAAAAAGTAATGCAAAATTGATATTATGTGTACAACATGGCAGTGTCCATTAGAGATATTTGGTCCATTGTGGGTCCCACATGATAGTGAGAAGAGAGAGAGGAGAGAGGGATGTTTTCTGAGTGATGGGTCCCACTTGGAAGTGTCTAGTGAGAGAGTGAGGAAGCAGGGGCAAAAATGTCCAACGAAAAGTCCATAGACGGTCAACACATGGTCAAACGGCACTAACTAGATGGAAACGTGATGGAAGGGCAAAACCATAAGAGGAGCAAGCGTGCTTGGGCAAAATCGAGGGTTTTCGAAAACTAGGGGTAAACCTGCCGAGGGTGACCCAACTAGGGGTATAAAATCAATTATCCCTTTATTTTTAAATTCTTTTCTTTTTCTTTTCTTTTCTTTTTGTTTTCTGGGGGTTGGGCCCCATGTGTCATAGTCACAGGGGGGGTGGGGGCCGGCCGTCAGTGGCCCAGGGGCCATAGCGGGCGCGCGGGCTACGGGCGCGGGCGCCCGGCGAGCGCGGGGCGGCGAGCAGTGGCGAGCAAAGGGCGAGGCGGGAGCGTACGCGGGGAGCGACGGGCGCGGTGGTGCGGTGGTGCGGTCGTGGGTGCGAGGGCAGGGGGCCGGCCGGCGCGGGCGCGGCCAGGGGAAGGCGGGCACGCGTGGTGAGCGCGGCGGAAGGTGCGGGCACGGCAGAGCAGCCACGACTGTAGTGCGCGGCGAGGGAAGGTGGGAGCGCCGGTGCGTGCGCTAGCGCGAGCGGCCGCTGGCCGGGACGAGCGATGGGGACGGGGGGGGCGGGGGAAGGGGAGGCCGGGCCTCTCACCGGCGAGCAGGGGATCGGGGTGGCGAGGCGCGATGAAGTGGCTCTGGGGGAGGGTCGGGACAGCCGGCGAGGTGGAGGGGTGACGGGTGATAGGCGGGGCATGAGGTCCGAGCGCGGCGAGCGGTGGACGGCGACGGGCGATCCGATGGAGGAGGGAGGGGGAGAGTGGGGGCGGATGGGGGGGCAGTGAGCGGTGAGGTTAGGGTGCGGGGGTGGGGGGGGGGGGGGTGGGGGGGAGTTCGGGGGGGTTATCACAGAAGGGTGGGAGGCTGGAAGAATGGGACGAAAGAGGGCTTTAGAGGGACGGGTTCGGACGCGTTGGGGGGGGGGGGTTGTTTCTTTTCCCTTTTACATTTTATTTTCTGTTTTAAATTTTTGCTACTGTTTTCTATTAAACGATAAAACTAAACGAGTTTTGGTAGATATGAGACTTGTCTCATAAATCAAGCACATTATTTCTAGGAGTCACAAAAAGTTTGAGGCCAAAAGGAGTTGTCTAACCATTTTTATAAATTGGAAAGGCCAATTTTAATAGAGGCTGGACCACTAAATAAATTTCCAGAGGCACTTGGGAATCCAAAAGAGATTGGTTCCAACATGACAAATAACCAGAGATTATTTGCCACACTTTGAACATTTTAGTTTTTATGTTTGAAAACTTTTATTCTTTGACCCGATTTTAAATTTGAATTTAAACAAGGGTTTGAATCAACACGAGTTTATCAACTGTAATCATGGTGACATGGCAACATTAGTAGAGGTTTACTGTAGCTTAATTATCCGGGCGTTATAATTCTCCTCCACTACAAGAAATCTCGTCCCGAGATTTAAGAGGCGGAGTAAGGGGGAAAGGTCTGGTTACGAAATTCTAATGGATCTTCTCGGTCTTGGATGCTCTTCTCGAAGAAGTTAATCCCTTTCGTTGATGTCTTCAATTCTCTATTTCAGTTCATCATGATGAAGTTGACATCCTTTCTTCGGGAACTCCATCGTACTTACGGTAGAATAAAGGGTGGGTATTCCGGGGGAACGGGCCTCTGCAAGGTTGACTATCTGGTCGATAACATCATGGAAGGTGGCAGAGAGTAACTCTCGAATTGAAACTTAAGTAAATATTGAGAGCAAAGAAAGGAGGTATTATGGGAAGTCTCGAGCAGGCATGCAATCGTTCGATGCCTGAAACAGGGCGTGAAAGGGGTTCAAGGCAACGGGAATAAGTATTGTGTCTGATAGCAGAATTGATGATCTCTCAAAAGGTGGCTCGTGAATTACATACGAGGCCACACGCGAGGAACAAATTCGGTAGCTGGGATGTACAGAAAAGTCAGGTTTCGATCCTGTGGAACTGTGGGTTATGGGCCCACCATGTGGGTTAAAGGTAGGAAGGGCGCTGACATCTTGCACGGTCATGATAGCGAGGCATGTCAGATGATAGCCTGTCAGTTATGTTGGCAACAACGTTGGTACCAAGGGCGAGGGACGAAGAGCACCATTTTCCTGCTCGTTGAACGAGGCAGACCAATAGGCAAAGTTCTCGTCCATCGGTGGCTACCGAAATGTCATCAACAATAGGAACAGGGTCTTACTGGCAGAGTTGTACACCGAGGTGTTTGCATAAGCAGGAAAATATTATTGCTTAGATCATATAGATCACAAGAAAGGTTAAACAAAACAATGGAAAGGAAAATGTGATTATCAGGTTAAACAGAACAATGGAAAAGGAAAATGTGTTTAAACACCTATATCAGGAGTATATCCTGCCCAAGGGCAAACAGAGCATGATATCCATGACCATATAGAAAGTAGAAAACCACTTAGGTAAGGGGAAAGGAATTTCATGACATTACCCATACAACGGTGTCTGGATAATTGATAAAGAAAATTTAGCATTGTGCTTCAAATGCTCTTATTGAAAATCGGAGTACCACAGACATGTATCGAGATAGCATTGACATGGTCTTCAAGCAAAGGTCGGACTTTGGATACACAAAGGATTCATCAGGAACAACTTATAGAATAAGTCTTACAATTTCCTCATGAAAGAATGGTTAACCTTGCTAAAAAGGAAACTATAACAATAGGTCCTCCGGCCAGGTGTGCTAGGCATGACATCACCTTACCGGCTCATATAAGGACCAAATCTATAACTCTTGGAAATATGTTCCTACCATCATATCTAACCGAGATTCGGATCCGATTGGTGTTAGGATACCTGAGAATAAAAAGGTGCCACACAAATTGACGAGATGACATTGCAAGATTCTCGGGAAATGAACTATGGAAGCAAGTTCCGAATCATGAGTTCATCATTAACCCAAGGAAAGGATGAGGAGGTAGCTGATGGACTCAACGATAATTCATCGAGATTTCCAAAGGATGGATTTCCACAATTATGTGAACAAGGAGATAATATTGGACATACCGAAGTAGATAACGAAGTATGTTCAAGGAGAACATCCACGAGTAAACATTGATCGAAATGTGCACCTGGTAGGATGGACTAAGTAGCACGATCGATGTTAGAATGGTGATTCAATAACGAATAGACTAAGAATCAAGCTATCAACCATTAACTTCAAGAAATAGGGTTGCTAGAAGTTTTGGACTTACACATCACAGTCCATTTGTCGGGATTCCGGTTAGAAACAATACGGGGACCAAGAAAAGAATGGTGATTGTGAGAAGTATCACTATACCAAGAATTCTTAAGAGGTGGAGCAATCCTCGCAACATCCTTGACATAAAATTCAGTAATACTTCAAGGTAGAACATAATACAAACTGGATAGCAAAGAGCTCCATAACATGAACAAGTTTGTGTTGGAGGGAAGGCAGTAATGTTGTCGATGATAACACAAATCATCGAGGGGCAAGGATGGTATTTCTCATCATGAATTCAATTGATATCCTGGAGAAAGCTCAGAATGCTGATGAAGATCATGACACATTTGTCGAAAGATTCCATGAAGATGTAATCGATCGGCGATGACATCAAGTCAAAGGAATGATGAAGCGAAAGGTTATTGGAACCATGGGTTCGACACAAACTCGAAATCAAGTTTGCTGTTAAAGGTGGAGCGATATGATGAGGAAGATCGACGTAAGCTTAGCTCATCATCGAGAATTGTGCTCCGGGAAGAAGGACCAGGTAGCACAGTTAAAATTAGCACGAAAATGATGTAGCCGATCAGGCTAGGAATGACATGATGGAGTATTAAACTTGTAAGCAATGAAGATTTCTAATATTTATTGAATCACAGTGTGGACTCGATTCACTACTCGGCGTTCTCGGTTGACGACAACCCAGAATCCGTGGAGTGACTATGACAGGGAGAGGTACTACTTCATCAGAAATTCATAAGATGTAGTGCGATGGCGTGATATCCTCGAGATACCAGGGGGTAATACTCGAAGGCAGATCAAAATAGTGGTTGGGCAGGCGTATTGATCTGCAGAAGACAAGTGCTTTAACTTGTCCGAGAAATGGGATCAAAGAAGAACAATACGATCGAAACCATGATTGCAAAAGACCAAATCCCAGATATAAGATGGACTTATACCAAGGGGATAATTATTATTACAAGAAGCTTCTATGATAAGTACCACATCGTGTCCATGGGCATGAACGCAAAGGTTCAAGGTCGACTCCCACTTCTCCAATGCATGACCATTCATTTACTGCTCTATTAAAAATGAATTGAGTGTGAAAACCTACCTGGTGAATTACCAGAGGAGTATAACCCGTGAAAACCTTCGGGTTCACATAGATTAAGGAAGGCATAGGTTCAACCCATTGGGGCATCTTAGGAACATATACCACAAACTTAAAGAGTAAATAGCACAAGCTCGAAGGTAGAGCATGGTTGACAAAAGGAGAGAATACAATTTACTAAAGGCATTATGTATCAGGGAAGAACTCACAAGGTGATTAAATATGAGGGGCACTGTCGGATAATAATCCAACAACAGATCTGGTGGTCCACAAGGGATCTGATGTGAGCATCAGCACCCAACCAGAAGAAGAAAGAATGCAAGGAGATCAGATGATAGAAACGACTGACTAATTCAAAGCTCAATTGCACAGGAATTATGAATTCCAAGTTAAGGGATTAGAAGCGATGCTCTGATTAGGGATGGATAAGTTGAGTAGGCTTAGGGGTACAATCGATGGCAATTTGATAGGTCGAGATCCAGCTCATGTTTAAAATGACATCTGAGCCAGAAAGATAATTTTATAAGGATCAACTGATGATTGAGGGCATTCGCACACATTGAATCAATGGACCCAAGATGATAAGGACAAAGGACGTCAATGAAAACTGCTAGGCATTTGGAATTAACCATAATGCAGGCAGACAAGAATTTCAAGAGCCATAAGCTGCAGAGGATTCTCGAAAGATCGGATAGTATTTCGAAGAATTTTGTGAAACATCTGAACAACTGGGGAGAAACAAATCCTCGGTATGTGTGAGGATTAATTTGTAGGTGTATTCAGGCGACAAGGAATGGCAAGGCAGTAAGCTCAAAGGATTCTCGGGACAATGTAGAGTATTTCGGGGCATCTTGTAAGAACAAGAGCAATTGGGAAAGAATGCATGAACGACATGTGTATGTAGTTATCCATAGGATTTGACGGGGGAAGGGAATTGCAAAAGCGATGAGCACATGTTTTCGAGTGAACATCGGAGAGTATCTTCAAAGTCTTCTGGTGGAGCACGCGATCATCTGGAATGAGGGGCTCTCCGGGAGAAGTAGTTACGAGAACCTAGTGTTAGAGTTACCAAAATCGTTTAACCCGAAATAGAAGAGATATCAGAGTCCCAGAGTATAGATGAGGAATAAAAAATCCTAAAACAACCTAATGGCGACGTGGGCCCGTAAGCCACACAGCCATGTTAGTAAAAGTTTTGCAATGACTAGACTCGACTTCGGCCTAGGAGTTTGGAAGGGGGATTCCTATAGGCAGTCGGCTCTGATACCAACTTGTGACACCCCTGATTTAATCGTACACTAATCATGCACGCAAACATGTACGATCAAGATCAAGGACTCACGGGAAGATATCACAACAAAACTCTAAAAGTAAATAAGTCATACAAGCATCATAATACAAGCCAGGGGACTCGAGGGCTCGAATACAAGTGCTCCATCATAGACGAGTCAGCGGAAGCAAAAATATCTGAGTACAGACACAAAATTAAACAAGGTGCCTTAAGATGTCTAGCACAAACTGGGATACAGATCGAAAGAGGCGCAGGCCTCCTGCCTTGGATCCTCCTAACAACTCCTGGTCGTCGGCGGCGGCCTGCACGTAGTAGTAGGCACCCTCGGTGAAGTAGGAGTCATCAAAGGTGGCGTCTGGCTCCTGGGCTCCAGCATCTGGTTGCGACATCCGAGAAGAATGGAAAAAGGGGGAAAAGAGGGAGCAAAGCAACCGCGAGTACTCATCCAAAGTACTCGCAAGCAAGGATCTACACTACATATGCATTGGTATCAATGAAATGGGTAGTGTCTGTGGACTGAACTGCAGAATGCCAGAATAAAGGGGGGATAGCTAGTCCTATCGAAGACTACACTTCTGGCGACCTCCATCTTAAAGCATGTAGAAGAGAGTAGCAAGTGCAGCATCAAGTAACATCGCATAGCATAATCCTACCCGGCGATCCTCTCCTTGTCGCCCTGTGAGAGAGCGATCACCGGGTTGTATCTGGCACATGAAAGGGTGTGTTTTATTAAGTATCCGGTTCTAGTTGTCATAAGGTCGAGGTACAACTCCGGGTCGTCTTTTTACCGAGGGACACGGCTATTCGAATAGATAAACTTCCCTGCAGGGGTGCACCACATTACCCAACACGCTCGATCACTCTGGCCGGACACACTTTCCTGGGTCATGCCCGGCCTCGGAAGATCAACACGTCGCAGCCCTACCTAGGCACAACAAAGAGGTCAGCACGCCGGTCTAAATCCTAAGCGCGCAGGGGTCTGGGCCGATCGCCCATTGCACACCTGCATGTTGCGTGGGCGGCCGGTGAGCAGACGTAGCAACCTCCATTACAAAGAAAGTTGCGTTACACGGTCCAACCCGGTGCACGCCACTCAATCGCTGACGTCAAGAAGGCTTCGGCTGATACCACGACGTCGAGTGCCCATAACTGTTCCGCGTGGTGGTTAGTGCGTATAGGCTCGTAGCCAGACTCAGGTCAAATACCAAGATCTCGTTAAGTGTGTTATTTTAAAGTAACCGCAGACGCTGACCAGGGACCAGGCCCACCTGTCTCCTAGGTGGTCACAACTTGCCCTGTTACTCTGCCACAAAGTAACACTCGGGGCCCGTCGGGAACCCAGGCCCACCACTACCTGGATGGAACCACCTGCCCCTTCAGCCCCCATCTCCGAATAGTAACATAGGTAATGTAAAAGTATACAGTATATGTACCCGTGATCACCTCCCGAGTGATCACGGCCCGATAGTATAGCATGGCAGACGGACAAGAATGTAGGGCCACTGATGTAATTCTAGCAACCTATACTAAGCAATAGGATTGCAGGTAAAGATGTCAACAGTAGTAGCAAAGACAGGCTATGCAGCAGAATAGGTTTAACCGAAAGCAGTAACAGCTACACTACTGTAATGCAAGCAGTAGAGGGAAGAGTAGGCGATATCGGGATGAACAAGGGGGGTTTGCTTGCCTGGAAGCTCGGCAGAGAAGGACGGGTCGTCAACACCGTAGTCGACCGAGGCAGCAGCGGCGTCAGGCTCGTAGTCTACCGGAGAGAAGAGGGGGAAGAAACAATGAATACAAGGCAAATAGATGCATGACATGATATTTAGCGGTGCTAGGGTGAGCTAACACAGTACTAGGTGCTACTGGCGAAGGGGAAAAACATCCGGGAAAGTATTCCCGGTGTTTGACGTTTTCGGACAGATGAACCGGAGGTGGATTGTTGCATGTTCGCTATGCTAGGGACGTGTGGTGAACGAATGGACTGCGTATTCGGATTCGTCTCGTCGTTCTGAGCAACTTTCATGTACAAAGTTTTTTCATCGGAGTTACGGTTTATTTTATATAAATTTTCAAAGTTTTAATAATATTCTGAAATTAACAGATTAATCTAATTCGAAAAACATTTATTACATCAGCATGACATCAGCGTGATGTCAGCGGTCAACGTGATCGTTGACCGGTCAAACTGACGTGCGGGCCCCGCCTGTCAGTGTCACATTATCCTAATTAACAGATTAGTTAGTTTAATTAGTTGATTAGGTTAATTAAACATAATTAGTTAAATTAAACAAAATTAATTAACTTAATTAATTCACTAATTAATTATTCTTATTTATTTATTTTTAAATTCTTTTCTTTTGTTTTTGTTTTCTGGGGGTTGGGCCCCACGTGTCATAGTCACAGGGGGGGTGGGGGCCGGCCGTCAGTGGCCCAGGGGCCATAGCGGGCGCGTGGGCGCGCGAACTACGGGCGCGGGCGCCCGACGAGCGCGGGGTGGCGAGCGAAGGGCGAGGCGGGAGCGTACGCGGGGAGCAACGGGCGCGGTGGTGCGGTGGCGCGGTCGTGGGCGCGAGGGCAGGGGGCCGGCCAGCGCGGGCGCGACCAGGGGAAGGCGGGTGCGCTTGGTGAGCGCGGCGGCGGGGTGCGGGCACGGCGGAGCAGCCGCAGCTGCAGTGCGCCGCGAGGGGAGGTGGGAGCGCGGGCGCACGCGCTAGCGCGAGCGACCGCTAGCCGGGACAAGCGACGGGGACCGGGGTGGAAGGGGAGGCCGGGCCTCACCGGCGAGCAGGGGATCGGGGTTCGGCGAGGCGCGATGAAGCGGCTCGGGGAGGCGGTCGGGGACGGCCGGCGAGGTGGAGGGGCGACGGGTGACGGCGGGGCGACGAGGTCCGAGCACGGCGAGCGGCGGCGGCGACGGGTTCGGGCCCGAGTCCCATTGGACGGGAGGGAGTGGGGAGGAGTGTGGGGGCGGATGGGGGGGAGTGAGCGGTAGGGTTAGGGTGCGGGGGTGCGGGGGGGTGCGGGGGTGGGGGGGGGTTATCCAGCGGGTGGGCGGCTTGGGTGGGGTGGGGCCGACTGGGCGCCAGTAGCTAGTGGGCGGGTGCCCCAGCGTGGGGGGGGGGCGGGGGGTGTTTCTTTTCCCTTTTACATTTTATTTTCTGTTTTAAATTTTTGCTACTATTTTCTATTAAACGATAAAACTAAACGAGTTTTGTTAGATATGAGACTTGTCTCATAAGTCAAGCACATTATTTCTAGGAGTCACAAAAAGTTTGAGGCCAAAAGGAGTTGTCTAACCATTTTTAGAAATTGGAAAGGCCAATTTTAATTGCAGCTGGACCACTAAATAAATTTCCAGGGGCACTTGGGAATCCAAAAGAGGTTCGTTCCAACATGACAAATAACCAGAGATTATTTGCCACACTTTGAACATTTTAGTTTTTATCTTTGAAAACTTTTATTGTTTGACCCGATTTTAAATTTGAATTTAAACGCGGGTTTGAATCAACACGAGTTTATCAACAGTAATCGTGGTAATGTGGCAACATTAGTAGAGGTTTACTGTAGCTTAATTATCCGGGCGTTACAGCAGTGCATTAAATTCATGTCTGGCGTGTAGTCCTTGCTAGTTTGTGTTGATCCAAGGTCTTGAGTTGATCACAGGTCGACTATGCTAGAGTGTAGCATCCTGGCAAGTTTCTGGACAGAAACTTGTTAGGTTAAAAGAGCGAAATCTAGAAGGAGTTTAGGGCAATTCTTTGGAGGTTAAGGTTTTCTTAGGAAGGTAATGAGGCCATAAAAATTTCAGCTTCATTGGATCAAGGAAAAATACACTTCATGTAGAAAGTGCATTTTCTGGCCAGAACAGAAAAGATTTTCTGTAGAAAAAATATTCCAAATAACTATGAAATATTTTTGCACAGGGAGGTGTGCCAAGGTCCAAAGAATATTCAGGAATTTTCTTAGATTTTTGTCGGCAAGAAAAATGAGGGTTGCTTTGGAGCATATGTAACTGAAGGGTGGTTTCAGAGAAGAAATGAATATTTTTCATTATTCCTATGGACATTTTGTGGAATATCAGAGAGGAAATGATGTGTTTGAGAGGGAGGTGAGTCACTTGGGTGAAAATCAAGGAAATGCCCAAGTGTTTAACTCCAACTGAGTTGATTCAAAACTCCAAATTCAAACAAAAAGGCAATGAAATCCAGAAAAAGAAAAAGAGCAAAAACCAGGGTGTCACACTGTTTAAGTAAATGATGAAAGATTTCGATAGATAAGTGCTACTCCAAATCTGAAGTCCACAATACCCGAACAAACTGGGGTCTCGGCTTCATTACTACATGCATACTCTAAAGACTTGAAAACCCCCATAAAGATCGAAATCATCATACAGGGCGACAGGACGAATACTCACAGGAGCGGCCTCGCTGGTTCCTTCCTTCATCCGGCTAGCTGGAAGAACATCCTTGTTGAGATCAACTTTTTCAGCGTCTTCATTTTGACTACTTGCAATGAAGTATAGCAGCTCCAGTAGCTCATCTCTCATCGTACCAACTGGATCAGAACAAGGCGGCGGATGGGAAGCAGGGAGACCGGGAGAGAATGGGAGAGTGATTTTGTAGAGAATGGGAGAGTGTTGTTGTACTACGAGAGGGGTGAGGCTCACTTTGGTGAACCTAACACGCCGCCGAGACTCTTGTGTCACCTCATGTGCAGCGTGTTGTCATGACAATTCAATGTGAGGACATGATGAATAATTTGACCAATGTATACTAGTACTACTATACTACTTACTAGTCATAGTTAGTGTCACGTTTTAACCATAGGTTTAACTAACAAAATGTCAATGCATGTCATCGAAAATTATACCATTGGAAACTATGTTCAAATACGAATGCAACGATACAATTTTTTGTGACATGCATTAACATTTAGTTAGTTAAATTTATGGTCAAAATTTGACACAAATTACTAAGGGGACCAATAAACCAGGAGGGAGGTAGTAGTACGAGTAGCGCAATATACGGTATAGAGGACTACTAGTACTACAAATTTAGAAATGGAGTACGAAGTTACAAGGCCGTGCGACAGACTTTGTAGGCTACATGAGTAATACAAAATATAATTCCCATTGGACAACACTTTCACCAACAAGTACGCACTTGAAGCCTAACTGATATATATGGCTTCTGCACAGCATCTCCATCATCATTATCAGTACATGATATGCAGGTGAGTTAGGACGCACTTGATCTCAGAAAGGTATCTATCCTTCAAACTAACTACAGTACATAATATCCAACAAAAGAGGGTCATGCTACAGCAGCAGGATACATGGCTCAGTCTAGATATCACTACGAATCAAGTTGTGCATATTTGTTGTTGGCATGAACCACATCGCCGCATGTCGGGTTTGCATAAGCCATTCATCGCTTGGAAGCTTGATGCCTTTCACACACTGAAGATCATCTAGCAACAAGTTGTGTTGACGAATCTCTGGATATGGTGGTTCATGAAACCCATGGTACGATGTGTAAACACAGTTCCCCCCTGGTGAATGGAAGTTGCATAGCACGGTAATTATCACCCATGATATGATTTATGACTGGTCGGATGATCGGATAATTGAGCCCAAGGAACATGGAGTGGTTGCCGAGGCTGTAGATCCATCTCCAGTTGAATACGCCTGGCTCAATGGAGCTGGGATCTTTCTCGAACATAAAGCAGCCATAGCCATCACAGTCGCAAACGCCCCAGGAATTGTACTGCATGTGGTTTGATGAAATGGTTTGGTCAATTTGGTATGTGCGAATGAGCATCAAATGCCCACCGTTAGTTGAACGAGCGATAAACCACCACCCATTGACTTGTATATTTCCATGTCCTGGAATTATGAAGGCCAGCGCATTTGTGTCTGCTGCAACAAATCAAATTAGAGACCAAAAGGACAAAAATATACAATCATGTTCAAAGTATGTGTGGAATTAAGATTATTATGACAGTGACACAGATCATAGCCAGAGAATTGCAATGCCGTGGTCATAATCATACCCCAAGTTAAAAAAATTAAGCCAATGAATTTCATATTCTAGCAATATGTCATGGTTCAAACATCATGTAAAAATGAGAGGAAAACAGCTACGCCAGGGCCTACTCATATTCTACCATAGCAGTTACTACTGTTCTCATATCAACTCTAACAATAACATGCGTGGTTATAAAAATCTTGGAAATGAGAGTAACATATAGCAATCATGAGGTTATACTCATAATATCTATTCTAACAATCATTAGATGCTAATTGTTCTCATATCAACTCTAACATTAACATGTGTGGTCATAAAAATGTAGGAAATGAGAGGAACATATAGCAATGACGTGGTTATAGACATACTATCTATTCTAAATTTCTAACAATCAACAGGCAGTCATATTCATAAGGTAAAGATGAGATGACATAGAACACTTACACGACGATAAATTCCACCAGTATATGCAGCCAATCTGTGCGTCGACCGCGTAAAGGATGCCATCATGCACTATAGCATCAGACAGAAATAGAGGGTCGATGGGATTGATGGTGAGCCATAACCATGTATGACGACCGGATTCCAGATAGACTAATCCTGTGTCGAACAAGGCAATGAGCTTGTAATCCATGTAGTCTTCTGATGGTGTGGGCACTTCACAGATTACAACCTTCAGCAAACGGAGGTCATAACAGAAGCTCGATGCGTCTCATGCGTAGTAGGCAGGAGTATCCGATGGGCCGCGAGGCTCAATGCTGGCGGTATCCAATGATGGAAGGGTGATCTCTCGCTGGGTGTAGATATCCACGAGACGCCATGGACTACCATATTTGTGGATGAGGACGATCTAGTTGGCCTTCATGCCCGCCCAGTAGTGGCCGCGCATGAAGGACATGTGGGCGGGTAGTGGTAGCATGTTGAGGGGCACGATGACAACCTCTGTAGGATCGTCAAGTCGGTGTCTGGGCCACCTGGGAGGATCGGGCATCAGCAAGCAGGGTGTCTTGAAAAGGGCCGGCCGGTTGCAGATGAGTACACAATACATAGACACCGAGCATGCAGCCAGACGCACGGTGCTGAGCACGTCCATGTGATTACAGATTTGCTCCTAGAGAACATCAGGGACGGAATTCCAATCACAGCTCTGCATGTCAGTCGGTTCTGCCATAGGGTTTTTAGGGCGCTGAGTGATTGGGGTTTTGGTGCCTGCGAGTGAGCAGGGAAGTGGATTCAGGCGGGCGAGCGAAGACGATGGTGTGTGTGGCCGAGCAGTGAGCGGGGGGATATGGTACGCGTGAGCTACCGAGGAAGATGGTGCGGGCGGGTGAGCAGTGAGCGGGAGGGAAATGGTGTGCGGCCGACGATGGGGAAGAGAGGAGGAAGAAGAGGGAAAGACGGGCAAGAAAGTGCAGTAAATCTCAATTCTACTAGTACTACTACCAGGATATACCGTCCTTCGGAGTGTAAATAGTTAAGCCGATGACATGTGGGTCTATCTTAAGAGGGCCCATATGTCAGTTAATGGAAGAGGGAGGTGAGTAGGCGTATTTGCGGAAGCGTGCTCCACTAGCAAACATGATGGCAGTATAGGATAAGGCTGATTTAGTAACACCAACACACTAGCTTAGCTTATTAATTAAGTGGCCCATCTGCTGCAGCGTGTATTGTCACTTCACTGTGAAGACTAGTTGAATAGTTCTCTCTAACCGAGATGGGGGAATAATAGATCGCCAAGACTTCCTATCTATAGTATCCCTATGCCTCTACTCTCATCCTGTCCAACAACAAGAACCATTGGCCAAGGCACCCGACGCCAATTATGTAGCAGTACTATTAGTACTACCTACTCCCCCTTTCCGGTTTATATACAGGTCAATAAAAAAATCATCAACCAAGTTAGTAGTCAATAATGGGCTCGTTTTCCTCAAGAAAATTGTGTTTAGGAACGTCTTAATTGGAATGCATGCGTGAAGAACAAAAGACCAGAACTTTTACATGCATTGGTGAGTTTTCTCTTATTCTTGCATGCAACGTTTTAATGAAGCTTGAAATATGAACATGTCAATGGGAGGGAGTAGAAGCCTCTTGCATGCATGCATGCATGCAACACTCACACGTACACATGCACGCACGCAACACTCACGCATCCATGCGGCACACAGCACAAGACGCAACACACACGCTCACGCTCAAGTGCTCAACCTACTCCCTCCATTCGTGAAAGACTGTACATATAGAGATTTACACATTGACCAAGAGGAACCGGAACTCCATGGCATAATTAACGCCCAAAAGTAGCAGAATTATGTGTGCATGCGACCATTGAGAGAAGATTAAATGAAGGTTGTTGCATGCTACAACTAAGGATAGACATGCAGCCTATAACTAGAGCACAAGTTGGTGCATTAGTCAATCATTACCGATTAGATTAAAGGCTAAGTGCATTGGAAGTGTAGATGTACACTCTTTGTTGGAAAAATTTATAATGCTAGATGTACAGTTTTTCACACACCGAGGGAGTGCACGTGCATGCACTCACATACACAGCCAGGGTGGTTCGCGCGCAAGGGTTGGACTCCTGTCGCGCCTGCGTAAAGTTTCGTTTAACTGATTTCTTTGCTCTGCCAGCTGACAGGTGGGACCTAAAAATCAGGTGTCAATTTATCCAGTCAAGAAAAGTGCCACGTCGACTATGTGGCCGGTCAGCAGGGTGCAATACGGTGCTCTACGGTGAGCTAGTGACCGTATAATCACCGCAAAACTATATAGTGACCGTAATGAGCGTGTTGTTACATACGTTGACCACCAGTGTATTTTTCTCATTTCAAATTAAGCCATAATATTAACCGAAAAGGACGCAGTATGGACTACTACTTTGATGTGTCCCGTCAACTCGCAGAACGAGGAGAAGCTTGCTTACTACGCCCTCTCCCTTGCCCACGCGCGGTGGCTCACAGGACGAGGAGAAGCTTACTTACTACGTACGCCTACGCCCTCTCCCTCGCCCACGCGCATGGTGGCTCGTAGGACGAGGAGAGGGTTTTGACTACAGCGCCCTCTCCCTCTCCCTCGCCCTTGCCCTTGCGGTGGGCGTGCAGCAGTTCATTCGGTGTCAGATTGCCCGAAGCATATTGTACTGACATTGTTGGACCTTCCGAAGAGGCGAAGAGCCAAGTGCAAGGTTCACAGGAGTACAAACTGTTGAACCTCCTGAAGAGGCGAAGAGCCAAGCGCAAGGTTTATAGGAGTTGTCATCCTAGTACTACAACTATAGTGAACGATTGCTACTGTATGATGCCGCCACGTCACCTATAGCCAAAGTTGTGCCACCTTTTTTTCTCACAGAGCGTGTTGGAGCCCGTGCAACAGCCACACAAGTTGCACGTACACATAACATATTTAGTAGTAATAAATTCTAAAGGACAAATGCCAGCATGCCACACCAGTTCATCTCCACTTCATGTGATAAATTTGTGCACGACTACTCTACATATATTTACAGCGCTACCATTCACAATTTACCATACTCCACTTACACGTTATAGATGGGCTCCATGTCCTCCTCCAGGTTCCAATCCCACGTGTTCTTCAGAGATGGCACGATCCATAGCGGTGGGCAACAGGAATCATTGTCGCAGCTTTCTAGTCCGGTTCGACATGATGGAGGCTCATCCAAGCTGAAGTGGCATAAATCAGAGATAGCGTGTCCCAGCATGTCGTTCATTCGGCGGTGCGCACTGAAGACACAACCATGCTTCATGAACGGCAGGCCTTCGGTGTCGTGCACGAAAGCTGGCATCTTCTTCACAATGGGGTAGCTGTCCCCAATGAAAAGCAAGTACTCTCCAAGAGTGTTCCTCAGCACCTACAGCATCATGGGGGTCGAACTCGGCGTCATTCATCTGGTACACACGGCATCTCAGATCTGGACACATGGTGATGTACAAGGTCAAGGTCCATGCATGATAGTGTTGTGCTCAAATATGGCGGTCAGTAATATTGTGCAACAAGTAGTACTACTCCAGTATAGAGGAAGTAAAATAACCGGCTTATTATATATAGCCACTCTTGGCTACATGGATGAGATAGTAAGACATGGAAAAACAAAAATGGTGGGAGCTAGTGGGTTCAAGTCTTCAAGGGCCTAGCTAGCTATAGGCGTCCTCCAAGGTAAAAAGTACTAGTAGTACTAGTAAGTACTCACTACTACAATGAAAGAGAAGGCGAGAGGGTCAAAAAATCTAATACTAAATTGTAGTACTAGTACTAGTAAACATGCCCCAGTCAAGAAAAGAAAAGAACTAACAAGTACTACTACTCTAACACACAGCAATGAGAAAGTGGAATACCTAGGTAGATGGTGATGGTCCGATCGTGGTAGATCGTGTGACCATGTTGCACATCAGTGGTACCATGGGTAATGACTGCTAAGATAGTTGATCCCAATATGCCAAAGTCAGCTACAAGGTTCCAGATTAGACCAAATCGCAGATGCAAATGCACATCCAGGATCGGCAATCTTATTTTGATCGGGGGATGACTGGTCCCTGCAAAATAATGGAGTACCGTTAGGGATGCAAATGATGGTTTGTGCATTCCGTTTGTAATCTCCTGTACTGTAGGATGGCAACCAGATGAAACAAGTCCCCTGGCGTGTCACTGCGAAGATGCGGCCTACATGGCACATGCGTCTTCGAACGTGTAGGGATACAAATCTGCCGTGGCCAACATGTGTCAG
This sequence comes from Thinopyrum elongatum, assembly GCA_011799875.1. Taxonomy (NCBI): domain Eukaryota; kingdom Viridiplantae; phylum Streptophyta; class Magnoliopsida; order Poales; family Poaceae; genus Thinopyrum; species Thinopyrum elongatum. The sequence goes on along the minus strand of CM022298.1, from coordinate 115,817,049 downwards.
CCTCTGCCGTTACGGCCTTTTGTATTGATGGCAATTCTTATGTCGAACACCACGATGAGATAGTAATCGTCATAGCTGCGTGGCTTTGTCGGCAGGTCCGCAATTGCTATCTTCTTCAATCTCATGTGGGCATCATCATACGTATTGAAGCCCAGCCAGTTCGGAAGGCTGATCCCAATGGTGGAGAAGGGGTCTACGGGAATGGCCGCACTGCTGTGGATGTTGTGCAAAATGATGGTGGTATCCGGCCGGAGGTATGCAAGCCAATCTCCATTGGCACCAACCCTGACCTATATATAACACGGTGGGTAGTGGAGAAATTACGGGATGGAATAACTAAGTACTATATTTAGAATATACACTACATGATCAAACTCCATGACTGACCTGCTCATCGGACAAAATCTGACTACCTCTCAACGTCGGCAACTCTAGCGGAGTCAACGTGCAACCACGGCCAGGTAGTGGTGGACTGTTCGATGGATTGTCCCATAGAATAACCTTTTGCTCGAGAACGCATGGAAGACCAACAAGCATGGCCTTTTCCCAAGCCTGTTTACGCACCGTCTTAAAAAAGTTGGTGCAGGAAGCATCGAGTCTTGCGGCGGTGAGGACGTTAGAGCGGCGTGTGATTTCTCCTAGAGGATCATCGTCCAAGGTCTCCCAGCCCCGACGAGGAGGAGAACCGCCTGGTGAATCCATGGCAGCATCGACGAACTGCCTTGGTCTCTTCGGGGGGAGGGGAACTAGCCAGGAGGAGATAAGAGCATAACCACAGGGCCTCGTCCCTTCGTTAAGCAAGTTATGCGGGCACGCATAGTGGTAGTGCAATGGTGCGGTTATTATTTACAACGTAGTACTGTAGCGGTAGTACTAGTACTTTCTCTATGTACTGTACTTCTATAGAGCACCAGTTTTGAACTCTTGAATCTCAAGGCCAAGGAGCTACAGTTGCAAGTGGAGGGTACTACTGTTCTCTAGAATCATCGTTGTACTATCAATGCAAGGAAAGTACACTTGCGTACTCTCCGTGCTCTATTCAAGCGCATAGTTGGCCTACTCAGCCGCTCCTCTCACGCACACACTAGCAGCCTGTTTATCAGCGACGGTTACTGCGGGGGCAGAACATTTGAGTTCTTTGATACGTACAGTGAGACTAGGCTTTTCGCTTCCATTTGTGGAGGTGTAATGGATCTCGTCGAACTTTATTTGTTGGTCCTTCTTTATTAATAAGATGAGGCAAAGCTTTTGCCTCCGTTTCAAAACAACAACAAAAATGGCGTCAAGAGGAATTTTTTTATAGAGTTTAGAGCCGATAATGGAACGAAGTCCATGCGTGCAACGCCTCAAGCTACAGAGTAGTAGCACTTTACGTACAGAGCCATATTGCATAGTTCCCAATGCCACGCCAGGCTTTTCTGGCTCCTCGGGCTTAATTAGGAGGCGCTAGTTTAAATATGGTAGGTGATGAGGAAGCAGCAAGCAAGGTGCGGCTAGGGCGAGCACGCAGGCGAGAAACGTTGCACGGTGTGAATTGATATATAGGAGTACTACTACTTTACGTAGTAGTACTAGTACTACTCTAGTACGCGAGCCACGAGATGATGGGAGGGAAAATCCGTTCACGTGGCTGGGCTATCCAGTGCACCCAGATTGTGGTATGACACATCTGTTCGACTTCAAAAGTCAAACTACCAGTGTACAATATTGGCTCGCAGCAAGGTTAATATTTTAAGGCCGCCGTGCGTTCGGCCGGGATCGAACCCAAAAAACAAGCTATACACTCCCGCGACCACTAGTAGTACAACACAACCTAGAATCGCCTTTTGTTGCTAGTACATTGTTCCTTACAAGAAACCACTACCAAGAAACTACCACTTTCCAACCAGCCCTACCAAGAAACCACTAGTCTACAAAAATTAGCAAAAACATACCAAAATTTTCTTAATCCATCGCAATAAACTACCAAGTGCCGTTATAGGCATGTTTCAGCCCATGTCGCCCCTTAAGTCAACACCGTCTATTTGACCGGCAATTTAGGCGTTATGACTTGTGGGACCTACATGTCAGTCTGGACAAAAATCCCCGAGTGACCTCCTACCTCCGACCCGTCCACCTAGTCATCCTCGGCCATGGGAGGCAGCTATCGCCGCAGGGAGAATGCGAGGTCAAAAGCGTCAGCAGCGCAGAGCCCATCTTGCGGCAGCCCGGATGCCAGCTCCATGCAGCGCTCATGGCCGCTAGCTAGGCAAGCTAGCACACATCCTACTAGATGCATCCAGCTGCTTCTCTGCAAGGTTTGCTAGCTAGGTTGGCACAGCAGTGCGGCGGCTTGCTCGCGCACGCCGCGCTAAGGCCAGCCATCTAGCTCGAACGAAGGCCAGCGCGGCGGCTTGCTCGCGCGTGAGCCACGCTCGGGCCAGCCAGCCAACCCGTGCGGAGGCCAGCGCGGTGTCTGGCCCGTCCGGTGGAGCGGCGGCTAGCTCACTCATCACCGGCGCCACCGACAAACACGCATATGAACTGTTTGAAGTAGTTCAGGAAAAATAATGATTGGAGGAGGAAGAAGAGGATAGATGCTCATATGTGGGTCCCTCGTGTCCTAACGATCAACACAACGGTCAAATAGACGGTGTTGGTTTAAGGTGCCTCGTCAGCACGGACGTGTGGGCCAACCCTGCCATAAACGGGTTTAAACAAGCCTAATCGGCACTAGGTAGTAAGTTTTTGGCGCAGATTAAGAGATTTTGGGTATGTTTTTGCTATTTTTTGTACAGTAGTTTCTTCCTAGGGCTGGTTGAATGTGGAATTTTTTGTTAAATACTCTACATACTGTAAGTAGGAGTGAAAGTTAAGCTTTGGAAGCCAATAAGCACGGCTAGTTACATAGTGCCTATGTGTACGTAATTCAAACTAAATATTGACCATGAGTGACTAATATCTTGATGGAAAACTCGAAACTATGGAAATACTAGCAATTTTTTTTGCATGGTTGGAAATACTAGCAATGTGCACGTGTGTTGCAATGGATCATAAGTAGAATAATACTTATTCACAAACTTGATAGAAAACACTCTAATTTTGATATACATATATCACTAAAAATATATTATGTCTCAATCAGAATATATTCCTTGGGCTGTTTTGATGAGGTGAGGGAGGGATGTGGTTGGTTTTAAGATACTAAGGGGTTTTCTGCAAATTGGGGTAGAGAAGTGGGATGTTGTTGCGAAAAGGCAACAACTTACCTCACAGTCGTTAGATATAGATCTAATGGTCAGAAATGATGGATGGTAGACACACCATCATCACCAACTAAGTCTTCTATATGAGTATATAAGTATGGAGATACAAACGTATTATCGATACTTGATTCCATAAACTTGGATCTATGTTCTATTCAACGGCTGAGCATGTGGGGCCTTAGCACGATGACTTCCCGACTGTGTAAAACAAAGGTTTTCCCGTCGCCGATAAGGAGGGGTGACGACGGTGCGCTTTCGGCTCGCTCTAGTCCTAGTAGTCATACTAGGTGGTCTACGGATGTGTAGATGTATTCTTTTTTATGTCTCGTGTTCGTCGTACTGCCATGACTGTTGATGAATAGGCGGTATGTTATTCATGAGAAAACCTTGGTTGAGCGCATGTGCAAGAGAGAGATAGCGCGTGTGTGTGATATGTAGAGACAATTGAGGCAATGATAAGAGATTCTTTGTGTGTCTCTGTGTGTGGAGGATAGAGAGAGACATGTGCATGGGGCTTTGTGTTGTGTAACGTGGAGACACATAGACATGATCAGAGAGTGAGTGTGTGAGATACAGATGCGGACATGGGGAGAGATGTGTGAGATAGAGAGACGGAGAATTTTGGTGTGCATGTGAGTTAGAGAGAGAGGGGGATATATATATATACCTAGAGCTGGAGAGAATATGCAAGGGTGTGTGTCTTAAAAGAAGGATCCAGATAGATGGGTGTTGTGCGTGTTTGTGTATCTTTGTGCGCGCGCGCGTGTGTGAGAGGGAGTGTGTGTATGTGGAGAAGAGAGACCACTAATGATGTAAACCTAGTAGGGAAGGGGGAATGGTGTGACATGTGTGTCCAAGAGAGAGAAAGGCATGTGTAGTAGCGGGATAGCATGGGTGCGGGCAGGGGGCAGACTATTTGGAAGAGACATCGAGTGTGTGTGTGAGAGGGGTGTGAGAGCGAGAGAGAGAGCGCGCGCGCAAGAGAGAGAGAGAGGAAGAGAGGGGGAGAGAGAGAGGGGTCGTTTGTGTGCGGAAGTGGCGTATAGATAGGGAGACAAGGTTGATGTTGTTCGAAAGTGGCCTATCTACGGAGACGCAAGGAAAGCGAGTCATCGTGTGCATGATAGAGACTTCATGAGAGATCTAGAATAGATGGTGTAGAGAACAACGTGCGAGATTGAGATCAATGATACGCTAGGGAGCTATGGAAAGAGTCACGACATATATGTATATAGGGAAGGAGTTGGGTCTGGTCCGCATGTGGGAGAGAGATAGAAAGAGGAGAGTGGTGCACAAGGAGACAAAGGGTGCTTGTTTGTAGTGGGGGTGGTGAGTGAGGTGTGTATCAATTAATGTGACAGAGAGATGGAGAGATGGTGGAGAGTGTGCGAGAACCACATAACTAGGAAGACAGACGTTTGGGGGCGATGTTTTGTGTGTATGGGAAAGATACACTGCTATATAGTGTGTGTGCTCGGGAAAGAGAGATGTCGGGAGACCTAGAGAGTGGGGGAAGAGATGTGTGCATGCCCGAGAGACAAAGTGATAGAGACCTATATTGGGGTCCGGCTTAGAAGAGAGAGAGGGGTTAATGTGCTCCCGTGTTCGTGTCCGGGGGAGAGAAAGGCTTGTGGGGGGAGTGGGGACGGGGTGGTGGGCTTTAGATAAAGAGTGAGGTATCTATATTTGAGAGACATAAGCATAATTGAGATATATATGGTCAATAGTGTGTGCACTCATGGTTGATCAATTTGTTTGACAGTTTGGACTATGAGATAACGATACTTTTGAACATGCGTGATATACTTTGAAGTACCAGAACTACAAACCTAAGATTGGAATTTTGGAATTCGACTCCATTATTAGCTTTTGTAATTCATTTAAACGGGGGTACATTCTTTAAGCCTGGATTTCGTGATTTCAAATTTATATAACAAACCTAGAGATATACACATACGGTCATGTTCAAACCTTATAATCATCCACTTTATTCATACACATACACATTTTTTTGTCATCATATTTAGGATAAACACATTTGGAATTTCATTTGAATTGGAGCATATGATGGTATTTGCTTCCACTAGCTCAATGATTCATATTTGAATTGAATGGACAATCTAAGTTTCGAGTTGGAGACATTGATTTTTGAAACTTGCACTTTTTTTGCGTGCACAAAAAATAAATTCTCGGCCATGATATCATAGTCGGCCGTACAAGAGCAGAACACTTAATTTCAGCCGCCAAAAGCTTTCAAACTTCCCGCTCACATCGAAGTATCTCGCACCCGAAAGTTTAGCCCTGTGATATTCCTGTTTTACCCCTGCCACATGAATGGAAAAGGGTTGCTTTGGTAACTCCATTGTTTTCCCCTCTTTGCCCCCAACATTCTTCCCCAGAGCCCCTCCCCTTCCCCTCCCCGCCTCCTCCCCCCCCAACCCCGCCAAGCCACCGAATCTAGTCCTCCGCCGCAGCGGTGGACCTCACACCCCGTCGGATCTACCTTCTGCACCTTGGAACCCCCAACTGCCAACTCACCGCTTCACCGGAGCCGCTTCAGCGACTGGCTTGTCCACCGCTCCAGATCTCCTTAACCGCCATCATGGTCCACCGCACCGGATCTACTTCACTGGCGCCCTCGTCCACCACAGTGTAGGCCCTTCACCGACTCCCTCGTCCGCCACATCGCTGGCCCTTCATACAAGCCCTCATCCACCGCAACAGATCCACCTCACCGAAAGCATTCTACACCACGCCAGATGTGCTTCACCGATGCCTTCGTCCACTGCACCGGACCTGCTCCACGGATGCCATATTCAACTCCACCGACCCTGCTTTACTGATGCTGCAGCCTCATCAGGTTATTTTGATTTGTATTCCTTCGGTTTTTCTCTTCTTTGTCATGGAACTGTTCACTTACCACATATCAGCTTTCTTGTATGTCGACAGGCGCCGCAACCGAAGCACCGGAGCCGCTTCAGCAACGGCGACAGCCGGTCCAAACTCAACCGCAACACGAGCACCATCAACGATCCTTAGCTTTCACGTATGACAACATGCCCATACGACGCCGAGAATCAGGTACTATTATCCAACGGCCGGTGCCTACGTTCACTTTCTTAGCATAAGCACCGCACCTTCGAATTTCTTCAGGGCATCATTCAATTTTTCATGAGACGCGTTATTCTGCTTGCACCTGCAGGGCCATACGTGTGGCAGTCAACAGGTTACATGTGCTAAATTACAAACGAGTGCACATATAGTTACAATGCTTTTGTTTTGTCCTAAGTATTACTGTACTTCCTAGATATCACTGCCTACTATTTTACTTCTTGCATGCTATATTTATGATAATGGTGTTGTTCTGATGCCACCTGTTGGTTACTCTAACTTAGCTAGAGGTTAGAGTTAGTTTCTAGCTCATGACTAACCCTGAACTAACTCTAGCCAAAGAGGTGTTTGGAGGACAGGGTTAGATTGACAATAAATGCACTAGGAGAACTAGCTCCAATGAGCACCTCTTGGGTGGGATAGTTTTTTTGGGTGGGTTAGATGCAACTAGCTCAAACTAGCCCTCATGTTTGGATACTTTAGGGCTATTTGAGCCCAAACTAGCTCAAACTAACTCTAACCCATGGATCCAAATAGGGCCTATGTTCGCTATGCTTAATTACACATCAGCAAACTAGCTTGTGATTCCGCTGCTTTTTGTTTGTTTTACCCTACATTTTCCGATGCTAGCTATTGCATCACTGCTCCAAGCCTCTGTTCATTACTTTTTTGTGCGTTCTTGATCTTCCCAAATTGCATGATGCTACTTCTTGAGCTTGCGTTGGTTTTTCCCTTGAAGAGGAAAGGGTGATGCAGCAAACTAGAGATAAGTATTTCCCTCAGTTAAGAACCAAGGTATCAATCCAGTAGGAGATACAAGCAAGTCTCCAATCTATGCACCTGCACAAACAATCAAACACTTGCACCCAACGCGATAAAGGGGTTGTCAATCCCTTCATGGTCACTTGCAAATGTGAGATCTGATAGTGATAGATATAAAAGATTACTAAAACGTAAAACAAAATAAAAGTAAATAAATTGCAGCAAGGAATTTTTGGGTTTTTTTGGTTTATAGATCTGAAAATATATGATGGAAAATAGACCCGGGGGCCATAGGTTTCACTAGAGGCTTCTCTCTTGAAGGCAAATAATACGGTGGGTGAACAAATTACGGTCGAGCAATTGATAGAAAAACGCAAAGTTATGACGATATCCAAGGCAATGATTATGCATATAGGAATCACGTCCGTGTCAAGTAGACCAAAATGATTCTGCGTCTACTACTATTACTCCACACATCGACTGCTATCCAGCATGCATCTAGAGTATTAAGTTCATAAGAATGGAGTAACGCCTTAAGTAAGATGACATGATGTACAGCAATAAACTCAAGCAATATGATGAAAACCCCATCTTTTTACCCTTGATGGCAACAACACAATACGTGCCTCGCTACCCCTACTTTGTCACTGGGTGAGGACACCGCAAGATTGAACCCAAAACTAAGCACCTCTCCCATTGCAAGAAGAACCAATCTAGTTGGCCAAACCAAACCAATAATTCGAAGAGAAATACAAAGATATCAAATCATTCATATAAGAATTCAGAGAAGATTCAAATAATATTCATAGATAAACTGATCATAAATCCACAATTCATCGGATCTTGACAAACACACCGCAAAAGAATATTACATCGGATAGATCTCCAAGAACAACGAGGAGAACATGGTATTGAGAATCAAAGAGAGATAAGAAGCCATCTAGCTACTAGCTATGGACCCGTAGGTCTGAGGTAAACTACTCACGCTTCATCGGAAGGGCAATAGAGTTGATGTAGAAGCCCTCCGTGATCGAATCCCCCTCCGGCAGGATGCCGAAAAAGGCCCCAAGATGGGATCTCACGGGTACAGTAGGTTACGGCAGTGGAAAAGTATTTTGGTGGACGCTTCTGGTCGTTTGGGAATATTTGGGAATATATAGAGAAAGAATTAGGGTTAGGGGAGCTCTGAGGGGCCCACAAGCCCTCAGGCCCTCCCTAGGGTGCGCCCCCTGGCTTGTGGAGTCCTCGGGACTCCCCTGCCTTCTAATCCAAGTTTGCTAGGTGTCTTATGGTCCAAGAAAAATCATCGCAAAAGTTTGATTCCGTTTGGACTCCGTTTGATATTCCTATTCTGTAAAACTCAAAAAAAAGGAAAAAACAGAAACTGGCACTGGGCTCTAGGTTAATAAGTTAGTCCCCAAAATAATATAAAATAGCATATTAATGCATATAAAACATCCAAAACAGATAATATAATAGCATGGAACAATAAAAAATTATAGATACGTTGGAGACGTATCAAGCATCCCCAAGCTTAATTCCTGCTCGTCCTCGAGTAGGTAAATGATAAAAACAGAATTTTTGATGTGGAATGCTACCTAACATATTTATCCATGTAATTTTCTTTATTGTGGCATGAATATTTAGATCCATAAAATTCAAAACAAAAGTTTAATATTGACATAAAAAACAATAATACTTCAAGCATACTAATAAAGCAATCATGTCTTCTCAAAATAACATGGCCAAATAAAGTTATCCCTACAAAATCATATAGTCTGGCTATGCTCCATCTTCATCACACAAAGTATTAAATCATGCAAAACACCGATGACAAGCCAAGCAATTGTTTCATACTTTTGATGTTCTCAAACTTTTTCAACTTTCACGCAATACATGAGCGTGAGTCATGGATATAGCACTATAGGTGAAATAGAATATGGTGGTTGTGGAGAAGACAAAAAGAAAGAGATAGTCTCACATCAACTAGGCATATCAATGGGCTATGGATATGCCCATCAATAGATATCAATGTGAGTGAGTAGGGATAGGCATGCAACGGATGCACTAGATCTATAAGTTTATGAAAGCTCAAAAAGAAACTAAGTGGGTGTGCATCCAACTCGCTTGCTCACGAAGACCTAGGGTAATTTGAGGAAGCCCATCATTGGAATATAAAAGCCAAGTTCTATAATGAAAAATTCCCACTAGTAGATGAAAGTGACAACATAGGAGACTCTCTATCATGAAGATCATGGTGCTACTTTGAAGCACAAGTATGGTAAAAGGATAGTAGCATTGCCCCTTCTCTCTTTTTCTCTCATTTTTTTTCTTTTCTTTTTTTTATTTGGGATTCTTTTGGCCTCTTTTATTTTTGTAAAGTCCGGAGACTCATCCCAACTTGTGAGGGAATCATAGCTTCCATCATCCTTTCCTCACATGGGACAATGCTCTAATAATGATGATCATCACACTTTTATTTACTTACAACTCAAGAATTGCAACTCGATACTTAGAACAAAAAATATGACTCTGTATGAATGCCTCCGGCGGTGTACCGGGATGTGTAACAATCTAGCATAGCAATGACATCAAAAAAACAGACAAGCCATGAAAACATCATGCTAGCTATCTTACGATCATGCAAAGCAATATGACAATGATGGTGCGTGTCATAATAAACGAAACGGTGGAAGTTGCATGGTAATATATCTCGGAATGGCTATGAAAATGCCATAATAGGTAGGTATGGTGGCTGTTTTGAGGAAGGGTATATGGTGGGTGTAGTGCACCGGTGAAAGTTGCGCGGTACTAGAGAGGCTAGCAATGGTGGAAGGGTGAGAGTGCGTATAATCCATGGACTCAACATTAGTCATGAAGAACTCACATACTTATTACAAAAGTCTATTAGTTATTGAAACAAAGTACTACACGCATGCTCCTATGGGTATATATTGGTAGGAAAAGACCATCGCTCGTCCCCGACCGCCACTCATAAGGAAGACAATCAATAAATAAATCATGCTCCGACTTCATCACATAACGGTTCACCATACGTGCATGCTACGGGAATCACAAACTTTAACACAAGTATTTCTACCAATCCACAATTACTCACTAGCATGACTCTAATATCACCATCTTTATATCTCAAAACAATCATAAGGAATCAAACTTCTCATATTATTCAAAGCTCTTTATATGAAAGTTTTTATTATATCCCTCTTGGATGCCCATCATATTTGGACTAAATTCATAACCTATGCAAATTACCATGCTGTTTATAGAGACTCTCAAAATAATATAAGTGAATCATGAGAGTTCAACAATTTCTATAAAATAAATCCACCGCCGTGCTCTAAAAAGATATAAGTGAAGCACTAAGAGCAAAATTGCCTAGCTCAAAAGATATAAGTGAAGCACATAGAGTATTCTATTAAATTCATGATTCATGCGTGTCCCTCTCAAAAGGTGTGTACAGAAAGGATGATTGTGGCAAACTAAAAATCAAAGACTCATATCATACAAGACGCTCCAAGCAAAACACATATCATGTGTTGAATAAAAATATAGCCTCAAGTAAATTTACCGATAGACGAAGACGAAAGAGGGGATGCCATCCGGGGCATCCCCAAGCTTAGATGCTTGGTTGTCCTTTAATATTACCTTGGGGTGCCTTGGGAATCCTCAAGCTTGGGCTCTTGCCACTCCTTATTCCATAGTCCATCAAATCTTTACCCAAAACTTGAAAACTTCACAACACAAAACTCAAGAGAAAACTCATGAGATCCGTTAGTATAAGAAAATAAATCACCACTTTTCGGTACTGTTGTGCACTCATTATTTATTTATATTGGTGTAATATCTACTTTAGTACAACTTTTTCATGGTTCATACCCCCCGATACTACCCATAGATTCATCAAAATAAGCAAACAACACATGGAAAACAGAATCTGTCAAAAACAGAACAGTCTGCGAAGATCTGAATTTTTCTAATACTTCTGTAACTCCAAAAATTCTGAAAAATAAGGAAAACATAGTAAATTTGTATATCAATTTTTGTAAAACAATTCAGGGTTTTTCCACGCTCCAATGAATTTAAACAATTCTGTTACTGGACGCAAACGTTTCTGTTTTTCAGCAAGATCAAATCAACTATCACCGTAAGCCATCCCAAAGGTCTTACTTGGCTCAAACACTAATTAAAACACCAAAACACAATTAATACAGAGGTAATAATGTGTATTTACTGGAAAACATAACCAAAAACAAAAAAACAAAAAAATAAAATTGGGTTGCCTCCCAACAAGCGCTATTGTTTAACGCCCCTAGCTAGGCATAAAACATAGATCTAGGTATTGTCATCTTTGGTATGCAATGCATAAGTAGCTCTCATAATAGATTCATATGGAAACTTACTTTTCTTTCTTGGAAAGTGTTCCATGCCCTTTCTTAACGGAAATTGAAATCTAATGTTTCCTTCTTTCATATCAATAATTGCACCTATCGTTCTAAGGAAAGGTCTACCAAGAATAATAGGACATGTAGGATTGCAATCTATATCAAGCACAATGAAATCTACGGGCACATAATTCATATTTGCAACAATAAGAACATCATTAATTCTTCCCATAGGTTTCTTAATAGTGGAATCCGTGAGATGCAAATTTAAAGAACAATCATCAAATTCACGAAAACCTAGCACATCACATAAAGTTTTTGGAATCGTGGAAACGCTAGCACCCAAATCACACAAAGCATGGCACTCATAATCTTTAATTTTAATCTTAATAGTAGGTTCCCAGTCATCATAAAGCTTTCTAGGGATAGAAACTTCCAACTCAAGTTTTTCTTCCAAAGATTTCATCATAGCATCAATGATATGTTTAGTAAAAGCTTTATTTTGATTATAAGCATGAGGAGAATTCAACATGGATTGCAACAAGGAAATACAATCTATCAAAGAACAATTATCATAATTAAAATCCTTGAAATCCAAAAGAGTGGGTTCATCGCTACTTAAAGTTTTGACCTCTCCAATCCAACTTTTATCAATTTTTGCATTAAGATCTAAAAACTCTGAATCATTGGGACGCCTTCTAGCGAAAGTTGACTCTTCTCCAGTCCCATCTTTATCAAGATTTATATTAGAAAACAAAGTTTCAATAGGAGTCACACCAATCACTTTAAGATCTTCATCATTATTTTCACAAGATTCCGGTTTAGCGGCCATCTTATTTACCAAAGTGGTTTGTTTATCGGAAAGTTGGCCTACTAAATTTTCAAGCTGAGCAAATTGAGATTTAAGACCATAAAATTCTTTGGAAATATCATCAAGCTCTTTATTAATGTACTCCATCATATTTTTTTTGTTCTTTAAGATCATTCCTAAAGAAACTATTATGCTCAAATTGTAAAGACATGAAGCTCTTAGCATTCTTTTCAATTTCTTCCAACTTCCTATAGTCAGGATCAAAGCTCTTGGGTTAAGTCATACGGGCAAACAAGCAATCTAGCAAACGAGCAAATGAAAATATGAACGGAAGAAGGGCGACTTAAAAGGCAAGTCTTTTTGTATTTTTCTAAAAAGCTTTTTAGAAGTGGGGGAGAGGAAAATGAGAGGCAAATGGCAAATAATGTAATGCAAGAGATTAGAGCTTATGGTGGGTACTTGGTAGGCTTGATGTAGATCTCCCCGACAACAGCGCTAGAAATTCTTCCTACTACTTCTTGAGCTTGCGTTGGTTTTTTCCTTGAAGAGGAAAGGGTGATGCAGCAAAGTAGAGATAAGTATTTCCCTCAGTTAAGAACCAAGGTATCAATCCAGTAGGAGATACAAGCAAGTCTCCAATCTATGCACTTGCACAAACAATCAAACACTTGCACCCAACGCGATAAAGGGGTTGTCAATCCCTTCATGGTCACTTGCAAAGGTGAGATCTGATAGAGATAGATATAAAAGATTACAAAAACATAAAACAAAATAAAAGTAAATAAATTGCAGCAAGGTATTTTTGGGTTTTTTTGGTTTATAGATCTGAAAATATATGAGGGAAAATAGACCCGGGGCCCATAGGTTTCACTAGAGGCTTCTCTCTTGAAGGCAAACAATACGGTGGGTGAACAAATTACTGTCGAGCAATTGATAGAAAAGCGCAAAGTTATGATGATATCCAAGGCAATGATTATGCATATAGGCATCACGTTTGTGTCAAGTAGACCGAAATGATTCTACATCTACTACTATTACTCCACACATCGACCACTATCCAGCATGCATCTAGAGTATTAAGTTCATAAGAACGGAGTAACGCCTTAAGTAAGATGACATGATGTAGAGGGATAAACTCAAGCAATATGTTGAAAACCCCATCTTTTTACTGTTGATGGCAACAATACAATACGTGCCTCGCTACCCCTACTTTGTCACTGGGTGAGGACACTGCAAGATTGAACCCAAAACTAAGCACCTCTCCCATTGCAAGAAGAACCAATCTAGTTGGCCAAACCAAACCAATAATTCGAAGAGAAATACAAAGATATCAAATCATGCATATAAGAATTCAGAGAAGATTCAAATAATATTCATAGATAAACTGACTATAAATCCACAATTCATCGGATCTCGACAAACACACGGCAAAAGAATATTACATCGGATACATCTCAAAGAAATACGAGGAGAACATGTTATTGAGAATCAAAGAGAGAGAAGAAGCCATCTAGCTACTAGCTATGGACCCATAGGTCTGAGGTAAACTACTCATGCTTCATCGGAAGGGCAATAGAGTTGATGTAGAAGCCCTCCGTGATCGAATCCCCCTCCGGCAGGATGCCGAAAAAGGCCCCAAGATGGGATCTCATGGGTACAGTAGGTTACGGTGGCGGAAAAGTATTTTGGTGGACGCTTCTGGTCGTTTGGGAATATTTGGGAATATATAGAGGAAGAATTAGGGTTAGGGGAGCTCTGAGGGGCCCATAAGCCCTCAGGGCACGCCCCCCCTAGGGCGCGCCCCCTGGCTTTTGGAGTCCTCGGGACTCCCCTGCCTTCAACTCCAAGTTTGTTGTGTGTCTTCTGGTCCAAGAAAAATCATCGCGAAAGTTTTATTCCGTTTGGACTCCGTTTGATATTCCTTTTCTGTAAAACTCAAAAACAAGGAAAAAACAGAAACTGGCACTGGGCTCTAGGTTAATAAGTTAGTCCCAAAAATAATATAAAATAGCATATTAATGCATATAAAACATCCAAAACAGATAATATAATAGCATGGAACAATCAAAAATTATAGATACGTTGGAGACGTATCACATGACTAATTTGATGCTTCTATTCATTATGGAGCTGCCAACCCCATCAAGCAAAATATTTGTTATTTTGGGGCTGCCACGTCGAACGAGCATAAAAATAGAGTGAAGCACATATGTTGTCGTGTAAGCACACACCCTTCTTTCATTAGTTTAGATTAACCACTGATGATCAATTCGGACCAGTGCATGTGATTAAAATTAGTTTTACCTAAATAGAGGGGGAAGAATAAACTACAACGACTAGATTTGCAACCATAGGATGCTGACGATATCTTAAAAGAACATTGCAACAACAGCGAGGCTTCACGGCAACATATGGTAAGCCAGTGCATTTTAGTACATGTGAAATGTAATGTGTGTGGGCTGCTTTCTTGGCTTGTGCCCTCAACCTATAATCCTACAGAATTACAAATAGTCCAGTTATCTGCTTTGCTGTATTGCTTGATTCGAATGCTTGTTTGTTACTTGTTAGGCTATACCTGAGTTGGACAATGTGTCAGCAGTGCCTGTTGTACTATCGTAAAGAAATGCATGCCTAATTCATTTGACAACTTAACTTTTCCTATGAACTTCATCACAAGGCTGTCTTCGTAGTTTATATGAGGCCACACTGTTTAAGTGCTTTCGCAGATTATTTCAACTGCTTATATGCTTGGGCAACTTAAATATAGCGGTGATACACTGCCTTTCATCTTACCATTTTAATTTGTTTTCGGCTGATGCTGCTTCGAACCATTTAAATATAGCTTGCCATGCTCGACAATGATTCGTATGTCATTTACAATGTAAGCTTAGTGCCTGGATCATGCGATAACTATCTCTTACTTATGTCCAGCGGAAACCTTTCAGGATGCCGTTCACACTAGGACACAATGTACAACCCTAGAATCTATTTGTGGAAGAAGTGCGCCATCCATGTTACCAGATGGTAGCAGTTCAGAGGTAACACCGTTGGAAAGAAGTATGAGCACAGATATTATAGTTCTTGAGGCTCTACTAGAGGCAGAAAGAGATGGTGTGGCTGCCATGAATGAGGTAATCTTGATCTTGAGGCTGGAAATTATGCAATTAGCTGCACGCATTATGCAAGCAAGCCAAGAATTGGAGGAAGTAATAATGTTGCATTTGAACATGGAGGAGGTCCTGCTGCTTCTGCTATCTGAAGCCCAGGGTAATCCCAGTTCTTCTTTAGATACCAGTTAAAATTGTCATTAGATTAGTATACTTGCATGTTGTGTCATGTCTCTGAATGGATTATGTTGTAAGACCCCTTTGTTGTCCATGTGTTGTAATGATCTGAACTTTTTAGGTGAGGTAATCCTTAGTACTTGTATGATTGACATAAGGTAAACTGTTTTGTGTGAGCAGATTGTATTGGATGATATAATTGTTTGACTCAAAGTGTATCCAACCTACTGAATTTGAAGATCACCGCATTTCTAAATCATATTCATATATAAAGGTGGAATAAATCTTTGTTGTGGTTTTGAAGAAATAAATAACAAAACGTAGAATGATGTATGGATATTCGTAATCGAATGCAAATTGGATTTGAATTTAGTTGCCAGGGTGCAAGGGTAAACGTGAATGCTAATTCTCCCAAATTTTGAACGAAGCAGCAAAACACTCACTATCTTTTGTCGGCTGCCCAAAGCCAGTGTTTGCGAGATGGAAATTACCATCTGCCCTTGACATTTCACATCCTAATCGGCCCGATTTCCACTGCTATCGATAGGGGTAGGTTAGTAACTTCAATCAGACGTGACACGACCGCCTCTGAGCCCATTCAGACACGGTGGGCGCCAAACATGGGCGGCAAACACACATTTGATTCAAACTCATCTGAAAGACCTCTCTCTCTCCCCCTCCATTTCCCCATTCATACACGGTGGGCGGCAAAACAAACTCTCCTCCTCCGAAATTGATGTAAGCAAATATTTTAAATAGGGACAGGTGTGTAACTTCCCTCAGACGTGACACAACTGCCCAACCTATCAGCCCCATTCATACACCGTGGGCGCCAACCATGGGTGGCAAAACACCCTCTCCTCGCCCGAAATCGCTATCGGCAAATATTGGTGAGATGCGAGATTATCGTCCTATCCCCAACCGACGAGATGTCCGAAATTTTAAATGGGGGCTAAGTTCGTAACTTTCCAACATTTCAGACAAGCGCGTCCCAAAGTTTGAGATCCCCTCCCCCTCCATTTCCCCATTCATACACCATCGGCGCCACAACAACCTCCCCACACCAGCCAGCCTCATCCGTCCGCCACCCCATCCTCCACCTTGCCGAAGCCGCTACCCCTACCCCATCGTCCACTACAAGAGATGGATGCCTCTCATCCATGGCGCTGGACCAGCATCCTTTCATCGCGTCCTCTCGCTTCATCAGTGCTGCCATCCACCTTGTCATTGCTGCTTTTATGACCGCCTCGTCCACGGCAACACGACTTATCCCCTGATCCGGCCGTCTGCCGTCTCAAGTCTTCTTCTGTGCCGCCGACAGTCATCGCACCCGCAGCACCCTCAACGTATCAGCAAGGGCCTACACGGCATCGCAAGAGAGGTGGTACTCTTTCATATCTGCTTAAGTAATTGATCTCACCCGAAAAATAGATTGTAACTTGTTTCTTTTCTTGTACATACCGAATCATAGTGGCTAGTCGAAAGCAAACATTGGTTGCGAAGTAGCCTTTGTCCGGTTTGCACCTTCAGATCCGCCATGGCACGGTCACTATACTCCTAAAGCTTAAGGTTTTCCCCCTTTATATTCACTACCATCATCGTAGGTGCTTCGTATCGTCCTAGCACTGCTCCTCAAGACCTCAACCCATCAAGCGAAATAACATGCCACACATAATTCCAAAGCTTAGTTTTTGAAATACGAATCTGATATGATGCTCATATTACTAAAACAGAGAACGTTTAATTGGTCGGCTAATGTTCCTATATTCGTTTCGAAAAGTATGTGCGCCACATATAGAGAGACATCAGGGATTTGCATTTCTCTATGCGCTCTGGTTCATCATGGGTGGGCAACACACATTGTATTTGATGGAAATATGCCCTAGATGCAATAATAAAATGGTTATTATTATATTTCCTTAATCATGATAAAGGTTTATTATTCATCCTAGAATTGTATTGACCGGAAACTTAAATACATGTGTGGATACATAAACAAATACCGTGTCCCTAGTGAGCCTCTACTAGACTAGCTCGTTGATCAAAGATGGTTAAGGTATCCTAACCATAGATATGAGTTGTCATTTGATAATGGGATCACATCATTAGGAGAATGATGTGATGGACAAGACCCATCCGTTAGCTTAGCATATTTATCATTCAGTTTATTGCTATTGCTTTCTTCATGTCAATTGCATATTCCTTCGACTATGAGATTATGCAACTCCCGGATACCGGAGGAATACCTTGTGTGCTATCAAACGTCACAACATAACTGGGTGATCATAAAGATGCTCTACAGGTATCTCCGAAGGTGTTTGTTGAGTTGGCATAGATCGAGATTAGGATTTGTCACTCCGAGTATCGGAGAGGTATCTCTGGGCCCTCTAGGTAATACACATCATAAGCTTGCAAGCAAATGACTAAGGAGTTAGTTATGAGGTGATGTATTACGGAACGAGTAAAGAGACTTGCCGGTAACAAGATTGAACTAGGTATGAAGATACCGACGATCGAATCTCGGGCAAGTAACATACCGATGGACAAAGGGAATTACGTATGTTGTCATAACGGTTCGACCGATAAAGATCTTCGTAGAATATGTAGGAGCCAATATGGGCATCCAGGTTCTGCTATTGGTTCTTGACCGGAGAGGTGTCTCGGTCATGTCTACATAGTTCTTGAACCCGTAGGGTCCGCACGCTTAACATTCGTTGACGATATAGTGTTATATGAGTTATATGATTTGGTGACCGAATATTGTTCGGAGTCTCGGATGAGATCACGGACATGACGAGGAGTCTCAAAATGGTTGAGAGGTCAAGATTGATATATAGGACGATGGTATTCGGACACCGGAAGAGTTTCGGGATGCACCGGGTAGTCATCGGGTCACCGGAAGGGGTTCCGGACACCCCCGGTAGGTCTATTGGGCCTAATGGGCCAACGGGGGACAGACCCACCCACAGGGGGCTGGTGCACCCCTCTCCCTGGCCGGCCGGCCCTAGGGAAGGAAAAGGGGGAGGGCTAGCCCCTCCTGCCTTCCCCTTCTCATGGGAGAAAGGAAAGGGGGGCGCATCCCTCCCCTGCCTTTCCCCCGCACCTAAACATGGCAGGGGGCGCGGCTTGGGGCAGGACCCCAAGTGGGATTCAGCCCCACTTGGGGCACCTCCAGGCTGCCTCCTCCCTCCCCCCACCTATATATATGTGGGAGGGGGGCGCCTAGCACACCCAGAACAATTGCTTAGCCGTGTGCGGCGCCCCCCTCCACCGTTTACACCCTCGGTCATATTTTCGTAGTGCTTAGGCGAAGCCCTGCGGAGATCACTTCACCATCACCGTTACCACGTCGTCGTGCTACCGGAACTCATCCACTACCTCATCGTCTTGCTGGATCAAGAAGGCAGAGGACGTCACCGAGCTGAACGTGTGCAGAACGCGGAGGTGTCGTACGTTCGATACTTGATCAGTTGGAGCGCGAAGAAGTTCGACTACATCAACTGCGTTAACAAACACTTCCGCTTAGGGTTTATGAGGGTACGTAGACACACTCTCCCCTCTCGTTGATATGCATCTCCATGGATAGATCTTGCGTGTGCGTAGAATTTTTTTTGTTTTACATGCAATGTTTCCCAACAGTGGCATCTGAGCCAGGTCTATGCGTAGATGATATGCACAAGTAGAACACAAAGAGTTGTGGGCGGTGATAGTCATACTGCTTACCACCAACGTCTTATTTTGATTCGGCGGTATTGTGGGATGAAGCGGCCCGTACCAACCTTACATGTCCACGCACATGAGACCGGTTCCACCAACAAACATGCAACTAGTTTTGCATAAAGGTGGCTGGCGGGTGTCTGTTTCTCCTACTTTAGTTGAATCGAATTTGACTACGGCCGGTCCTTGAAGAAGGTTAAAACAGCAAACTTGATAAATCACCGATGTGGTTTTTGCGTAGTTAAGAATGGTTCTTGCTAGAACCCCATAGCAGCCATGTAAAACTTGTAACAACAAAGTAGAGGACGTATAACTTGTTTTTGCAGGGCATGTTGTGATGTGATATGGTCAAGATATGATGTGATATATGTTGATGTATGAGATGATCATGTTTTGTAATATCGACAACCGGCAGGAGCCTTAGGGTTGTCTCTTTATTGTATGAAGTGCAAGCGCCATGTAATTGCTTTACTTTATCACTATGCGTTAGCGATAGTTGTAGAAGCAATAGTTGGCGAGATGACCCCGACGCAACGATGGAGATCAAGGTGTCGAGCAGGTGACGATGGAGATCATGATGATGCTTTGGAGATGGAGATCAAAAGCACAAGATGATGATGGCCATATCATGTCACATATTTTGATTGCATGTGATGTTTATCCTTTATGCATCTTATTTTGCTTAGAACGGTGGTAGCATTATAAGATGATCCCTTCACTAAATTTAAATATAAAAGTGTTCTCCCCAAGTATGCACCATTGCCAAAGTTCGTCATTTCGAAGCACCACATGATGATCGGGTGTGATAGATTCTACGTTCACATACAACGGGTGTAAGACAGTTTTGCACATGCAGAATACTTGGGTTAAACTTGACGAGCCTAGCATGTACAGACATGGTCTCGGAACACTGGAGACTGAAAGGTCGAACATGAGTCATATAGTAGATATGATCAACATAGAGATGTTCAACATTGATGACTACCCCATCTCACGTGATGATCGGACATGGGTTAGTTGATTTGGATCATGTATCACTTACATAACTTGAGGGATGTTTATTTAAGTGGGAGTTCATTAGTAATTTGATTAATTGAACTTAATTTATCATGAACTTAGTCTTATAGTTTTGCATATCTATGTTGTAGACCAATAGCTCGCGATATAGCTCCCCTATTTTTGATATCTTCCTAGAGAAAACTAAGTTGAAAGATGATGGTAGCAACTACACGGACTGGGTCCGTAACTTGAGGATTATCCTCATTGCTGCACAGAAGAATTATGTCCTTGATGCACCGCTGGGTGACAGACCTGTTGTAGGAGCTGAAGCAGATGTTATGAACGTTTGGCAAGCTCGATAGGATGACTACTTAATAGTTTAGTTCGCCATGCTTTACGGCTTAGAACCGGGACATCAAAAATGTTTTGAACGCCACGGAGCATATGAGATGTTCCAAGAGCTGAGATTGGTATTTCAGACTCATGCCCATGTCGAGAGGTATGAGACCTCTGACAAGTACTTTGCCTACAAGATGGAGGAGAATAGCTCAGGCAGTGAGCATGTGCTCAGAATGTCTGGGTACTACAATCGCTTGAATCAAGTGGGAGTTAATCTTGCAGATAAGATAGTGATTGACAGAGTTCTCTAGTCACTATCACCAAGCTACTAGAACTTCGTGATGAACTATAATATGCAAGGGATGACGAAAATGATTCTCGAGCTCTTCACGATGCTGAAATCGGCGAAGGTAGAAATCAAGAAAGAGCATCAAGTGTTGATGGTTAACAAGACTACTAGTTTCAATAAAAAGGGCAAGGGAAAGAAAGGGAACTTCAAGAAGAATGGCAAGCAAGTTGCCACTCCCGTGAAGAAGCCCAAAGCTGGACCTAAGCCTGAAACTGAGTGCTTCTACTGCAAATGGAATGGTCACTAGAAGCAGAACTGCCCCAAATACTTGGCGGATAAGAAGGATGCACTACAAAAAAAATACACTTCCGTGATGGTACGTGTTTGTCACAGTAGGTCACGTTTTCTATCATGTATGTACATCCATGACGATTTTATGACAGAATCAAGATAGTCATACCTGTGCTGTCGTAGAAGTGTTCCATGACAATACCAAAATTATCATCACGGAAGTGTTCACTTCCATGACGATAAATGATGCGTCATGGAAGTGCTTTCATCAAGGGTAACCGACATGTGGCATCCACCGTAACAGGTCATCGTTAAGCTATCGGGTCCGGTTTTGGATCCGATAACCCATTAACAACCCGGACCAATGGGGATTTTCCACGTGTAAAATTCTCATTGGCCGAAGGAAACACATGTCAGCTCATCATTGGGTCAGATAGGCGCCTATGATATGTCGACACGTACGACGGCCCAACACTGGCCCATTTAGCTTACAAAGGCCGGCCCGTTTGACATGGTCAAAAGTTAGCGGGTTGGCCCATGAAAAGCCTGTTAATGGTCTGTTCGCATATAGCCCATTTTACGGCCCGGTAAATCACGGCCCGTTAGGGCCTTCCCGAAATCGGCCCAACAGCGTCATGTGGGCCGTCGAATATAACACCAGCGTGTTTCACTTTCGCCCATGTATGGCCCACGACGTCTTTCGGCCCATATGAGGCCTTTCGTATCTTTAGGCCCTTTAGTGGCCCATGGTGACTCTGGCCCATAATGAACAGAAATTTCTTTGTACCCATTAACGGCCCATGATTCACATGGGCCGTTTCCATCCTGTGTTAGCTTTCGGCCTACTGATGGCCATACGTTCTTGGGCTCCTTTCCGGCCCTCGATTACTTCTGGCCCGTTACTGGCCTATTCCCCTAATGGGCCAAATTCGGCCCGTGGTTAGAATCAGCCCGTTTGTGGCCTGTTAACCCGTTGCGCCGTTTCTAGCCCGTCCTATATTCTGGCCCATTAACGACCCGTTATGCCTATGACAGAATTAAGCCTTTGCTGTCTTCCGGTCTGTTAACGGCCCATTACCGTGCTGGCCTGATACCAATTACGCCCGTTTACGGCCCATGTGGACCCATTTATCCGATGGCCTGAGGCCCACTGATTCTACGGCCCGTTGGAGGCCCATTTATCCAATGGCCCGTAGGAGGCCCATGGATCCTACGGCCTGTAGCAGGCTCAAGGTTACCACGGTCCGTATATGGCCCATGGTTGTTGCGGCCACTAGCAAACCAGGGAAAAAGAAGACTAGGAAATAAATAAGCCAGAAACTAACGCTAGGCTATTAAGGCGATTGCACAGATTACATCCACTGGGCATCAAAGTTCGCCACCAGTGCAAATATAGGGAACACCCTACACTATACAAAAATGGCTTGCTATTTTCTTCAGCCAGTGGTTGTACGTTAAGAACAAATTTTGTATCGCAACAAAACAAATTACAACCATAAAACAAAAGGAAGGTTGGCATAAAAGTTAACAGTGTGGCAGATAAATGCACCACCAGAATTTCAGAAGCTCAGTTCATTTGACCTGACTTTTATGTTTTCATGTTGTACTGTCCGATGGAGCACCATAACCTTCGCCTTCATTTCTCCTAGGCTCCTGAACAACATAGCAAATGTCTGATAGTCTGGTTTCAAAACCATGCATATCTTGATGACATCAAACAATGGCTGTCCTTGTTTCACAAAGGGTCTCTGTTAGGGAATGGACTTGTGTCTGGAGCGAAGATATAACATTGTTTTGAGCTTGCATATCTTGATCATGAGGCAGTTTGGACGAGATTGCCTTAACAACCAACCCAGTATTATGCAGGAACGTGCTTTTGGCAATGTTAGTGGATAGGTACTGACCCACTGCAGCAAGAGGTGACATTGCGGTTATAGTTGCCTCGTCACCTTCAGAAGGTGGCGGTTCCACCATTTTTTCCATAGCTTGCTGAAAAGTTGAGTTTTTACATTAGTAGTACCAAAACAGAAGATATTAAGGAGGCAGCAAAACCAAACAAAATAGCTTTGGTCTATATACAGAACTTATTCTGGTGAACCCGTGTAAAATATTAGTTGTATTTTACTGCAAAGTACATAATAAAACCAGGTTCCAAACATATGACCATGTACCATGGCTAATGTATTGTCTATTTCTTCACATTGTATTGACAGCTAAGGATAAAGAGACAAAGTTTATAATACGGTAAGCATAGTATGACATCATTCATATCACAAAACAACTAAGAACAGACAAACAGGCAATTGTAACATTGTGTGGGCAAGTCCAGCACGGAACTAGATTACAAATCAAGATCAAAGGAACATCACTCCTCTCTTTTAAACCCTGTAAGGTGCAATGATACGCTAAGACAATTGTGTATAAAATTGAATAGAGTAATAGACATTGGCTGCAAACCGTGTAGTTCAATCCACAAGTCAGAGTAAGTAGTAGTTAAAAGGCATGAGGATTAAGGACTTACAACAGCGGCTTTGACTGGTGTAGTCATGCCCTTCGTCTTACTGGTGTGACAGTCCTTGAAGATTTCCACAGCATTTGGTTCAGGTACTTTTTGGTCCTTGCGGGCTTTCCTCTGCATTTGGAACAAGTCAATATAGATCTGATAATATGGCACAACGAAAAGAGTGAAACAGCAGCTAATTACAAGAGCCTCGCAGTGTGCAATATAGCTACGAGATCCTGTCGTCTGTTGGAATTTCACTTTCATATGGTTGGCCTTGTTCTTTGAATAGTTCACCTACAAGAAGATAGATTTGTGAGGCACATGTGTAAATAGGAGTTCAACATGTGATCTGATCACATATATATAACGTACTTGATACTTTGGATCAGACCAGTGTTTAACGAGGCCTCTCGAGTCTTCATCCGATATATTTTCCACTGGAGATGTTTGGGCAAGTTCACTGTTAGCCTTGCCTTCAAAGTGAGTTTTCCTCAAGTTATACCGATACTGTCGCAGAGCAGACTTGAAAACATGGGTGCAAGCTTGTCTGGTTGCATCATCTTGGCTATCCAACTTGAACCTCATCTGTTGAAAATTATGGGAGTCTCATTATCAGCAACCTAGAAAATATGGGACAGAGCAAGACGATATTACTGGTTTGCATACATAACCATACTTACAGATAAATGGTCGAGGAAGGTGTTGAACTGGGTTTCGTCTTTGTCATTCCTGTACTGAATCCATGTTGGGAGTATACGTGCATGACACCTAACAGCAACCGCTGCCTCTGATACTAACTTGGCTGACTTTGTAGCATCACGTGGCCTTTTTAAACCTGCCTCAAAACGGATCTCCATTCTTCCTCCTCTAGTTTTAATTAACCTATCAAGCATTATCCCTGATGTTTGTTTCCTCTTGCGCCTAGGTGCTAGTCCAACAACGAACATAGGAAGTGTTAGTGTACATCAAACTGTGAGACTACATATAAAGAAGCATGCAACTGTAACTTGACTCCAGCAACTACCTTCTTGCTGTTGAAGCTCACAAGGTTCATCTGATCTTGCCAACTCGTCTTGTGTCAAGAGTGCTTCGAAAGTAGTGTCAGGTGGCAAGGGAGCTTGGGAACGTGCTCCTAGCTGAGTTGACAAACGAGTAACTCGTGCAGCTGGTGGTACTGTGGAAGGTGTTGCAACAACTAGGGTTGTCGCTGCTTGTTTGGTGGAAGCTATTAGTTTCTGTTTGGCTTGTTTTGCAGCTCGTGTAGCACGGGATACCGCACTTGTACAATTTTTTGCTGGACTTTGACCTTCTATTGCACCATCAGTACCAGCAGAATCTGCATAATTCTTCCGCTTCCGTTTCCGTGTGTCCTTAGTACTAACACCATCCCCTGTCATTCTGTGTTCCTTCCTCTTTCTCTGTGCCATGTTAAGTCAAGCCGACAAGAAAAAGGAATAAAAATTTAGTTCTTCAGAACAAATTGATGCGTGATACAGACGAACTAAACTTTGATGTTAGACAACCACATGATAGGAGGATGTAATATGTACGAAAAACAGGATGGCATGAGATAATCAGAACTATGATGTGTAAACTAAGCAGAAGGCATTTCAATAAATTAGAAGCAATGCAATGGAAGGTATACACCATATGAAAGATGCTACAAATATCGCTCTGCCAAGTTAATAGTGTCTCGTCATAACTAGCGTTTAAACAAATGTGAAGCAGTACAAGAAATAAATCATATGCAAGATGCAAACAACATCACACTACCAAGTTAAAGGTCTCTCGTCATTAGTGCCATTGCATATTCACAGCATTGCATATTCACAGCTTATGATGTGTAAACTAAGCAGAAGGCATTTCAACAAATTAGAAGCAATGAAAGCTAGACACCATATGTAAGACGCAACGAATATCACTCTACCAAGTTAAAATTGTCTCGTCATTAGTGCCATTTCAACAAATTAGTAGTACAAGCTAGAAAATAATGCGAGATGTAAACTATATCAGACTCCCAAGTTAAACGTGTCTTGTGAAAAGTGATTGTTGCAGGTTACACAACAGTAGTACTTTGATGTAAGAACATGGTGTGATAGACAGATATTGTATTATGTTCTAGAAACAGGAACATGTGTCTTATTCACAAGTATAATGTGTAAAGTAAGCAGATGGGATTCAACAAAATTAGAAGCAATACAAGCTAGACATCATACATAACATGCAACCACATATAACAGTGCCATGTTAGAGGGAGCACCTGTGATGGTGGACAAGGGGGGACGTGCTCATCATCAACACAGCTACTTTGAGTGTCTATGCATGTGTTGTCTTCCATATCTTGTTGGGGGGATGACCGAGTAGAATGTGTAGAGGCCCTCCATTTGGAAGAGGGACCTTTATCCACTGCCTTGCTAATTTCCTTCTGCTTTATTGATTTTGAATTGTCAAGTAAAACCGACAAGAAAAAGCAATAAAATTCACTCTTCAGAACTCATTCATGCATGATACTGACAATCACTACCTTGATGTAAGGCAAACACATGATACGAGGATGGAATATGTACGAAAAACAGGATGGCATGGCATATTCACAACTATTGGTGTAAACTATGCAGAAGTAATTTAATCAAATTACAAGCAATACAAGTGAGACACCGTATGCAACATGTAAGACAATATCACACTGCCAAGCTAGAGAAAGCACCTGGGATGCCGGTTTCGCCGGAAGACCGCCATCAGTCCCTGCCTTATTTTTTTCCTTCCCATTTCTTAATTGTATTGCCTTGTCAAGTCAAACCCACAAGAAAAATGAATAAAAATTCACTTTTCAGAACTCATTGATGCAGGATGCTGACGAGCACTACTTTAATGTAAGGCGACCGCATGATAGGACGATTGAATGTGTAAGAAAAAAGGACAGCATTGCATATTCACAGCTATGATGTGTAAACTAAGCAGAAGGCATTTCAACAAATTAGAAGCAATGAAAGCTAGACACCATATGAAAGTTGCAATGAATATCACTCTACCAAGTTAAAACTGTCTCGTCATAAGTGCCATTTCAACAAATTAGAAGTAGTACAAGCTAGAAAAGAATGCGAGATGTAACCTATATCACACTCCCAAATCAAACGTGTCTTATGATAAGTGATTGTTGCAGGTTACACAACAGTAGTACTTTGATGTAAGAACATGGTGTGATAGACAAATATTGTATGTTCTAGAAACACGAACACGTGTCTTATTCACAAGTATAATGTGTAAAGTAAGCAGATGGAATTCAACAAAATTAGAAGCAATACAAGCTAGACATCATACATAACATGCAACCACATATAACAGTGCCAAGTTAGAGGGAGCACCTGTGATGGTGCACTAGGGGAGACGTGCTCATCATCAACACAGCTACGTTGAGTGTCTATGCATGTGTTGTCTTGCAAATCTTCTTGGGGGTGGCGGAGTAGAATCTGTAGAGGCCCTCCGTTTAGAAGGAGCACCTTTATCCACTGTCTTGCTAATTTCCTTTCGCTTTATTGATTTTGAATTGTCAAGTAAAACCGACAAGAAAAAGCAATAAAATTCACTCTTCAGAACTCGTTCGTGCATGATACTGACAATCACTACTTTGATGTAAGGCAAACACATGATACCAGGATGGAATATGTAGGAAAAACAGGACGGCATGGCATATTCACAACTATTTGTGTAAACTAAGCAGAAGCCATTTCAACAAATAAGAAGCAATGCAAGCTAGACACCACATGAAAGATGCAACAAATATGGCTCTGCCAAGTTAAAAGTGTCCCATCATAAATGGCGTTTCAACAAATTAGAAGCAGCGCATGCTATAAATCATATGAAAGATGCAACCAATATCACACTACATATACTAAAGGTGTCTCGTCATATTGATTGATGCGGGATACCAAAAAAAACAATAGTTTTATGTAAGGACATGCTTAATAGACAGATGTACTATGTACTAAAAATAGGAAGGCATGTCACATTAACAGGTATAATGTATAAACTAAGCAGAATAGCACATGCAATTTAACCAGATTGGAAGAATTACAATCTAGACACCATATGCAACATGCAACCACATATCACGCTGCCAAGTTAGAGCAAGCACCTGCGATGCTGGTGTAGGGGAAATGCGGTCATCAACTACAGAGCTACGTTCACTATCTTCATCTAGCCTTGTTGTTTCTTGAGAATCATGTAGGGAGACTGACACTGCATTCTTTAAAAGAGCATATTTTCTCACAGTAACCCACTGGCGTGATTGTCTCATCATAAGTGATTGATGAGGGATACACAAGAACATTAGTTTGATGTAAGATCATGGTTAATAGACAGATGTACTAGTATGTACCAAAAACAGGACGGCATGTCATATTCAAAGGTATAATGTGTAAGCTAAGCAGATGCAATTTAACCAAATTGGAAGCAATACAAGCTAGACATCCGGCTGGAGTGGTGAGCATGATCATTGAGGACCTGAGAGCCTGGTGGGAGGTGGGCTGCTTCGCCACCATCGTGGCTTTTTAGTTGGCTTCCAGGTGATGCATGTCTGTGCCAGGCTTGTCACTGGCTTGGCCAGTGCCCTGACTAGCTATTTGTCTTCTGGTGCTCCCGGGATGGTGGTTCATGTAAAAAATATATTTCCTTATCTTAATAAAGACCGACTTCGGCCTTTCGAATACAAGCTAGACACCATATGCAACATGCAACCACATATGACACCGCAAAGTTAAAGCAAGCACCTGGGATGGTGGTTCATGGCAAGCGAGATCATCAACTCCAGAGCTACGTTTACCATCTCCATTTGTTGAACATGCAACCTTTAAAGTGTCGAGACGTGCCTTGCCTGCCAACGAAGAAAACATGAGCGACTTCTCTCTTTTATTTCGTGCTTCTGTCAAGGCAGAGTCTGAAATACCCATGCATAAAAAAACAATAGTGAGAGTATGGGTGAAGTGTGTGCAGAACTAGTGCACTGTAAAAGTAGCAGATAGCAGATGGCTGAAAAATAAATGACAGGAGACATATGATAGGTCTACAACATTGCATGGCAAACAAAATTAGATTCTACTCCGTATGATTTTGTAATATATGAGCACAGGGATGGCTGGAAAATGCAGGTACTCCTCCAGCACACCACCACATGTGGTCCTATCAAAATAACAGTCGACTGAAAATAAATATGTCAGTCGATTTTTTTATGAACCGTCCGATCTACAAGGAACGGGCAGATGGCCTTCGTCTACCTCCCGCCAGTCACTGCTGACGATCTTTCTCGAACCGCAAACGACCACCGGCCCAGACCCCTGCCTCCGCCGCCCCGCCCTCCCCTCGACCTCACACCACCGCTGTGCTTGGCAGCGTCCCCCGGCCATCCTTTTAAGCCCGGCCGACCTCCAGATCGGGCGCCAGCAGCTCCTAGGCCCCAAACACCCCTAAGATAAACACCGAGGCACTGCTTCCCCAGCGTAATAGGCGAACTAGCGCCTGTTACGCCGGGGAATGCTTCCTTTAATTGGGAAACAACTGACCAGGAATTGAAATCCAGGGGGGCGACGGACCTCTAGCTAGGGTGAAATAATATATGAGGAGAAACCTTGTGCATCATGAGTTACTAGGAACATCTAGTATCAGGAAGAAGGTGTAGGAAGAAGTGGTCAACTAGTGTCTTCTGTGGGATGAATACCATGCAAGCAGACACATAAGATTTGCACGAATAAGGGAAGAGGAGTACCATTTTCAGTTGCCAGTGTTGTGTCCTCCTGATTTCGCGGTGATGTTCTTCTTTTTATCGGGGAACCGATGTTTTGGAGGAGGGTGGAGCCTTGGACGAACCCATGGCCAAATTGTTGACTGTGTTGCAGTGGCCGTCTGTCGGCGGAGGGGAAGCAGATCCGAGGCGGCGAAGGACGGCGTAGCGGGAATAGCTCCGGTGCGGTGGACGGTGGCGATGTTGGAGCGGCAGCGGTGAGGCGCAGGACGGCGTGGTTGAACTGGCTCGGGTACGGCGCACGTCGGCGTCCTGGAGGCAGCTCGGCCTCGGCTTCAACTACTAGCCGTGGAGGGCGTTGTGGTTGCGGTTGCGGTGGACGACGACGTCGGGGTATCGGCTCCGGCGTGATGGAGGAGGGCAGTGGTTGATGGGTGGGATGGGGTGGCGGACGGAGGACGCCGGGGTTTCGCGGCTGGTGGAGAGGTAGTTTTGGCGCCCACGGAGTACGAATGGGGAATCGGACGGGAGGGCGGGGGGAGCTAAGGGGAACCATGTTTCGGTCTGGGACGCGCTTGTTTTTGGTTTTTTTGAACAGATGGGACGCGCTTGTTTGAAATTTGGAGAAAGTACAAACTTTGCCCCCCTCTTAAATTTCGGACCTACTGCAGGTCGAGGGTAGGACGGTAATCCCAGGTGTCCCAAATAGTGGGCGGGAGCGATTTCGGCCGAGCCCATGTGTGCTTAGGCGGTCATGGTGTATGAATTTTTTTCGGAGGCGGTTGCGTGGCGTCTAGATGAAGCTACAAACCTACCCCGGTTTAGACCTTTGGACGTCGGGCCGGTAGGTTTCACGGGTCGGAGTTAGAAAAGTAATTTCCTTCTACCAAACATTCGTCTCACGCAGTTTCGGGTGAGTAGAGGCTCTTTTGGCGCTTCATTCAAAATTTTGAAACAGAAGCATTCACATTTAGAGTACTCTTGAACTTTGAGGATTGACCTAAATAGACAACGTTAAATTTGACCTTGTATGTTTGAAAACCTCATTAAATTATGTGCTTCTTTTTGAAATTTTGACACTTGAAAATCCTATAACTATGATAATTTTCGAATGGAGGAGGTAAATTTGAATCTATTTTGTACACGACTATATATGCTATTATGTACAAAAGCAGAGCAAAGGTTGGTGCCCCCATAATTTAGGTATGATTTACAAATGCCATGATATCGAATTCAAATAATTGAATGGACTTCATGTTGAATTCAAATTTTTTAAACCACCTTAAGTTGAATTCAAATGTATGCTAGTTCATAGCTAGCTATTTATAATGTTCATTGTGTAACTTTTGTATGTATAATGTGCTTTACACACACAACATGAACTATACTCACGTTTATATTCGATTGCTAAAGCGATGCATTGTCTGGAGTTCAAAATACTAACTCTATGGATCAATTATGTCGAATAATAACATAGACATGCTCAAATTCGATAGAATATAGATGTCTGATGGATCAATGACCGTTCCTTACGCGAATTGCAAATATCATGATCCCATCCTAATATTTGGATACAATTTATATTTTTAATCAATGTGTACATCAGTCTTTTACATGTAGTTTCACTCTCCATAGGCCCCTCCTCACACACACGCTGACTTTCTCTCTCACACATACGCGCACATGGTGTATATCCATCGGTGGTCTCTCACACATGCTCACACACTCTCTCCCGAGGTGTCTTTCTCGCAGACATGCTCTCGATATAACCCTCCCTCCCTCTCTAAACCATTTACGACTATTTTCACTAACCTTTATCACAAGCACTCTTCCTCTCACAAGCATACACACGCACAATCCCCATCGACCCTTTCTATATACATAGACCTGCCTACGTGTCTCCCGCACGCACATTATCTTTAGGCCTGTCTCTCACGCATTGTCTCCACCTCTCTTCCTGATTGACGAGTATGATTCTAGTAGAGCATTCTGTAGGATGCCCATTAAAGTTAGGTTGGATGAATAGTAATATCAGAGATAAGGGGTTACCTTAGTCCGAGGACCTAGGGTTACAAATCCGAGCCGGCTTTATCAGTGGACACAGAGTCCTTCACGACTCTGCTATCTTTGTCTTGTACGACTAGTCCTCCATGGGTCTCCCTAAATGCGTCACGGGCCGACCAATGTGGCGCAGGATAGAACCGAACCAAGGACCTCACCTCGGCCCACCGGACCTCACGCGGTGACACACCCTCTGCCTCCAGGTCTCGTTATCTTCTCACACCCACACATACCAACATAGACACCACACAAAATATTTTCTCCTCGTGCCTCTATCCCCTCCCCCCTTGCATACACACACTCAAGGGCATCTCTCGCCGTGACATCCTATTCGTCTCTCTCTCTCTCTATCTAGACCTCTCTCATTTCTCGTGCTATCTCTCCCACGCCCCCCTCCCCCACCGGCCCCTCTATCCATGCCTCTCTCGAATACGTAATACATACACATTCCTCTCTAGGCCCTGCCAAATACATTAACTATACATTCACACATGTTACATCACGTACCCCATTGATCTAAAAAGCCCTCTCTTCACATTTATTTCACATACAACATACCTTTTGAATAAAACCACACAAACTGTGGCCAAAAGATTATTTTAGATTTTCTACATATATACAACATTACAAAGTTATATGGAGGAGTATGAACGTTAATTTGCATTGCATGGTGCCCCCAATGATATTTATTCCGCACTGTGAATTTTTATATTTTTATACTATATATAAAGTTAGTCATAATAAAGAGAAACGAAGAGCATCTCTCTCTCCATCGCATACACCCCCTCTACGCCCCTTTCACGTACGCACACAAACTATCTCCAGGTCCTCTAAAAGTACGCCCCTAGCACATTCACGCATGTTTCATCTTTCTCTCGCGATATATACAGTGACGATCATTGTATTTGAAGCGAAAGCATGATACGTACATTGGACTTCAGAATCCACTCACTACGGTCACCATTTACATTTTGTGGTTATTATACAGTCACGGGCTCACCATACAGCTCTGTATTTGCTCAAGACACGACTAGTTGACCAGTTAAACGCTCCACGTGGCACCTCTAGTGTTGCATCATATTATCTCACTACCATTGGGCCCACCTGTCGGCGTGTATAAGAATGAAAACAAACGATAAAAAAATATTGGACGGTGGTTTGAAGTCATGACCGCGGGCACAGCGGAAAAGGTGGCCTTGTATTGGTATGCTGAGCCATCTGTTTTAACACACAGGAGGTGGTGTGGTGATTATACACACACGCACGCATGCACACGAACTGCATGCACGCAACACTCACACGAACACACGCAGCCACGCACGCACGCAGCACTCACACGTACACACACAGCCACGCGCGCACGCAACACTCACATGCACACACACACGCATGCATGCACACACCACACGACCAACACACACTCTCACGCTCAAGTGCTCAACCTACACGTGCATGCGCACACATCAGGCCCTGACAGACACATACACAACCAGGTGGTTCCCGCGCACGGGTTGGAGTCTTGTCGCGCCTGCGTAAATTTGTGTTTATCTTACCTTTTTCCTATGCGAACTGACAGGTGGGACCCACAAGGAACATGGTCAATTTAACTAGTCAACATAGTGCCACGCAGACTATTTGGCTGGTCAACAGAGTGCAATCCGATGCTGAACGGTGAGCAAGTGACCGTATAATCACCGCAAAACGTATATAGTGACCGTAATGAGCGTATTCTGAAGTCCGATGACCGTATTACGCTTTTCGCTTGAAATACACTGACCACCCGTGTATTTATCTCTTCTCTCGCTCTCTCTGTGGAGCCGAGTAGGCCAACGTGCCAGTGCCTAAATTGGCGCACGCCACCCCATTATTGTTGTACTGGTTTCGTAAGAGCGAACAAGCATTCACGTCTACTGTACAAACTGTAGATATGAGTTACAAATGCTATGAAAACAAATACAAATATTTGAATCCACTTTATGCCCAATTTCTTTCCGTAGGCCCTCCAAAAGTACATCTCTACACGTTCTCGCATGTTACATCTAACAACTATGCAATACAGCACTACTACTACAGTCTAACACAATAAATCATATGTGTTTTTAGTTTTACTAGATCTCATATTGTTACTTAATTATTCAGTTTGCATACATTAAAATTGCCTTTGAAATGTATGGCTAGTATCATCTCCCGCGCGGGAAAAATTCCGCCCTTGCCTGTTTAATCGGGTTTGTATCGATGGATCATGCGAAACAGCAAAATTATAGTAGTACTACAGTACAAGTAACAGTTCATTGGGCCGCCGTGTCGTGTACTCCTCCGTCGTAAGAGTGGAGCGCTCGCTTTCATAAATGTTCTAGTCCCTTTCGCTGACATGTAGG
This sequence comes from Thinopyrum elongatum, assembly GCA_011799875.1. Classification (NCBI taxonomy): domain Eukaryota; kingdom Viridiplantae; phylum Streptophyta; class Magnoliopsida; order Poales; family Poaceae; genus Thinopyrum; species Thinopyrum elongatum. The sequence continues at coordinate 115,783,119 of CM022298.1, read as the reverse complement.
ACATCAAGCAACCGGGTCCACGTGCCATACCGAAATAACAGTGCAGAGCAGCAGGGGTGAAGAACCCCAGTCATGGCGCCGGCGTAGTAATGAGCAATGAGGCGTCAAATTACAAAGCTGCACCTTTCCCGCAGTTAAGTTGGAGGGACGAAGTAATAATGCTAAAAAAAGAAGTTGGAGGGATGAAGCAACCATCATTTCACTCGTTGCTGAATCCGCTTCTCCCTCATCCTCTTCAAGTTAACCACGTGTTGCTTCTGTCGTTGTTCTGCCTCATGTGGGACGCGGATCGGCTTGGTAAAGCACTGACACGTGGGACCTCATGTTAGCAAACCGCCAGGCCAACTTCCTCTAAAAATAAGAAACCTCCCCCGCCATCCGCGCGGCAAAATCACCTCATTTTTACTGATCTTGATACTATAATTTTTTAGATCAATATAATCGAGATTTGTATAGATAGCACACATAAGCAAAGCCAAGTGGTACGGTTAAGGGCATCCACAATGTGTAGCCAAATGTGAAAATAGCTTTTGGCATCGATGGGAACCATTGTGGACGGTGCTGCCAAAGCCAAAAAGATGGAACCGAAGCTCCCTAATTGATTGATTGAAGGAATAGAAAAATGCAACCTCTCTTCTCTTTCTCCCGTGCTTGGACGCATGTACAGTATAGAGCACAGAGTCTACTCCCCTGTCCCTTCTATCACAAATCACAAAGCAGTGAGGCATCAAATCACAAAGCACGGACGAAGCAAGCATCATTTCACTCTTCGCTGACTCCGCTTCTCCATCGTCTTCTTCGAGAAACCACCTTACCGCACTAAGCTGGACGGACGATGCTATTGTGTAGTACTAGTACATTTACGCGTCCTTTTGTTCAACGGACTTCCTTGATGCAAATAAGGCGGTTGTCTCGGCTTGCAGGCAGCACTTGCGAACGACTTACTGTGGTCTCCCTCAATGGTGTTCTCCGTCGAACTCACTTCGCCAAACCACAACGTTCGAGATATCATCGACGTCACCGCAATGGGGAAGGAAGTCAAATAGTTACTACCTCCATTTTTTTGTACACAAGGCCAGTATCAAAATTACAATTTGCAGAAGGCCACTAACACTAAACGAGGCAAAATTGATGGGGTTTGCCTCGTACTAGCAACCAAGGACATTAATATACCCTTGCATGCATGCGGAAGTGAGAAGGTTGGTTTGCATGGCGCTGCATTAATCAAGCGATGAGGAGTGAGATGGCTAGCTCTTTGGGCGTTGGAGAAAAAATACACATTAATTGACACGTCAAACGAGGATTTGTATCGATCAATCCCGCAAAGGAAAACCCTGCCTTTCTTTTTTAACACAAGTAGTACTCCTACGTACGTACTTGTATCCTGTTTGGGTCTAGGACTCGCATTGCCATACTTCGCCACACATTTTTACCAAGCTTGCCTAAAGTTTTCAAAATGAAAAGGAGGTACACTTGCGCACGGCTGTCGCGGTCGCACCGCACCCTCACACAGTCGCTCCTGCACGCCGCAAACCCAACCAAGGGAACGCACCCTCACTGACACGTGCTACCGCATGTGATCAAACCAAACTCAGCCATCCTACCACTGACACATAATTTTCGTTCATACAGTATGTTTATCCAACCGCATGTTGGGGAAGATCCGTACGGCCCGTGCGGTGGTTTATTGGGGAAGAAGAAGAGGTGAGGAAGAAGAAGGGTTAGGAGACGTAGGATATTCATCCAACCGCCTAAAATGGTCGACTGACCCAAATGATGAAAGTCAGGTGACTTGCATAAATATATGTTTTTACACAGCACCCTAAAAACAACAACATAAAGAAAAACTATCAATGCTCGCGGAACGAGACGGCCTCGTCGTCTTTGGCTGCCGGTGCGAACCAGCCGTAGCTGCCGACGTGTGTCTCTGCACCGTGGTTGTCCTCGACCTCCAGCTACTTGTTCACACGGAGCGTGCGGGCACTCTGCACAGACACGAGCACCGCCCAGTTCAAGTCCAGGACATCCGGTTCCACCTGCAGGAGGGCCTCGATGGCAGCGGCATCCGCGCGCTCCGCGTCGAGTTGAGCCTTCGCCGCCCGGTTCAAGTCCAGGACGTCCGGTTCCACCTGCAGGAGGGCCTCGATGGCAGTGGCATCCGCATGCTCTGCGTCAAGTTGAGCCTCCGCCACCCGGTTCACATCCACGACATCCAGTTTCGCCTACAGGAGGGCCTCGATGGCAGTGGCATCCACGCGCTCCACGTCGAGTTGAGCCTCCGCCTCCCAGTCCTCCTTTAGGATCGCCAGGTTGAACCGCTGGTCCGCCTGCACCATGGGGGACCCGGACGCCGGCACAAAGTCGATGTCCATCATCTCATACGCATCGGGGGCCTTCTGCGCCGCGACCTCCGCCATGAACATTGGATCGGCTTCCTCCTCCTCGGAGCTTGGCTCCAGAGAACTCGGGGATTGGCCTGCCGCAAAGCGAGCTTGGGAACGGAGGTCTGTGTCGCCGACCACCGCCGCGATTTCTGCGCGACGCTCTGGCGTCAGCATCTTGTAGTACATGATCTTGCGGCGCACCAAGGCTTTCCAGTGAACTAGAGGACGCTTGATGTGGGCTAGGGGATCGAAAGGTGGGGGAATGGGCTAGAGAGGAGGTGTGGTTTTGGGGCAGTGGTGACTGGCCAGCAAGTAGTTGGCGTAGGCCGAGCAGCAAAGGTTCTGGTGTGAATAGTTGTTCCAGTGACGACCGGTCAATCGGTTTTGACTGTACATCGCTCTTGTCGCATTCGCGTTGCACCGCGGCACGCTGGACCCTCCACGTCGCTCACCGAATGGAACGCGCTTCGTCTTGCGTTTTCGCTCGCTTGTGGGACCGCAGTTGAGAGCAAACCGACGCCCCTCCCCCTCCCCCGCCCGCGTCATTTATACTACTACTAGAAGAGAGAGAGGTCAGCCGAGTGTTACTAGTACTCCCTCCGTTTTATGCGGAGTAAATAAAAACAGAGGGAGTATACTACTAGTACTATGAGCACTGCATACTCTACTGTAGATGTTGTCAGTACTCCACTAGTACTATTGGACAGGGAGCTTAAAAAAAGTTACTATTGGACTGGCTATACGTGGCGAAATCCTAGTAGGAAGAGCACGCGCGAGAACAAGCACATTCACGTGTTTGAAAACAAATTGGAAACCATCTCTGTTTGAATACAAATCTAGGAGTACGTATGAATCTAACAATATTTATTGGGCATTGTTGAATGTTGATACTTTTTTCTGTAAGTTTGATCAAAGTAGAGATACTTTGACTACACATAAAACTTATATGTAAACTAGAAAGGATCGGAGGGAGTATATTGTACGTTCAAAAGCAAAACGAACATTGAATACCCTTTATATATGATTTGCTGATGCTATGATCACCGGTTCAAAATTTTGAATCCGCCTTAGGTATCAGACATCCACCCGCTCGTTCTCTCTCGGTTTCATCTCGGGGTCCGGAGATTGATTGAAAGAGGACTAGGGTGGGTACAGTACGTTTGTTTCACTTTTGAACGTACAATATACTCCCTCTGATCCCCACAGACCCCCCCTCCCCCGGGGTCATTTCTATCATAGAAACACACCAAACCTTTATCTCCTTGCACGACATGCACTTGATCTCTCAACATCAATCGACCTCGTCAAGATGTGTCGGGGCATGAACCGAATGGGATGTCAAAACTAAGATGGGAAGCGACACGTAGTGGAGGCAAAGTGAAACTTTAAACGAACCGTTTGTCTGTATGCATGTCGGACAAATTACAACATTGGAAATACAAGCATGGTCTAGGCCCACATGCGAATGATACTCGGAGGAATGTTCAAATGAGGCATACGGGAGGATGGACTCGACCAGAGGGCGGCATGATCGATGGAGAAGAGGGTTGGAGAGGAATGAGAAATAAGCAACGCCACATGATTATACTTGAACGGCTCAAATAAATAATAAGTTGTCTCATTTTCCCTTCCGTCTTGGTCACAGAGTAAGATGATCCCTTCGTTTTTATTTACTCTGCATATTAGGTTTGACTGAAGTCAAACTTCATAAAATTTAACCAAATTTATAGAAAAAATATGAACATTTACAATAGCAAATCTATATGATGTGAAAGTATATTCAATAATGAATCTAATGGTATTGATTTGTTATTGTATATGTTATTATTTCTGTCTATAAACTTTGTTAAAGATTACAAAGTTTGACTTTGAGCAAAGCTAAAATGCGGAGTAAATAAAAACAGAGGGAGTACGCATGGACTAGTATAGTTACTACTGCCGGAACACTCTCATCGTCGCTGGACACGGTCGGCTTCAGGGTGCCGAGGGTGGCGTTAGCGCTGTGGCACGACCAGCAGATCAGCACCCGGCTCGTCAAGGATGCACGGGGCGCCGAAGTGCGTGCGCACCGCGACGCGTCCGCGGAGTGTTCTAGCGCGGCCAACTGCATCCCCAGGACCTGAGACCATGCCGGGTCATCTTGCTTTTTCAATGACATGTGGGGATCGCATGTGAGCAAAGGGCATCTCCAACGTTGCCACGACCGTAGCTGACTACCCTGGCACACCAAAAACCCTCGTCCCTCGCGCCATCGCGCGGTGCGTTCCCAGCCGGCGCCAGCGACCCGCATTCATGCCGTCCATCTGTATGCCGTCATTAAGAGGCTCGCTGCCCGAGGAACCAACTCCGGTGACTTAATGACGCACCCAGATGCTTGGCCTCACCGGAATGCGCTACTTAAAGCGGCAACGCCCAGCTAAACTCCACACCATAGTGCATCCTCCTGTTACCTGGCACCACATCCGCCATGACCACGAGCGCGAACGCTCTGCGGGAGAGCTTGTCTTCGGGGATGAAGCTCGAGGTCGCCGCCCTCGCTCAAGTCGCCGCTCGCAATGCAATAGCGGTGTAGCCGGACGCGACCGCACAAGCACTGGCCACGCTGGCGGCCGACGACGGGAGCACCGTCAGCCACGCGTCCTACTTGCCGCCGTCCAACGTTTGGTGGCGCATGTGGCAGGTGAAGCGACGGACCGTCCACGTCCATCATCATCGACCTCACATCCACCGGCACCGCCGAGGTCGGGGACACCTCCGAGGATGAGTAGGGCATGGGAGGCGGCAGGGCATGGTGTGCCAACTGGCTGGTCCATCTCCCGTGTTCTACTCTTCCTCGCCGGAGACCGCACCTTCACTTCACGGGTCTTGAACCCCGCCCCCGTACATGGAGATCGCAGATGGAGGACGTCGATCGCTGCCGTAGAATAGGTTTAGGGTCGGGTTTCTTTTATTTTTCTGTCCTATAAAAGTTTGAATTGTAATGAAAATCTGCCGTGTTTGCATGAATCTCGTCCGGTGTATATGAACTTTCACAATAATAGTAAGATATATTGTAGGAGTATGAAAATATATGGAATGATGATTCGTTTTTGTGTGTATAAACTTAGAAGGTTTGACCCGAGACAATGCTAACATGCGAAATAAATAAACACATAGGGTCTACATACGCAATTTATCTTAGGCACTCCAATAGTCTGTCCACTACACATTCACGCATTTCACATCTTTCTACATCTACGGGAACCTACGGAAGGGTTAACGTAAATTGCCTCTCTCTCTCGCCCCCTGATTTTCATGGTGGTGGGCCCCTCCCTCCCCCCAATCTCCAATCAACAGCCCACATGTTTCACATTATGTTAATTACGTAACTGGGATTACGTAGGTGTAGCATTACTCGTCCTAAAAAAACCAACTAAGCCAACCTCCCAGCATATCGCGCGGGAAAAGACCCGGCCGCGCCGTTTTAGTCGGGATTACCGGATTACTAGTAGTAGTATCGATAGATCGCGCGAAGAACCAAGTTTAAAAGGAAAAAAGGCGGTACACTCACAGCACGCCTGTCACGGTCGCATTGCACCCCTCACATGGTCGGTCCTGCACACGGCTCACGCAAACGGAACGCGCTTCGGCTTGCCTCTTCACTGACACGTGGGACCGCACTTGGAGAAACCAACCATGCGCCAAACTCCCCCGCCCACCGCGTGAAAATCCCTCCCCCCCCAAAAAAAATTCCCCCCAAATCCCAAATTCAACCGCCCTTCGGCCAACTAGCCAATAATATTCCCCAAACCCCCTCCCCCCCGGCCCCCTCCACTCCATTCGCTCTGCCAAAGCCGCCCTCCCCGCCGCGCCAATACATCGGCGCCGCGGTTCATCGAGGGGACGCACGGCGTTCCTCTCGCTCCCACAGTACGCTCTCATAGACTATCGTCCTCTAGCCGCGCCGCCACCGTTGGTGACGTTCTTGTGGAGACGCACGGCGGTCAACTTCTCCCACGGTACGCGCATTCTAGACTGAGGCCCCGTGCATGTCGGAGTAGCACTGAATGTTAGCTGATAGACGTTGTTAATCTCACTGTTTGCCTAAGTAGTTTACAGTCAATATGCTCTGCTTAAGAAGCTTCCTTGCCCTATTCTGCACTCAATCTGCTTAGCTGAGATGGCATGCCACGCCCGATTAGTTGCTAAAATATCCTGCCATATATTTATTGTGACGTAGATTGCCATGGTCTAGTAGCCAATCTGCTAGGTGAAATAGCTCTACACCGTTTTATACTCGATCTTTGTTGCTGAGATGGCCTTCGATGACTGTGTGCTCGGCCTCATTGACTGCTGAAACAGCCTGCCATAATTTAGCACTCAAATCTGTTTGCTGAATTAGCTTTACATATATTTCGTTACTTAGATCTGCTTGTCCAAATATCTTGCCATAGCTTTAGACATCGACCTAGGTATTTTTTTCTGGACTTCATAAAATAGCATATATGTTTTTCCTGTAATATCTAGTAGAAGAACTAATTTGTATGTCTAACAGATGGACAGGACTTGGATAACTTCTGCTCGAAGATTCTTCGTTGCATATGTCGAGGGGGTTGAAAACTTCATGAACTTTATCAGAGCTGAGTACGGTGGTCCGAAATCAAATGTGCTCCGCCCGTGTAGCAGTTGTATGAATTCAGTTACAAGACCCCAATCAACTGTGCAAAATCAACTACACTTGTATGGGATGTCGGTCACATATACTTGGTGGGTTCATCATGGTGAAGCTGTGAACGTCAATGTTACTGACTATGTGGAAGCAGCAGATCACCATCTTGATCTGCCTGATGCTCAGGTGGAAGAGGAGGAGGAGGAGGTGGTGGCAGAGCCAGTGAGTTTGACCAACATTGAAACAATGCTACGAAATGCTCGTGCATTTCCTGAACTTTCACCTGCAGAAGAAAAATGGTGGGCCCGCATGTTGGAACAATGCAACGTGGCTGTCACCCCAGGAAATAAGCTGTCAGTATTCTCAGCTATGGTCACCTTTCTTCAGGTGAAGACATCTGAGCGGATGACCAACAAATCATTCGATGCAATGTTGGCTGCTTTCCGCAAATCTTTCCCAGATGCGTCTGAGCTGCCACACACCTACAGTAAAATGAAGAATTTCCTTCGTGCAGTTGGAATTGGATATGATATGATCCATGTTTGTAAGAATAATTGTGTTCTGTTCCGGAAGGATTATGCCAACTTAAGTGAATGCCCAAAATGCAAATCATCAAGATTGAAAGATGGCGATGTTGTGAAGAGGATTCCTCATAATGTTCTGAGACATTTTCCAATTATACCAAGATTGCAGAGGTTGTTTCATGATGCTGAAACAAGAGAGGATGTACTGTGGCATTCTAGGAACCAGGAGTACAGAGATCAGAATGTAATGAGCCATCCATCTCATGGTAGTGACTGGAAAAGCTTCAATCATAAACACAAAAAGTTTGCTGTTGACCCGAGAAACATTAGACTTGGCTTAGCTTCAGATGGATTTAACCCATTTGGCCACCAGAGCGCCACATATAGCATGTGGCCAGTGCTTGTTATCCCTTACAACATGCCTCCAAATGTCTACACCAAAGAATCAAACTACATGATGGCCTTGCTCATCCCAGGTCCAAAAAGTCCTGGAAAGGATTTTGATTTATTCATGGAGCCTCTTGTGGAGGAACTTCAACAGCTATGGAGGGGTGTTCTCACTCGAGACCTATATAGCAGCCCACCAGCTTATTTCTTTCTGCGTGCTGTTATAATTTGGTGCATCCATGATTATCCGGCTTTGGGCACTATGTCAGGGCGAACGACACATGGTTACAATGCATGTGTTCGCTGTGACAGGAATCCGCTGTCATACGCAATACTTAGCAAGATCTATTACATTGGACACCGCCGTTTCCTTTCCAAGGACAAGTCGTGTCCTACAAAATACCGAAGATATGTGTTCAATGCAAAGCATGAAAACCGTGATGCGCCAAAGAGGCTCACCGTCGATGAGTTGCAAGTGGAATTAGAGAAGGTCAGGCATATTACACCAGGAAACCATCCTGATAATGGTAGCGGGAAAAGGAAGCGTGGCAGGGTAGAAGAGAGATTATTGTTTACCCGCAGGTCCACTTTGTGGGACTTGGAGTATTGGAAAGATTTGGATCTGCGGCATAATCTTGATGTGATGCACATCGAGAAAAATATATGTGACAGCATTATCGGCACACTTCTTAATATTGAAGGCAAGACAAAATATACCTTAAAATCTAGGATTGATTTGACACACCTGGGTATCAGAAAGGATTTGCAGGTGGAAGATGAAGGTAAACCACGGGATATGGCACCAGCTGTGTACGTCTTGGACAAGGTAAAAAGAAAAGAATTCTGCGAGGTCCTGTCACGTGTGAGATTCCCACATGGATTTGCTTCCATCCCTAAAAGGAGAGTCAGTGCAGATGGAAACAAGGTACAAGGGTTGAAAACTCATGACTGCCGCGTCCTACTTCAAAGGGTTTTACCTGTTATCCTTAGAGGATTGGGCCGCCCTGACTTATACAGAGCAGTTGCAGAGTTGGGACAATTCTTCAGGGAACTCTGCAGTAGAAATATCAGGATAGATGCTTTGGAGCGTCTTAGAGACAAGATACCAACTATCCTATGCAACCTTGAGAAGATATATCCTCAAGCCTTCTTTGATGTGATGGTGCATTTTTCTGTTCATCTACCTGATGAGGCACTACTTAGAGGTCCAGTACAGTATGGCTGGATGTACCCTATTGAAAGGCGGCTAGGCACTTTCAAGGGCTATGTTAGGAACAGAGCTAGACCGGAGGGTTCCATTGCAGAGGCCTACATTGCTACAAAAGCGTCGACATTCTACTCAAAATACATTGAAAGAGCTGATCAGCTTAGCAAAGAGGTGGGTGAAGACAATCCCGGGCCCAATGTTTTCGATTGTTCTATTCAAGTTACAGGGAAGAGTCGACAAGACGACAAACCTAAAGATTTGGACAAAATGGTTTGGTATGTGTTGAATAATTGTCCTAACATTCTACCTTATATTGAGTAAGTGCTAAGTATTGCAGCTTATACATCGTAATCTACTAAACTTGCAGCACATTCTTATATATTTAGATGTTTGACGCGATCACTATGTTGTGCAGCATCTACAAAAAGGAGTTACTGCCGCAAAATCCAAGAAACAATGACAAATTGGTTATGGCAGGATTTGCGAAATGGTTCAAGAGCCATGTAAGCTTTGGAATTGCACTGTCAGTTTTTTTAATAAATTGAGTACATAAGATGATCAGCTTGTCTATTTTCTAACCATAGGTTAAAAATATCCGGGAGGATGGGCAGGCGGTTAATGATGCCCTTTACGCACTAGCAATGGGTCCTGATACTCGGGTAAGACATTATGAATCTTGCGTTGTTGGAGATGTGCGCTACAACACCCTTGCATGCGGCGAAGGCAGGAAGACACAAAACAGTGCCATCCTGAGCACGGATAAGTATGGTGAAGAGACAACTGAAATGTATGCTAACATAACAAACATTGTTCAGTTGCAGTATATCTCCAGTTTCGAGGTTCATCGGTGTGTGGTTCTGTTGTGCTGTCGTTGGTATAACTTGTTTTCCAGGATCGCAAAACCCAGAGCTGATGATTATTTCAAATCCATCAATGTCAAGGCGGCGTACTAGACCTACGAGCCTTTTATTTTGGCAAATCAAGCAACACAGATATTTTTCTTGGAAGACACATTTGCACGTAGCGATGACTGGAGAGTATTGCAAAGGTTTGAGCAGAGGAATTCATTTAATGAAGTTGCACAACAAGATGATGCTTACACTGCTCCTGATGTAGAAGATTCCACAGATGTTCCTAATATATTTGAGAACCATCATGTCAATGACGCTGGCAAAAAGATTGCCTGTCGGGCTGTGGACATACGAGAGTTGATCAATAAGACGCCAACGTTCGAGGACATTGAGGATGAAGAAGAAGATGACACTGGGGGGAATTACAATTCAGACTGATACACATGGCGAAGATGTTGACGCTGCTGCTGCGGATGATGATTAGATTGCTTTTGTCGTATTTGCCTGTCAGAAGACCTTTTTTTATCTACTATGTGAAATTGTGTTTGCTATGACAACTGAAACCTGATGAACTTGTTGTTTAGTATTTTGCTGTGAGAACATCACTTATTATGTATGTTGATTTGTGTTTGGTGATTGTATGACGACTAAAACATGATGACATTGTTGTTTAGTTGTACTCATATTACGTATGTTGAAATCTCGGGCAAGTAACATACCGATGGACAAAGGGAATTACGTATGTTGTCATAACAGTTCGACCGATAAAGATCTTCGTAGAATATGTAGGAGCCAATATGGGCATCCAGGTTCTGCTATTGGTTATTGACCGGAGAGGTGTCTCGGTCATGTCTACATAGTTCTTGAACCCGTAGGGTCCGCACGCTTAACATTCATTGACGATATAGTGTTATATGAGTTATATGATTTGGTGACCGAATATTGTTCGGAGTCTCGGATGATATCACGGACATGACGAGGAGTCTCGAAATGGTTGAGAGGTCAAGATTGATATATAGGACGATGGTATTCGGACACCGAAAGAGTTTCGGGATGCACCGGGTAGTCATCGGGTCACCGGAAGGGGTTCCGGACACCCCCGGTAGGTCTATTGGGCCTAATGGGCCAACGGGGGACAGACCCGCCCACAGGGGGCTGGTGCACCCCTCTCCCTGGCTGGCCGGCCCTAGGGAAGGAAAAGGGGGAGGGCTAGCCCCTCCTGCCTTCCCCTTCTCATGGGAGAAAGGAAAGGGGGCGCATCCCTCCCCTACCTTTCCCCCGCACCTAAACATGGCAGGGGGCGCGGCTTGGGGCAGGACCCCAAGTGGGATTCAGCCCCACTTGGGGCACCTCCAAGCTGCCTCCTCCCTCCCCCCACCTATATATATGTGGGAGGGGGGCGCCTAGCACACCCAGAACAATTGCTTAGCCGTGTGCGGCGCCCCCCTCCACCGTTTACACCCTCGGTCATATTTTCGTAGTGCTTAGGCGAAGCCCTGCGGAGATCACTTCACCATCACCGTTACCACGTCGTCGTGCTGCCGGAACTCATCCACTACCTCACCGTCTTGCTGGATCAAGAAGGCAGAGGACGTCACCGAGCTGAACGTGTGCAGAACGCGGAGGTGTCGTACGTTCGGTACTTGATCAGTTGGAGACGTATCACATGACTAATTTGATGCTTCTATTCATTATGGAGCTGCCAACCCCATCAAGCAAAATATTTGTTATTTTGGGGCTGCCACGTCGAACAAGCATAAAAATAGAGTGAAGCACATATGTTGTCGTGTAAGCACACACCCTTCTTTCATTAGTTTAGATTAACCATTGATGATCAATTCGGACCAGTGCATGTGATTAAAATTAGTTTTACCTAAACAGAGGGGGAAGAATAAACTACAACGACTAGATTTGCAACCATAGGATGCTGACGATATCTTAAAAGAACATTGCAACAACAGCGAGGCTTCACGGCAACATATGGTAAGCCAGTGCATTTTAGTACATGTGAAATGTAATGTGTGTGGGCTGCTTTCTTGGCTTGTGCCCTCAACCTATAATCCTACAGAATTACAAATAGTCCAGTTATCTGCTTTGCTGTATTGCTTGATTCGAATGCTTTTTGTTACTTGTTAGGCTATACCTGAGTTGGACAATGTGTCAGCAGTGCCTGTTGTACTATCGTAAAGAAATGCATGCCTAATTCATTTGACAACTTAACTTTTCCTATGAACTTCATCACAAGACTGTCTTCATAGTTTATATGAGGCCACACTGTTTAAGTGCTTTCGCAGATTATTTCAACTACTTATATGCTTGGGCAACTTAAATATAGCGGTGATACACTGCCTTTCATCTTACCATTTTAATTTGTTTTCGGCTGATGCTGCTTCGAACCATTTAAATATAGCTTGCCATGCTCGACAATGATTTGTATGTCATTTACAATGTAAGCTTAGTGCCTGGATCATGCGATAACTATCTCTTACTTATGTCCAGCGGAAACCTTTCAGGATGCCGTACACACTAGGACACAATGTACAACCCTAGAATCTATTTGTGGAAGAAGTGCGCCATCCATGTTACCAGATGGTAGCAGTTCAGAGGTAACACCGTTGGAAAGAAGTATGAGCACAGATATTACAGTTCTTGAGGCTCTACTAGAGGCAGAAAGAGATGGTGTGGCTGCCATGAATGAGGTAATCTTGATCTTGAGGCTGGAAATTATGCAATTAGCTGCACGCATTATGCAAGCAAGCCAAGAATTGGAGGAAGTAATAATGTTGCATTTGAACATGGAGGAGGTCCTGCTGCTTCTGCTATCTGAAGCCCAGGGTAATCCCAGTTCTTCTTTAGATACCAGTTAAAATTGTCATTAGATTAGTATACTTGCATGTTGTGTCATGTCTCTGAATGGATTATGTTGTAAGACCCCTTTGTTGTCCATGTGTTGTAATGATCTGAACTTTTTAGGTGAGGTAATCCTTAGTACTTGTATGATTGACATAAGGTGAACTGTTTTGTGTGAGCAGATTGTATTGGATGATATAATTGTTTGACTCAAAGTGTATCCAACCTACTGAATTTGAAGATCACGGCATTTCTAAATCATATTCATATATAAAGGTGGAATAAATCTTTGTTGTGGTTTTGAAGAAATAAATAACAAAACGTAGAATGATGTATGGATATTCGTAATCGAATGCAAATTGGATTTGAATTTAGTTGCCAGGGTGCAAGGGTAAACGTGAATGCTAATTCTCCCAAATTTTGAACGAAGCAGCAAAACACTCACTATCTTTTGCCTGCTGCCCAAAGCCAGTGTTTGCGAGATGGAAATTACTATCTACCCTTGACATTTCACATCCTAATCGGCCCGATTTCCACTGCTATCGATAGGGGTAGGTTAGTAACTTCAATCAGACGTGACACGACCGCCTCTGAGCCCATTCAGACACGGTGGGCGCCAAACATGGGCGGCAAACACACATTTGAATCAACCTCATCTGAAAGACCTCTCTCTCTCCCCCTCCATTTCCCCATTCATACACGGTGGGCGGCAAAACAAACTCTCCTCCTCTGAAATCGATGTAAGCAAATATTTTAAATAGGGGCAGGTGTGTAACTTCCCTCAGACGTGACACAACCGCCCTACCTATCAGCCCCATTCATACACCGTGGGCGCCAACCATGGGTGGCAAGACACCCTCTCCTCGCCCGAAATCGCTATCGGCAAATATTGGTGAGATGCGAGATTATCGTCCTATCCCCAACCGACGAGATGTCCGAAATTTTAAACGGGGGCTAAGTTCGTAACTTTCCAACATTTCAGACAAGCGCGTCCCAAAGTTTGAGATCCCCTCCCCCTCCATTTCCCCATTCATACACCATCGGCGCCACAACAACCTCCCCACACCAGCCAGCCTCATCCGTCCGCCACCCCATCCTCCACCTTGCCGAAGCCGCTACCCCTACCCCATCGTCCACTACAAGAGATGGATGCCTCTCATCCATGGCGCTGGACCAGCATCCTTTCATCGCGTCCTCTCGCTTCATCAGCGCTGCCATCCACCTTGTCATTGCTGCTTTTATGACCGCCTCGTCCACGGCAACACGACTTATTCCCTGATCTGGCCGTCTGCCGTCTCAAGTCTTCTTCTGTGCCGCCGACAGTCATCGCACCCACAGCACCCTCAACGTATCAGCAAGGGCCTACACGGCATCGCAAGAGAGGTGGTACTCTTTCATATCTGCTTAAGTAATTGATCTCACCCGAAAAATAGATTGTAACTTGTTTCTTTTCTTGTACATACCGAATCATAGTGGCTAGTCTAAAGCAAACATTGGTTGCGAAGTAGCCTTTGTCCGGTTTGCACCTTCAGATCCACCATGGCACGGTCACTATACTCCTTAAGCTTAAGGTTTTCCCCCTTTATATTCACTACCATCATCGTAGGTGCTTCGTATCGTCCTAGCACTGCTCCTCAAGACCTCAACCCATCAAGCGAAATAACATGCCACACATAATTCCAAAGCTTAGTTTTTGAAATACGAATCTGATATGATGCTCATATTACTAAAACAGAGAACGTTTAATTGGTCGGCTAATGTTCCTATATTCGTTTCGAAAAGTATGTGCGCCACATATAGAGAGACATCAGGGATTTGCATTTCTCTGTGCGCTCTGGTTCATCATGGGTGGGCAACACACATTGTATTTGATGGAAATATGCCCTAGATGCAATAATAAAATGGTTATTATTATATTTCCTTAATCATGATAAAGGTTTATTATTCATGCTAGAATTGTATTGACCGAAAACTTAAATACATGTGTGGATACATAAACAAATACCGTGTCCCTAGTGAGCCTCTACTAGACTAGCTCGTTGATCAAAGATGGTTAAGGTATCCTAACCATAGATATGAGTTGTCATTTGATAATGGGATCACATCATTAGGAGAATGATGTGATGGACAAGACCCATCCGTTAGCTTAGCATATTGATCATTCAGTTTATTGCTATTGCTTTCTTCATGTCAATTGCATATTCCTTCGACTATGAGATTATGCAACTCCCGGATACCGGAGGAATACCTTGTGTGCTATCAAACGTCACAACATAACTGGGTGATCATAAAGATGCTCTACAGGTATCTCCGAAGGTGTTTGTTGAGTTGGCATAGATCGAGATTAGGATTTGTCACTCCGAGTATCGGAGAGGTATCTCTGGGCCCTCTAGGTAATACACATCATAAGCTTGCAAGCAAATGACTAAGGAGTTAGTTATGAGGTGATGTATTACGGAACGAGTAAAGAGACTTGCCGGTAACAAAGATTGAACTAGGTATGAAGATACCGACGATCGAATCTCGGGCAAGTAACATACCGATGGACAAAGGGAATTACGTATGTTGTCATAACGGTTCGACCGATAAAGATCTTCGTAGAATATGTAGGAGCCAATATGGGCATCCAGGTTCTGCTATTGGTTATTGACCGGAGAGGTGTCTCGGTCATGTCTACATAGTTCTTGAACCCGTAGGGTCCGCACGCTTAACATTCGTTGACGATATAGTGTTATATGAGTTATATGATTTGGTGACCGAATATTGTTCGGAGTCTCGGATGAGATCACGGACATGACGAGGAGTCTCGAAATGGTTGAGAGGTCAAGATTGATATATAGGACGATGGTATTCGGACACCGGAAGAGTTTCGGGATGCACCGGGTAGTCATCGGGTCACCGGAAGGGGTTCCGGACACCCCCGGTAGGTCTATTGGGCCTAATGGGCCAACGGGGGACAGACCCGCCCACAGGGGGCTGGTGCACCCCTCTCCCTGGCCGGCCGGCCCTAGGGAAGGAAAAGGGGGAGGGCTAGCCCCTCCTGCCTTCCCCTTCTCATGGGAGAAAGGAAAGGGGGGCGCATCCCTCCCCTGCCTTTCCCCCGCACCTAAACATGGCAGGGGGCGCGGCTTGGGGCAGGACCCCAAGTGGGATTCAGCCCCACTTGGGGCACCTCCAGGCTGCCTCCTCCCTCCCCCCACCTATATATATGTGGGAGGGGGCACCTAGCACACCCAGAACAATTGCTTTGCCGTGTGCGGCGCCCCCTCCACCGTTTACACCCTCGGTCATATTTTCGTAGTGCTTAGGCGAAGCCCTGCGGAGATCACTTCACCATCACCGTTACCACGTCATCGTGCTGCCGGAACTCATCCACTACCTCACCGTCTTGCTGGATCAAGAAGGCAGAGGACGTCACCGAGCTGAACGTGTGCAGAACGCGGAGGTGTCGTACGTTCGGTACTTGATCAGTTGGAGCGCGAAGAAGTTCGACTACATCAACTGCGTTAACAAACTCTTCCGCTTAGGGTTTATGAGGGTACGTAGACACACTCTCCCCTCTCGTTGATATGCATCTCCATGGATAGATCTTGCGTGTGCGTAGAATTTTTTTTGTTTTACATGCAATGTTTCCCAACAGTGGCATCTGAGCCAGGTCTATGCGTAGATGATATGCACGAGTAGAACACAAAGAGTTGTGGGCGGTGATAGTCATACTGCTTACCACCAACGTCTTATTTTGATTCGGCGGTATTGTGGGATGAAGCGGCCCGTACCAACCTTACATGTCCACGCACATGAGACCGGTTCCACCAACAAACATGCAACTAGTTTTGCATAAAGGTGGCTGGCGGGTGTCTGTTTCTCCTACTTTAGTTGAATCGAATTTGACTACGGCCGGTCCTTGAAGAAGGTTAAAACAGCAAACTTGATAAATCACCGATGTGGTTTTTGCGTAGTTAAGAATGGTTCTTGCTAGAACCCCATAGCAGCCACGTAAAACTTGTAACAACAAAGTAGAGGACGTATAACTTGTTTTTGCAGGGCATGTTGTGATGTGATATGGTCAAGATATGATGTGATATATGTTGATGTATGAGATGATCATGTTTTGTAATATCGACAACCGGCAGGAGCCTTAGGGTTGTCTCTTTATTGTATGAAGTGCAAGCGCCATGTAATTGCTTTACTTTATCACTATGCGTTAGCGATAGTTGTAGAAGCAATAGTTGGCGAGATGACCCCGACGCAACGATGGAGATCAAGGTGTCGAGCAGGTGACGATGGAGATCATGATGATGCTTTGGAGATGGAGATCAAAAGCACAAGATGATGATGGCCATATCATGTCACATATTTTGAATGCATGTGATGTTTATCCTTTATGCATCTTATTTTGCTTAGAACGGTGGTAGCATTATAAGATGATCCCTTCACTAAATTTAAAGATAAAAGTGTTCTCCCCAAGTATGCACCATTGCCAAAGTTCGTCATTTTGAAGCACCACATGATGATCGGGTGTGATAGATTCTACGTTCACATACAACGGGTGTAAGACAGTTTTAAACATGCAGAATACTTGGGTTAAACTTGACGAGCCTAGCATGTACAGACATGGTCTCGGAACACTGGAGACTGAAAGGTCGAACATGAGTCATATAGTAGATATGATCAACATAGAGATGTTCAACATTGATGACTACCCCATCTCACGTGATGATCGGACATGGGTTAGTTGATTTGGATCACGTATCACTTACATAACTTGAGGGATGTTTATTTAAGTGGGAGTTCATTAGTAATTTGATTAATTGAACTTAATTTATCATGAACTTAGTCTTATAGTTTTGCATATCTATGTTGTAGATCAATAGCTCACGATATAGCTCCCCTATTTTTGATATGTTCCTAGAGAAAACTAAGTTGAAAGATGATGGTAGCAACTACATGGACTGGGTCCGTAACTTGAGGATTATCCTCATTGCTGCACAGAAGAATTATGTCCTTGATGCACCGCAGGGTGACAGACCTGTTGTAGGAGCTGAAGCAGATGTTATGAACGTTTGGCAAGCTCGATAGGATGACTACTTAATAGTTTAGTTCGCCATGCTTTACGGCTTAGAACCGGGACATCAAAAATGTTTTGAACGCCACGGAGCATATGAGATGTTCCAAGAGCTGAGATTGGTATTTCAGACTCATGCCCATGTCGAGAGGTATGAGACCTCTGACAAGTACTTTGCCTACAAGATGGAGGAGAATAGCTCAGCCAGTGAGCATGTGCTCAGAATGTCTGGGTACTACAATCGCTTGAATCAAGTGGGAGTTAATCTTGCAGATAAGATAGTGATTGACAGAGTTCTCTAGTCACTATCACCAAGCTACTAGAACTTCGTGATGAACTATAATATGCAAGGGATGACGAAAATGATTCCCGAGCTCTTCACGATGCTGAAATCGGCGAAGGTAGAAATCAAGAAAGAGCATTAAGTGTTGATGGTTAACAAGACTACTAGTTTCAATAAAAAGGGCAAGGGAAAGAAAGGGAACTTCAAGAAGAATGGCAAGCAAGCTGCCACTCCCGTGAAGAAGCCCAAAGCTGGACCTAAGCCTGAAACTGAGTGCTTCTACTGCAAATGGAATGGTCACTAGAAGCAGAACTGCCCCAAATACTTGGCGGATAAGAAGGATGCACTACAAAAAAAATACACTTCCGTGATGGTACGTGTTTGTCACTGTAGGTCATGTTTTCTATCATGTATGTACATCCATGACGATTTTATGACAGATTCAAGATAGTCATACCTGTGCTGTCGTAGAAGTGTTCCATGACAATACCAAAATTATCATCACGGAAGTGTTCACTTCCATGACGATAAATGATGCGTCATGGAAGTGCTTTCATCAAGGGTAACCGACATGTGGCATCCACCGTAACAGGTCATCATTAAGCTATCGGGTCCGGTTTTGGATCCGATAACCCATTAACAACCCGGACCAATGGGGATTTTCCACGTGTAAAATTCTCATTGGCCGAAGGAAACACATGTCAACTCATCATTGGGTCAGATAGGCGCCTATGATATGTCGACACGTACGACGGCCCAACACTGGCCCATTTAGCTTACAAAGGCCGGCCCGTTTGACATGGTTAAAAGTTAGCGGGTTGGCCCATGAAAAGCCTGTTAACGGTCTATTTGCATATAGCCCATTTTACGGCCCGGTAACTCACGGCCCATTAGGGCCTTCCCGAAATCGGCCCAACAGCGTCATGTGGGCCGTCGAATATAACACCAACCTGTTTCACTTTCGCCAATGTATGGCCCACGACGTCTTTCGGCCCATATGAGGCCTTTCGTATCTTTAGGCCCTTTAGTGGCCCATGGTGACTCTGGCCCATAATGAACAGAAATTTCTTTGTACCCATTAACGGCCCATGATTCACATGGGCCGTTTCCATCCTGTGTTAGCTTTCGGCCTACTGATGGCCCATACGTTCTTGGGCTCCTTTCCGACCCTCGATTACTTCTGGCCCGTTACTGGCCTATTCCCCTAATGGGCCAAATTCGGCCCGTGGTTAGAATCAGCCCGTTTGTGGCCTGCTAACCCGTTGCGCCGTTTCTAGCCCGTCCTATATTCTGGCCCATTAACGACCCGTTATGCCTATAAAAGAATTAATCCTTTGTTGTCTTTCGGTCTGTTAACGGCCCATTACCGTGCTGGCCTGATACCAATTACGCCCGTTTACGGCCCATGTGGACCCATTTATCTGACGGCCTGAGGCCCACTGATTCTACGGCCCGTTGGAGGCCCATTTATCCAACGGCCCGTAGGAGGCCCATGGATCCTACGGCCTGTAGCAGGCTCAAGGTTACCACGGTCCGTATATGGCCCATGGTTGTTGCGGCCACTAGCAAACCAGGGAAAAAGAAGACTAGGAAATAAATAAGCCAGAAACTAACGCTAGGCTATTAAGGCGATTGCACAGATTACATCCACTGGGCATCAAAGTTCGCCACCAGTGCAAATATAGGGAACACCCTACACTATACAAAAATGGCTTGCTATTTTCTTCAGCCAGTGGCTGCACGTTAAGAACAAATTTTGTATCGCAACAAAACAAATTACAACCATAAAACAAAAGGAAGGTTGGCATAAAAGTTAACAGTGTGGCAGATAAATGCACCACCAGAATTTCAGAAGCTCAGTTCATTTGACCTGACTTTTATGTTTTCATGTTGTACTGTCCGATGGAGCACCATAACCTTCGCCTTCATTTCTCCTAGGCTCCTGAACAACATAGCAAATGTCTGATAGTCTGGTTTCAAAACCATGCATATCTTGATGACATCAAACAATGGTTGTCCTTGTTTCACAAAGGGTCTCTGTTAGGGAATGGACTTGTGTCTGGAGCGCAGATATAACATTGTTTTGATCTTGCATATCTTGATCATGAGGCAGTTTGGACGAGATTGCCTTAACAACTAACCCAGTATTATGCAGGAACGTGCTTTTGGCACTGTTAGTGGATAGGTACTGACCCACTGCAGCAAGAGGTGACATTGCGGTTATAGTTGCCTCGTCACCTTCAGAAGGTGGCGGTTCCACCATTTTTTTCCATAGCTTGCTGAAAAGTTGAGTTTTTACATTAGTAGTACCAGAACAGAAGATATTAAGGAGGCAGCAAAACCAAACAAAATAGCTTTGGTCTATATACAGAACTTATTCTGGTGAACCCGTGTAAAATATTAGTTGTATTTTACTGCAAAGTACATAATAAAACCAGGTTCCAAACATATGACCATGTACCATGGCTAATGTATTGTCTATTTCTTCACATTGTATTGACAGCTAAGGATAAAGAGACAAAGTTTATAATACGGTAAGCATAGTATGACATCATTCATATCACAAAACAACTAAGAACAGACAAACAGGCAATTGTAACATTGTGTGGGCAAGTCCAGCACGGAACTAGATTACAAATCAAGATCAAAGGAACATCACTCCTCTCTTTTAAACCCTGTAAGGTGCAATGATACGCTAAGACAATTGTGTATAAAATTGAAAAGAGTAATAGACATTGGCTGCAAACCGTGTAGTTCAATCCACAAGTCAGAGTAAGTAGTAGTTAAAAGGCATGAGGATTAAGGACTTACAACAGCGGCTTTGACTGGTGTAGTCATGCCCTTCGTCTTGCTGGTGTGACAGTCCTTGAAGATTTCCACAGCATTTGGTTCAGGTACTTTTTGGTCCTTGCGGGCTTTCCTCTGCATTTGGAACAAGTCAATATAGATCTGATAATATGGCACAGCGAAAAGAGTGAAACAGCAGCTAATTACAAGAGCCTCGCAGTGTGCAATATAGCTACGAGATCCTGTCGTCTGTTGGAATTTCACTTTCATATGGTTGGCCTTGTTCTTTGAACAGTTCACCTACCAGAAGATAGATTTGTGAGGCACATGTGTAAATAGGAGTTCAACATGTGATCTGATCACATATATATAACGTACTTGATACTTTGGATCAGACCAGTGTTTAACGAGGCCTCTCGAGTCTTCATCCGATATATTTTCCACTGGAGATGTTTGGGCAAGTTCACTGTTAGCCTTGCCTTCAAAGTGAGTTTTCCTCAAGTTATACCGATACTGTCGCAGAGCAGACTTGAAAACATGGGTGCAAGCTTGTCTGGTTGCATCATCTTGGCTATCCAACTTGAACCTCATCTGTTGAAAATTATGGGAGTCTCATTATCAGCAACCTAGAAAATATGGGACAAAACAAGACGATATTACTGGTTTGCATACATAACCATACTTACAGATAAATGGTCGAGGAAGGTGTTGAACTGGGTTTCGTCTTTGTCATTCCTGTACTGAATCCATGTTGGGAGGATACGTGCATGACACCTAACAGCAACCGCTGCCTCTGATACTAACTTGGCTGACTTTGTAGCATCACGTGGCCTTTTTAAACCTGCCTCAAAACGGATCTCCATTCTTCCTCCTCTAGTTTTAATTAACCTATCAAGCATTATCCCTAATGTTTGTTTCCTCTTGCGCCTAGGTGCTAGTCCAACAACGAACATAGGAAGTGTTAGTGTACATCAAACTGTGAGACTACATATAAAGAAGCATGCAACTGTAACTTGACTCCAACAACTACCTTCTTGCTGTTGAAGCTCACAAGGTTCATCTGATCTTGCCAACTCGTCTTGTGTCAAGAGTGCTTCGAAAGTAGTGTCAGGTGGCAAGGGAGTTTGGGAACGTGCTCCTAGCTGAGTTGACAAACGAGTAACTCGTGCAGCTGGTGGTACTGTGGAAGGTGTTGCAACAACTAGGGTCGTCGCTGCTTGTTTTGTGGAAGCTATTAGTTTCTGTTTGGCTTGTTTTGCAGCTCGTGTAGCACGGGATACCACACTTGTACAATTTTTTGCTGGACTTTGACCTTCTATTGCACCATCAGTACCAGCAGAATCTGCATAATTCTTCCGCTTCCGTTTCCGTGTGTCCTTAGTACTAACACCATCCCCTGTCATTCTGTGTTCCTTCCTCTTTCTCTGTGCCATGTTAAGTCAAGCCGACAAGAAAAAGGAATAAAAATTTAGTTCTTCAGAACAAATTGATGCGTGATACAGATGAACTGAACTTTGATGTTAGACAACCACATGATAGGAGGATGTAATATGTACGAAAAACAGGACGGCATGAGATAATCAGAACGATGATGTGTAAACTAAGCAGAAGGCATTTCAATAAATTAGAAGCAATGCAATGGAAGGTAGACACCATATGAAAGATGCTACAAATATCGCTCTGCCAAGTTAATAGTGTCTCGTCATAACTAGCGTTTAAACAAATGTGAAGTAGTACAAGAAATAAATCATATGCAAGATGCAAACAACATCACACTACCAAGTTAAAGGTCTCTCGTCATTAGTGCCATTGCATATTCACATCATTGCATATTCACAGCTTATGATGTGTAAACTAAGCAGAAGGCATTTCAACAAATTAGAAGCAATGAAAGCTAGACACCATATGTAAGACACAACGAATATCACTCTACCAAGTTAAAACTGTCTCGTCATTAGTGCCATTCCAACAAATTAGTAGTACAAACTAGAAAATAATGGGAGATGTAAACTATATCAGACTCCCAAGTTAAACGTGTCTTGTGAAAAGTGATTGTTGCAGGTTACACAATAGTAGTACTTTGATGTAAGAACATGGTGTGATAGACAGATATTGTATTATGTTCTAGAAACAGGAACATGTGTCTTATTCACAAGTATAATGTGTAAAGTAAGCAGATGGAATTCAACAAAATTAGAAGCAATACAAGCTAGACATCATACATAACATGCAACCACATATAACAGTGCCATGTTAGAGAGAGCACCAGTGATGGTGGACAAGGGGGGACGTGCTCATCATCAACACAGCTACTTTGAGTGTCTATACATGTGTTGTCTTCCAAATCTTGTTGGGGGGATGACCGAGTAGAATGTGTAGAGTCCCTCCATTTGGAAGAAGGACCTTTATCCACTGTCTTGCTAATTTCCTTCTACTTTATTGATTTTGAATTGTCAAGTAAAACCGACAAGAAAAAGCAATAAAATTCACTCTTCAGAACTCATTCATGCATGATACTGACAATCACTACCTTGATGTAAGGCAAACACATGATACGAGGATGGAATATGTACGAAAAACAGGATGGCATGGCATATTCAAAACTATTGGTGTAAACTATGCAGAAGTAATTTAATCAAATTACAAGCAATACAAGTGAGACACCGTATGCAACATGTAAGACAATATCACACTGCCAAGCTAGAGAAAGCACCTGGGATGCCGGTTTCGCCGGAAGACCGCCATCAGTCCCTGCCTTATTTTTTTCCTTCCTATTTCTTAATTGTATTGCCTTGTCAAGTCAAACCCACAAGAAAAATGAATAAAAATTCACTTTTCAGAACTCATTGATGCAGGATGCTGACGAGCACTACTTTAATGTAAGGCGACCGCATGATAGGACGATTGAATGTGTAAGAAAAAAGGACAGCATTGCATATTCACAGCTATGATGTGTAAACTAAGCAGAAGGCATTTCAACAAATTAGAAGCAATGAAAGCTAGACACCATATGAAAGTTGCAATGAATATCACTCTACCAAGTTAAAACTGTCTCGTCATAAGTGCCATTTCAACAAATTAGAAGTAGTACAAGCTAGAAAAGAATGCGAGATGTAACCTATATCACACTCCCAAATCAAACGTGTCTTATGATAAGTGATTGTTGCAGGTTACATAACAGTAGTACTTTGATGTAAGAACATGGTGTGATAGACAAATATTGTATGTTCTAGAAACACGAACACGTGTCTTATTCACAAGTATAATGTGTAAAGTAAGCAGATGGAATTCAACAAAATTAGAAGCAATACAAGCTAGACATCATACATAACATGCAACCACATATAACAGTGCCAAGTTAGAGGGAGCACCTGTGATGGTGCACTAGGGGAGACGTGCTCATCATCAACACAGCTACGTTGAGTGTCTATGCATGTGTTGTCTTGCAAATCTTCTTGGGGGGTGGCGGAGTAGAATCTGTAGAGGCCCTCCGTTTGGAAGGAGAACCTTTATCCACTGTCTTGCTAATTTCCTTCCGCTTTATTGATTTTGAATTGTCAAGTAAAACCGACAAGAAAAAGCAATAAAATTCACTCTTCAGAACTCGTTCGTGCATGATACTGACAATCACTACTTTGATGTAAGGCAAACACATGATACCAGGATGGAATATGTAGGAAAAACAGGACGGCATGGCATATTCACAACTATTTGTGTAAACTAAGCAGAAGCCATTTCAACAAATAAGAAGCAATGCAAGCTAGACACCACATGAAAGATGCAACAAATATGGCTCTGCCAAGTTAAAAGTGTCCCATCATAAATGGCGTTTCAACAAATTAGAAGCAGCGCATGCTATAAATCATATGAAAGATGCAACCAATATCACACTACATATACTAAAGGTGTCTCGTCATATTGATTGATGCGGGATACCAAAAAAAACAATAGTTTTATGTAAGGACATGCTTAATAGACAGATGTACTATGTACTAAAAACAGGAAGGCATGTCACATTAACAGGTATAATGTATAAACTAAGCAGAATAGCACATGCAATTTAACCAGATTGGAAGAATTACAATCTAGACACCATATGCAACATGCAACCACATATCACGCTGCCAAGTTAGAGCAAGCACCTGCGATGCTGGTGTAGGGGAAATGCGGTCATCAACTACAGAGTTACGTTCACTATCTTCATCTAGCCTTGTTGTTTCTTGAGAATCATGTAGGGAGACTGACACTGCATTCTTTAAAAGAGCATATTTTCTCACAGTAACCCACTGGCGTGACTGTCTCATCATAAGTGATTGATGAGGGATACACAAGAACATTAGTTTGATGTAAGATCATGGTTAATAGACAGATGTACTAGTATGTACCAAAAACAGGACGGCACGTCATATTCAAAGGTATAATGTGTAAGCTAAGCAGATGCAATTTAACCAAATTGGAAGCAATACAAGCTAGACATCCGGCTGGAGTGGTGAGCATGATCATTGACGACCTGAGAGCCTGGTGGGAGGTGGGCTGCTTCGCCACCATCGTGGCTTTTTAGTTGGCTTCCAGGTGATGCATGTCTGTGCCGGGCTTGTCACTGGCTTGGCCAGTGCCCTGACTAGCTATTTGTCTTCTGGTGCTCCCGGGATGGTGGTTCATGTAAAAAATATCTTTCCTTATCTTAATAAAGACCGACTTCGGCCTTTCGAATACAAGCTAGACACCATATGCAACGTGCAACCACATATGACACCGCAAAGTTAAAGCAAGCACCTGGGATGGTGGTTCATGGCGAGCGAGATCATCAACTCCAGAGCTACGTTTACCATCTCCATTTGTTGAACATGCAACCTTTAAAGTGTCGAGACGTGTCTTGCCTGCCAACGAAGAAAACATGAGCGACTTCTCTCTTTTATTTCGTGCTTCTGTCAAGGCAGAGTCTGAAATACCCATGCATAAAAAAACAATAGTGAGAGTATGGGTGAAGTGTGTGCAGAACTAGTGCACTGTAAAAGTAGCAGATAGCAGGTGGCTGAAAAATAAATGACAGGAGACAAATGATAGCTCTACAACATTGCATGGCAAACAAAATTAGATTCTACTCCGTATGATTTTGTAATATATGAGCACAGGGATGGCTGGGAAATGCAGGTACTCCTCCAGCACACCACCACATGTGGTCCTATCAAAATAACAGTCGACTGAAAATAAATATGTCAGTCGATTTTTTTATGAACCGTCCGATCTACAAGGAACGGGCAGATGGCCTTCGTCTACCTCCCGCCAGTCACTGCTGACGATCTTTCTCGAACCGCCAACGACCACCGGCCCAGACCCCTGCCTCCGCCGCCCCGCCCTCCCCTCGACCTCACACCACCGCCGTGCTTGGCAGCGCCCGCCGGCCATCCCTTTAAGCCCGGCCGACCTCCAGATCGGGTGCCAGCAGCTCCTAGGCCCCAAACACCCCTAAGATAAACACCGAGGCACTGCTTCCCCAGCGTAATAGGCGAACTAGCGCATGTTACGCCGGGGAATGCTTCCTTTAATTGGGAATCAACTGACCAGGAATTGAAATCCAGGGGGCGACGGACCTCTAGCTAGGGTGAAATAATATATGAGGAGAAACCTTGTGCATCGCGAGTTACTAGGAACATCTAGTATCAGGAAGAAGGTGTAGGAAGAAGTGGTCAACTAGTGTCTTCTGTGGGATGAATACCATGCAAGCAGACACGTAAGATTTGCACGAATAAGGAAAGAGGAGTACCATTTTCAGTTGCCAGTGTTGTGTCCTCCTAATTTCGTGGTGATGTTCTTCTTTTTATCAGGGGAACCGATGTTTTGGAGGAGGGTGGAGCCTTGGACGAACCCATGGCCAAATTGTTGACTATGTTGCAGTGGCCGTCTGTCGGCGGAGGGGGAGCAGATCCGAGGCGGCGAAGGACGGCGTAGCGGGAATAGATCCAGTGCGGTGGACGGTGGTGATGTTGGAGCGGCAGCGGTGAGGCGCAAGACGGCGTGGTTGAACTGGCTCGGGTACGGCGCACATCGGCGTCCTGGAGGCAGCTCGGCCTCGGCTTCAACTACTAGTCGTGGAGGGCGTTGTGGTTGCGGTTGCGGTGGACGACGACGTCGGGGTATCGGCTCCGGCGTGATGGAGGAGGGCAGCGGTTGATGGGTGGGATGGGGTGGCGGACGGAGGACGCCGGGGTTTCGCGGCTGGTGGAGAGGTAGTTTTGGCGCCCACGGAGTACGAATGGGGAATCGGACGGGGGGGCGGGGGGAGCTAAGGGGGAACCATGTTTCGGTCTGGGACGCGCTTGTTTTTGGTTTTTTTGAACAGATGGGACGCGCTTGTTTGAAATTTGGAGAAAGTACAAACTTTGCCCCCCTCTTAAATTTCGGACCTACTGCGGGTCGGGGGTAGGACGGTAATCCCAGGTGTCCCAAATAGTGGGCGGGAGCGATTTCGGCCGAGCGCATGTGTGCTTAGGCGGCCATGGTGTATGAATTTTTTTCGGAGGCGGTTGCGTGGCGTCTAGATGAAGCTACAAACCTACCCCGGTTTAGACCTTTGGACGTCGGGCCGGTAGGTT
Organism: Thinopyrum elongatum; assembly: GCA_011799875.1. Classification (NCBI taxonomy): domain Eukaryota; kingdom Viridiplantae; phylum Streptophyta; class Magnoliopsida; order Poales; family Poaceae; genus Thinopyrum; species Thinopyrum elongatum. Next base: position 115,755,537 of record CM022298.1, on the reverse strand, counting down.
TCACGGGTCGGAGTTAGAAAAGTAATTTCCTTCTACCAAACATTTGTCTCACGCGGTTTCGGGCGAGTAGAGGCTCTTTTGGCGCTTCATTCGAAATTTTGAAACAGAAGCATTCACATTTAGAGTACTCTTGAACTTTGAGGATTGACCTAAATAGACAACGTTAAATTTGACCTTGTATGTTTGAAAACCTCATTAAATTATGCGCTTCTTTTTGAAATTTTGACACTTGAAAATCCTATAACTATGATAATTTTGGAATGGAGGAGGTAAATTTGAATCTATTTTGTACACGACTATATATGCTATTATGTACAAAAGCAGAGCAAAGATTGGTGCCCCCATAATTTAGGTATGATTTACAAATGCCATGATATCGAATTCAAATAATTGAATGGACTTCATGTTGAATTCAAATTTTTTAAACCACCTTAAGTTGAATTCAAATGTATGCTAGTTCATAGCTAGCTATTTATAATGTTCATTGTGTAACTTTTGTATGTATAATGTGCTTTACACACACAACATGAACTTTACTCATGTTTATATTCGATTGCTAAAGCGATGCATTGTCTGGAGTTCAAAATACTAACTCTATGGATCAATTATGTCGAATAATAACATAGACATGCTCAAATTTGATAGAATATAGATGTCTGATGGATCAATGACCGTTCCTTACGCGAATTGCAAATATCATGATCCCATCCTAATATTTGGATACAATTTATATTTTTAATCAATGTGTACATCAGTCTTTTACATGTAGTTTCACTCTCCATAGGCCCCTCCTCACACACACGCTGACTTTCTCTCTCACACATACGCGCACATGGTGTATATCCATCGGTGGTCTCTCACACATGCTCACACACTCTCTCCCGAGGTGTCTTTCTCGCAGACATGCTCTCGATATAACCCTCCCTCCCTCTCTAAACCATTTACGACTATTTTCACTAACCTTTATCACAAGCACTCTTCCTCTCACAAGCATACACACGCACAATCCCCATCGACCCTTTCTATATACATAGACCTGCCTACGTGTCTCCCGCACGCACATTATCTTTAGGCCTGTCTCTCACGCATTGTCTCCACCTCTCTTCCTGATTGACAAGTATGATTCTAGCAGAGCATTCTGTAGGATGCCCATTAAAGTTAGGTTGGATGAATAGTAATATCAGAGATAAGGGGTTACCTTAGTCCGAGGACCTAGGGTTACAAATCCGAGCCGGCTTTATCAGTGGACACAGGGTCCTTCACGAGTCTGCTATCTTTGTCTTGTACGACTAGTCCTCCATGGGTCTCCCTAAATGCGTCACGGGCCGACCAATGTGGCGCAGGACAGAACCGAACCAAGGACCTCACCTCGGCCCACCGGACCTCACGCGGTGACACACCCTCTGCCCCCAGGTCTCGTTATCTTCTCACACCCACACATACCAACACAGACACCACACAAAATATTTTCTCCTCGTGCCTCTATCCCCTCCCCCCTTGCATATACACACTCAAGGGCATCTCTCGCCGTGACATCCTATTCGTCTCTCTCTCTATCTAGACCTCTCTCATTTCTCGTGCTATCTCTCCCACGCCCCCCTCCCCCACCGGCCCCTCTATCCATGCCTCTCTCGAATACGTAATACATACACATACCTCTCTAGGCCCTGCCAAATACATTAACTATACATTCACACATGTTACATCACGTACCCCATTGATCTAAAAAGCCATCTCTTCACGTTTATTTCACATACAACATACCTTTTGAATAAAACCACACAAACTGTGGCCAAAAGATTATTTTAGATTTTCTACATATATACAACATTACAAAGTTATATGGAGGAGTATGAACGTTAATTTGCATTGCATGGTGCCCCCAATGATATTTATTCTGCACTGTGAATTTTTATATTTTTATACTATATATAAAGTTAGTCATAATAAAGAGAAACGAAGAGCATCTCTCTCTCTCCATCGCATACACCCCCTCTACGCCCCTTTCACGTACGCACACAAACTATCTCCAGGTCCTCTAAAAGTACGCCCCTAGCACATTCACGCATGTTTCATCTTTCTCTCGCGATATATACAGTGACGATCATTGTATTTGAAGCGAAAGCATGATACGTACATTGGACTTCAGAATCCACTCACTACGGTCACCATTTACATTTTGTGGTTATTATACAGTCACGGGCTCACCGTACAGCTCTGTATTTTCTCAAGACACGACTAGTTGACCAGTTAAACGCTCCACGTGGCACCTCTAGTGTTGCATCACATTATCTCACTACCATTGGGCCCACCTATCGACGTGTATAAGAATGAAAACAAACGATAAAAAATATTGGATGGTGGTTCGAAGTCATGACCGCGGGCACAGCAGAAAAGGTGGCCTTGTATTGGTATGTTGAGCCATCTGTTTTAACACACAGGAGGTGGTGTGGTGATTATACACACACGCACGCATGCACACGAACTGCATGCACGCAACACTCACACGAACACACGCAGCCACGCACGCACGCAGCACTCACACGTACACACACAGCCACGCACGCACGCAACACTCACATGCACACACACACGCATGCATGCACACACCACATGACCAACACACACTCTCACGCTCAAGTGCTCAACCTACACGTGCATGCGCACACATCAGGCCCTGACAGACACATACACAACCAGGTGGTTCCGGCGCACGGGTTGGAGTCTTGTCGCGCCTGCATAAATTTGTGTTTATCTTACCTTTTTCCTATGCGAACTGACAGGTGGGACCCACAAGGAACATGGTCAATTTAACTAATCAACATAGTGCCACGCAGACTATTTGGCTGGTCAACAGAGTGCAATCCGATGCTGAACGGTGAGCAAGTGACCGTATAATCACCGCAAAACGTATATAGTGACCGTAATGAGCGTATTCTGAAGTCCGATGACCGTATTACGCTTTTCGCTTGAAATACACTGACCACCCGTGTATTTATCTCTTCTCTCGCTCTCTCTGTGGAGCCGAGTAGGCCAACGTGCCAGTGCCTAAATTGGCGCACGCCACCCCATTATTGTTGTACTGGTTTCGTAAGAGCGAACAGGCATTCACGTCTACTGTACAAACTGTAGATATGAGTTACAAATGCTATGAAGACAAATACAAATATTTGAATCCACTTTATGCCCAATTTCTTTCTGTAGGCCCTCCAAAAGTACATCTCTACACGTTCTCGCATGTTACATCTAACAACTATGCAATACAGCACTACTACTACAGTCTAACACAATAAATCATATGTGTTTTTAGTTTTACTAGATCTCATATTGTTACTTAATTATTCAGTTTGCATACATTAAAATTGCCTTTGAAATGTATGGCTAGTATCATCTACCGCGCGGGAAAAATTCCGCCCTTGCCTGTTTAATCGGGTTTGTATCGATGGATCATGCGAAACAGCAAAATTATAGTAGTACTACAGTACAAGTAACAGTTCATTGGGCCGCCGTGTCGTGTACTCCTCCATCGTAAGAGTGGAGCGCTCGCTTTCATAAATGTTCTAGTCCCTTTCGCTGACATGTGGGACATCAAGCAACCGGGTCCACGTGCCATACCGAAATAACAGTGCAGAGCAGCAGGGGTGAAGAACCCCAGTCATGGCGCCGGCGTAGTAATGAGCAATGAGGCGTCAAATCACAAAGCTGCACCTTTCCCGCAGTTAAGTTGGAGGGACGAAGTAATAATGCTAAAAAAAGAATTTGGAGGGATGAAGCAACCATCATTTCACTCGTTGCTGAATCCGCTTCTCCCTCATCCTCTTCAAGTTAACCACGTGTTGCTTCTGTCGTTGTTCTGCCTCATGTGGGACGCGGATCGGCTTGGTAAAGCACTGACACGTGGGACCTCATGTTAGCAAACCGCCAGGCCAACTTCCTCTAAAAATAAGAAACCTCCCCCGCCATCCGCGCGGCAAAATCACCTCATTTTTACTAATCTTGATACTATAATTTTTTAGATCAATATAATCGAGATTTGTATAGGTAGCACACAGAAGCAAAGCCAAGTGGTACGGTTAAGGGCATCCACAATGTGTAGCCAAATGTGAAAATAGCTTTTGGCATCGATGGGAACCATTGTGGACGGTGCTGCCAAAGCCAAAAAGATGGAACCGAAACTCCCTAATTGATTGATTGAAGGAATAGAAAAATGCAACCTCTCTCCTCTTTCTCCCGTGCTTGGACGCATGTACAGTATAGAGCACAGAGTCTACTCCCCTGTCCCTTCTATCACAAATCACAAAGCAGTGAGGCATCAAATCACAAAGCACGGACGAAGCAACCATCATTTCACTCTTCGCTGACTCCGCTTCTCCATCGTCTTCTTCGAGAAACCACCTTACCGCACTAAGCTGGACGGACGATGCTATTGTGTAGTACTAGTACATTTACGCGTCCTTTTGTTCAACGGACTTCCTTGATGCAAATAAGGCGGTTGTCTCGGCTTGCAGGCAGCACTTGCGAACGACTTACTATGGTCTCCCTCAATGGTGTTCTCCATCGAACTCACTTTGCCAAACCACAACGTTCGAGATATCGTCGACGTCACCGCAATGGGGAAGGAAGTCAAATAGTTACTACCTCCATTTTTTTGTACACAAGGCCAGTATCAAAATTACAATTTGCAGAAGGCCACTAACACTAAACGAGGCAAAATTGATGGGGTTTGCCTCATACTAGCAACCAAGGACATTAATATACCCTTGCATGCATGCGGAAGTGAGAAGGTTGGTTTGCATGGCGCTGCATTAATCAAGCGATGAGGAGTGAGATGGTTAGCTCTTTGGGCGTTGGAGAAAAAATACGCATTAATTGACACATCAAACGAGGATTTGTATCGATCAATCCCGCAAAGGAAAACCCTGCCTTTCTTTTTTAACACAAGTAGTACTCCTACGTACGTACTTGTATCCTGTTTGGGTCTAGGACTCGCATTGCCATACTTAGCCACACATTTTTCCCAAGCTTGCCTAAAGTTTTCAAAATGAAAAGGAGGTACACTTGTGCACGGCTGTCGCGGTCGCACCGCACCCTCACACAGTCACTCCTGCACGCCGCAAACCCAACCAAGGGAACGCACCCTCACTGACACGTGCTACCGCATGTGATCAAACTAAACTCAGCCATCCTACCGCTGACACATAATTTTCGTTCATACAGTATGTTTATCCAACCGCATGTTGGGGAAGATCCGTACGGCCCGTGCGGTGGTATGTTGGGGAAGAAGAAGAGGTGAGGAAGAAGAAGGGTTAGGAGACGTAGGATATTCATCCAACCGCCTAAAATGGTCGACTGACCCAAATGATGAAAGTCAGGTGACTTGCATAAATATATGTTTTTACACAGCACCCTAAAAACAACAACATAAAGAAAAACTATCAATGCTCGCGGAACAAGACGGCCTCGTCGTCTTTGGCTGCCGGTGCGAACCAGCCGTAGCTGCCGACGTGTGTCTCTGCACCGTGGTTGTCCTCGACCTCCAACTACTCGTTCACACGGAGCGTACGGGCGCTATGCACGGACACGAGCACCGCCCGGTTCAAGTCCAGGACATCCGGTTCCACCAGCAGGAGAGCCTCGATGGCAGCGGCATCCGCGCGCTCCACGTCGAGTTGAGCCTCCGCCGCCCGGTTCAAGTCCAGGACGTCCGGTTCCGCCTGCAGGAGGGCCTCGATGGCAGTGGCATCCGCGTGCTCTGCGTCAAGTTGAGCCTCCGCCACCCGGTTCACATCCACGACATCCGGTTTCGCCTACAGGAGGGCCTCGATGGCAGCGGCATCCACACGCTCCACGTCGAGTTGAGCCTCTGCCTCCCGGTCCTCCTTTAGGATCGCCAGGTTGAACCGCTGGTCCGCCTGCACCATGGGGGACCCGGACGCCGGCATGAAGTCGACGTCCATCGTCTCATACGCATTGGGGGCCTTCGGCGCCTCGACCTCCGCCATGAACATTGGATCGGCTTCCTCGTCCTCGGAGCTTGGCTCCAGAGAACTCGGGGATTGGCCCGCCGCAAAGCGAGCTTGGGAACGGAGGTCTGTGTCGCCGACCACCGCTGCGATTTCTGTGCGGCGCTCTGGCGTCAGCATCTTGTAGTACATGATCTTGCGGCGCACCATGGTTTTCCAGCGAACGAGAGGACGCTTGATGCGGGCTAGGGGATCGAAAGGTGGGGGAATGGGCTAGAGAGGAGGTGTGGTTTTGGGGCAGTGGTGACTGGCCAGCAAGTAGTTGGCGTAGGCCGAGCAGCGAAGGTTCTGGTGTGAATAGTTGTTCCAGTGACGACCGGTCAATCGGTTTTGACTGTACATCGCTCTTGTCGCATTCGCGTTGCACCCCGGCACGCTGGACCCTCCACGTCGCTCACCGAATGGAACGCGCTTCGTCTTGCGTTTTCGCTCGCTTGTGGGACCGCAGTTGAGAGCAAACCGACGCCCCTCCCCCTCCCCCGCCCGCGTCATTTATACTACTACTAGAAGAGAGAGAGGTCGGCCGAGTGTTACTAGTACTCCCTCCGTTTTATGTGGAGTAAATAAAAACAGATGTAGTATACTACTAGTACTATGAGCACTGCATACTCTACTGTAGATGTTGTCAGTACTCCACTAGTACTATTGGACAGGGAGCTTAAAAAAAGTTACTATTGGACTGGCTATACGTGGCGAAATCCTAGTAGGAAGAGCATGCGCGAGAACAAGCACATTCACGTGTTTGAAAACAAATTGGAAACCATCTATGTTTGAAAACAAATCTAGGAGTACGTACAAATCTAACAATATCGATTGGGCATTGTTGAATGTTGATACTTTTTTCTGTAAGTTTGATCAAAGTAGAGATACTTTGACTACACATAAAACTTATATGTAAACTAGAAAGGATCGGAGGGAGTATATTGTACGTTCAAAAGCAAAACGAACATTGAATACCCTTTATATATGATTTGCTGATGCTATGATCACCGGTTCAAAATTTTGAATCCGCCATAGGTATCACACATCCACCCACTCGTTCTCTCTCGGTTTCATCTCGGGGTCCGGAGATCGATTGAAAGAGGACTAGGGTGGGTACAGTACATTTGTTTCACTTTTGAACGTACAATATACTCCCTCTGATCCTCACAGACCCCCCTCCCCCGGGGTCATTTCTATCATAGAAACACACCAAACCTTTATCTCCTTGCACGACACGCACTTGATCTCTCAACATCAATCGATCTCGTCAAGATGTGTCGGGGCATGAACCGAATGGGATGTCAAAACTAAGATGGGAAGCGACACATAGTGGAGGCAAAGTGAAACTTTAAACGAACCGTTTGTCTGTATGCATGTCGGACAAATTACAACATTGGAAATACAAGCATGGTCTAGGCCCACATGCGAATGATACTCGGAGGAATGTTCAAATGAGGCATGCGGGTGGATGGACTCGACCGGAGGGCGGCATGATCGATGGAGAAGAGGGTTGGAGAGGAATGAGAAATAAGCAACGCCACATGATTATACTTGAACGGCTCAAATAAACAATAAGTTGTCTCATTTTCCCTTCTGTCTTGGTCACGGAGTAAGATGATCCCTTCATTTTTATTTACTCTGCATATTAGGTTTGACTGAAGTCAAACTTCATAAAATTTAACCAAATTTATAGAAAAAATATGAACATTTACAATAGCAAATCTATATGATGTGAAAGTATATTCAATAATGAATCTAATGGTATTGATTTGTTATTGTATATGTTATTATTTCTGTCTATAAACTTTGTCAAAGATTACAAAGTTTGACTTTGAGCAAAGCTAAAATGCGGAGTAAATAAAAATAGAGGGAGTACGCATGGACTAGTATAGTTACTACTGCCGGAACATGGTAAGTTGGACCCCTAAATGCGGGCACGGACCAGGCACACCTCAATTATTCCTTCAAACAGTCGGACACCTACATTAGCACACCATCCGGCTACTTAATCAAGTGTTACGTTTCACTAGTTGAAAAGGAAAAGGGTGGTACCGTACCCAAAACCACCACACTTGGGGCTAGGGTAACAACTTGGTACTGTACCACATTTGAACCACGGCACAAAAACCACCTGTTCTGCGCCTAATGCGCAATGCGGAGCACTGACGCTCGAATTTGGCCGGGAAAACAGGGAAACCGACATGTGGGGCACACCTGTCGGGACGATGTGGCGCAGACTAGTCCAATGGAGGAGCTGGCCCACGACCTCCTCACCACCGGCAACCGTTCATGTGGGTCGTGGGGGCCAGCAACGTGGCGCAGCTCCCGCACCGCCTCTGGACACGGCGACTGCAGTGACCGACACGCTCATCATCGCTGGACACGGTCAGCTTCAGGGTGCCGAGGGTGGCGTTAGCGCTGTGGCACGACCAGCAGATAAACACCCGGCTCGTCAAGGATGCACGGGGCGCCGAAGTGCGTGCGCACCGCGACGCGTCCGCGGAGTGTTCTAGCGCGGCCAACTGCATCCCCAGGAACTGAGACCACGTCGGGTCGTCTTGCTTTTTCAATGACATGTGGGGATCGCATGTGAGCAAAGGGCATCTCCAACGTTGCCACGACCGTAGCTGACTACCCTGGCACACCAAAAACCCTCGTCCCTCGCGCCGTCGCGCGGTGCGTTCCCAGCCGGCGCCAGTGACCCGCATTCATGTCGTCCATCTGTATGCCGTCATTAAGAGGCTCGCTGCCCGAGGAACCAACTCCGGTGACTTAATGACGCACCCAGATGCTTGGCCTCACCGGAATGCGCTACTTAAAGCGGCAACGCCCAGCTAAACTCCACACCATAGTGCATCCTCCTGTTACCTGGCACCACATCCGCCATGACCACGAGCGTGAACGCTCTGCGGGAGAGCTTGTCTTCGGGGATGAAGCTCGAGGTCGCCGCCCTCGCTCAAGTCGCCGCTCGCAATGCAATAGCGGTGTAGCCGGACGCGACCGCACAAGCGCTGGCCACGCTGGCGGCCGACGACGGGAGCATCGTCAGCCACGCGTCCTACTTGCCGCCGTCCAATGTTTGGTGGCGCATGTGGCAGGTGAAGCGACGGACCGTCCACGTCCATCATCATCGACCTCACATCCACCGGCACCGCCGAGGTCGGGGACACCTCCGAGGATGAGTAGGGCATGGAAGGCGGCAGGGCATGGTGTGCCAACTGGCCGGTCCTTCTCCCGTGTTCTACTCTTCCTCGCCGGAGACCGCACCTTCACTTCACGGGTCTTGAACCCCGCCCCCGTACATGGAGATCGCAGATGGAGGACGTCGATTGCCGCCGTAGAATAGGTTTAGGGTCGGGTTTCTTTTATTTTTCTGTCCTATAAAAGTTTGAATTGTAATGAAAATCTGCCGTGTTTGCATGAATCTCGTCCGGTGTATATGAACTTTCACAATAATAGTAAGATATATTGTAGGAGTATGAAAATATATGGAATGATGATTCGTTTTTGTGTGTATAAACTTAGAAGGTTTGACCCGAGACAATGCTAACATGCGAAGTAAATAAACACATAGGGTCTACATACACAATTTATCTTAGGCACTCCAATAGTATGTCCACTACACATTCACGCATTTCACATCTTTCTACATCTACGGGAACCTACGGAAGGGTTAACGTAAATTGCCTCTCTCTCTCGCCCCCTGATTTTCATGGTGGTGGGCCCCTCCCTCCCCCCAATCTCCAATCAACAACCCACACATTTCACATTATGTTAATTACGTAACTGGGATTACGTAGGTGTAGCATTATTCGTCCTAAAAAAACCAACTAAGCCAACCTCCCAGCATATCGCGCGGGAAAAGACCCGGCCGCGCCGTTTTAGTCAGGATTACCGGATTACTAGTAGTAGTATCGATAGATCGCGCGAAGAACCAAGTTTAAAAGGAAAAAAGGCGGTACACTCACAGCACGCCTGTCACGGTCGCATTGCACCCCTCACACGGTCGGTCCTACACACGGCTCACGCAAACGGAACGCGCTTCGGCTTGCCTCTTCACTGACACGTGGGACCGCACTTGGAGAAACCGACCATGCGCCAAACTCCCCCGCCCACCGCGCGAAAATCCCTCCCCCCCCCCCCCCAAAAAAAATTCCCCCCAATCCCAATTCAACCGCCCTTCGGCCAACTAGCCAATAATATTCCCCAAACCCCCTCCCCCCGGCCCCCTCCACTCCATTCGCTCCGCCAAAGCCGCCCTCCCCACCGCGCCGATACGTCGGCGCCACGGTTCATCGAGGGGACGCACGGCGTTCCTCTCGCTCCCACAGTACGCTCTCATAGACTATCGTCCTCTAGCCGCGCCGCCACCGTTGGCGACGTTCTTGTGGAGACGCACGGCGGTCAACTTCTCCCACGGTACACGCATTCTAGACTGAGGCCCCGTGCATGTCGGAGTAGCACTGAATGTTAGCTGATAGACGTTGTTAATCTCACTATTTGCCTAAGTAGTTTACAGTCAATATGCTCTGCTTAAGAAGCTTCCTTGCCCTATTCTGCACTCAATCTGCTTAGCTGAGATGGCATGCCACGCCCAATTAGTTGCTAAAATATCCTGCCATATATTTATTGTGACGTAGATTGCCATGGTCTAGTAGCCAATCTGTTAGGTGAAATAGCTCTACACCGTTTTATACTCGATCTTTGTTGCTGAGATGGCCTTCGATGACTGTGTGCTCGGCCTCATTGACTGCTGAAATAGCCTGCCATAATTTAGCACTCAAATATGTTTGCTGAATTAGCTTAACATATATTTCGTTACTTAGATCTGCTTGTCCAAATATCTTGCCATAGCTTTAGACATCGACCTAGGTATTTTTTTTCTGGACTTCATAAAATAGCATATATGTTTTTCCTGTAATATCTAGTAGAAGAACTAATTTGTATGTCTAACAGATGGACAGGACTTGGATAACTTCTGCTCGAAGATTCTTCGTTGCATATGTCGAGGGGGTTGAAAACTTCATGAACTTTATCAGAGCTGAGTACGGTGGTCCGAAATCAAATGTGCTCTGCCCGTGTAGCAGTTGTATGAATTCAGTTACAAGACCCCAATCAACTGTGCAAAATCAACTACACTTGTATGGGATGTCGGTCACATATACTTGGTGGGTTCATCATGGTGAAGCTGTGAACGTCAATGTTACTGACTATGTGGAAGCAGCAGATCACCATCTTGATCTGCCTGATGCTCAGGTGGAAGAGGAGGAGGAGGAGGTGGTGGCAGAGCCAGTGAGTTTGACCAACATTGAAACAATGCTACGAAATGCTCGTGCATTTCTTGAACTTTCACCTGCAGAAGAAAAATGGTGGGCCCGCATGTTGGAACAATGCAACGTGGCTGTCACCCCAGGAAATAAGCTGTCAGTATTCTCAGCTATGGTCACCTTTCTTCAGGTGAAGACATCTGAGCGGATGACCAACAAATCATTCGATGCGATGTTGGCTGCTTTCCGCAAATCTTTCCCAGATGCATCTGAGCTGCCACACACCTACAGTAAAATGAAGAATTTCCTTCGTGCAGTTGGAATTGGATATGATATGATCCATGTTTGTAAGAATAATTGTGTTCTGTTCCGGAAGGATTATGCCAACTTAAGTGAATGCCCAAAATGCAAATCATCAAGATTGAAAGATGGCGATGTTGTGAAGAGGATTCCTCATAATGTTCTGAGACATTTTCCAATTATACCAAGATTGCAGAGGTTGTTTCATGATGCTGAAACAAGAGAGGATGTACTGTGGCATTCTAGGAACCAGGAGTACAGAGATCAGAATGTAATGAGCCATCCATCTCATGGTAGTGACTGGAAAAGCTTCAATCATAAACACAAAAAGTTTGCTGTTGACCCGAGAAACATTAGACTTGGCTTAGCTTCAGATGGATTTAACCCATTTGGCCACCAGAGCGCCACATATAGCATGTGGCCAGTGCTTGTTATCCCTTACAACATGCCTCCAAATGTCTACACCAAAGAATCAAACTACATGATGGCCTTGCTCATCCCAGGTCCAAAAAGTCCTGGAAAGGATTTTGATTTATTCATGGAGCCTCTTGTGGAGGAACTTCAACAGCTATGGAGGGGTGTTCTCACTCGAGACCTATATAGCAGCCCACCAGCTTATTTCTTTCTGCGTGCTGTTATAATTTGGTGCATCCATGATTATCCGGCTTTGGGCACTATGTCAGGGCGAACGACACATGGTTACAATGCATGTGTTCGCTGTGATAGGAATCCGCTGTCATACGCAATACTTAGCAAGATCTATTACATTGGACACCGCCGTTTCCTTTCCAAGGACAAGTCGTGTCCTACAAAATACCGAAGATATGTGTTCAATGCAAAGCATGAAAACCGTGATGCGCCAAAGAGGCTCACCGTCGATGAGTTGCAAGTGGAATTAGAGAAGGTCAGGCATATTACACCAGGAAACCATCCTGATAATGGTAGCGGGAAAAGGAAGCGTGGCAGGGTAGAAGAGAGATTATTGTTTACCCGCAGGTCCACTTTGTGGGACTTGGAGTATTGGAAAGATTTGGATCTGCGGCATAATCTTGATGTGATGCACATCGAGAAAAATATATGTGACAGCATTATCGGCACACTTCTTAATATTGAAGGCAAGACAAAATATACCTTAAAATCTAGGATTGATTTGACACACCTGGGTATCAGAAAGGATTTGCAGGTGGAAGATGAAGGTAAACCATGGGATATGGCACCAGCTGTGTACGTCTTGGACAAGGTAAAAAGAAAAGAATTCTGCGAGGTCCTGTCACGTGTGAGATTCCCACATGGATTTGCTTCCATCCCTAAAAGGAGATTCAGTGCAGATGGAAACAAGGTACAAGGGTTGAAAACTCATGACTGCCGCGTCCTACTTCAAAGGGTTTTACCTGTTATCCTTAGAGGATTGGGCCGCCCTGACTTATACAGAGCAGTTGCAGAGTTGGGACAATTCTTCAGGGAACTCTGCAGTAGAAATATCAGGATAGATGCTTTGGAGCGTCTTAGAGACAAGATACCAACTATCCTATGCAACCTTGAGAAGATATATCCTCAAGCCTTCTTTGATGTGATGGTGCATTTGGCTGTTCATCTACCTGATGAGGCACTACTTAGAGGTCCAGTACAGTATGGCTGGATGTACCCTATTGAAAGGCGGCTAGGCACTTTCAAGGGCTATGTTAGGAACAGAGCTAGACCCGAGGGTTCCATTGCAGAGGCCTACATTGCTACAAAAGCGTCGACATTCTACTCAAAATACATTGAAACAGCTGATCAGCTTAGCAAAGAGGTGGGTGAAGACAATCCCGGGCCCAATGTTTTCGATTGTTCTATCGAGTTACAGGGAAGAGTCGACAAGACGACAAACCTAAAGATTTGGACAAAATGGTTTGGTATGTGTTGAATAATTGTCCTAACATTCTACCTTATATCAAGTAAGTGCTAAGTATTGCAGCTTATACATCGTAATCTACTAAACTTGCAGCACATTCTTATATATTTAGATGTTTGACGCGATCACTATGTTGTGCAGCATCTACAAAAAGGAGTTACTGCCGCAAAATCCAAGAAACAATGACAAATTGGTTATGGCAGGATTTGCGAAATGGTTCAAGAGCCATGTAAGCTTTGGAATTGCACTGTCAGTTTTTTTAATATATTGAGTACATAAGATGATCAGCTTGTCTATTTTCTAACCATAGGTTAAAAAGATCCGGGAGGATGGGCAGGCGGTTAATGATGCCCTTTACGCACTAGCAATGGGTCCTGATACTCGGGTAAGACATTATGAATCTTGCGTTGTTGGAGATGTGCGCTACAACACCCTTGCATGCGACGAAGGCAGGAAGACACAAAACAGTGCCATCCTGAGCACGGATAAGTATGGTGAAGAGACAACTGAAATGTATGCTAACATAACAAACATTGTTCAGTTGCAGTATATCTCCAGTTTCGAGGTTCATCGGTGTGTGGTTCTGTTGTGCTGTCGTTGGTATAACCTGTTTTCCAGGATCGCAAAACCCAGAGCTGATGATTATTTCAAATCCATCAATGTCAAGACGGCGTACCAGACCTACGAGCCTTTTATTTTGGCAAATCAAGCAACACAGATATTTTTCTTGGAAGACACATTTGCACGTAGCAATGACTGGAGAGTATTGCAAAGGTTTGAGCAGAGGAATTCGTTTAATGAAGTTTCACAACAAGATGATGCTTACACTGCTCCTGATGTAGAAGATTCCACAGATGTTCCTAATATATTTGAGAACCATCATGTCAATGACGCTGGTAAAAAGATTGCCTGTCGGGCTGTAGACATACGAGAGTTGATCAATAAGACGCCAACGTTCGAGGACATTGAGGATGAAGAAGAAGATGACACTGGGGGGAATTACAATTCAGACTGATACACATGGCGAAGATGTTGACGCTGCTGCTGCGGATGATGATTAGATTGCTTTTGTCGTATTTGCCTGTCAGAAGACCTTTTTTATCTACTATGTGAAATTGTGTTTGCTATGACAACTGAAACCTGATGAACTTGTTGTTTAGTATTTTGCTGTGAGAACATCACTTATTATGTATGTTGATTTGTGTTTGGTGATTGTATGACGACTAAAACATGATGACATTGTTGTTTAGTTGTACTCATATTACGTATGTTGAAATCTCGGGCAAGTAACATACCGATGGACAAAGGGAATTACGTATGTTGTCATAACGGTTTGACCGATAAAGATCTTCGTAGAATATGTAGGAGCCAATATGGGCATCCAGGTTCTGCTATTGGTTATTGACCGGAGAGGTGTCTCGGTCATGTCTACATAGTTCTTGAACCCGTAGGGTCCGCACGCTTAACATTCGTTGACGATATAGTGTTATATGAGTTATATGATTTGGTGACCGAATATTGTTCGGAGTCTCGGATGAGATCACGGACATGACGAGGAGTCTCGAAATGGTTGAGAGGTCAATATTGATATATAGGACGATGGTATTCGGACACCGAAAGAGTTTCGGGATGCACCGGGTAGTCATCGGGTCACCGGAAGGGGTTCCGGACACCCCCGGTAGGTCTATTGGGCCTAATGGGCCAACGGGGGACAGACCCGCCCACAGGGGGCTGGTGCACCCCTCTCCCTGGCTGGCCGGCCCTAGGGAAGGAAAAGGGGGAGGGCTAGCCCCTCCTGCCTTCCCCTTCTCATGGGAGAAAGGAAAGGGGGGCGCATCCCTCCCCTACCTTTCCCCCGCACCTAAACATGGCAGGGGGCGCGGCTTGGGGCTGGACCCCAAGTGGGATTCAGCCCCACTTGGGGCACCTCCAGGCTGCCTCCTCCCTCCCCCCACCTATATATATGTGGGAGGGGGGCGCCTAGCACACCCAGAACAATTGCTTAGCCGTGTGCGGCGCCCCCCTCCACCGTTTACACCCTCGGTCATATTTTCGTAGTGCTTAGGCGAAGCCCTGCGGAGATCACTTCACCATCACCGTTACCACGTCGTCGTGCTGCCGGAACTCATCCACTACCTCACCGTCTTACTGGATCAAGAAGGCAGAGGACGTCACCGAGCTGAACATGTGCAGAACGCGGAGGTGTCGTACGTTCGGTACTTGATCAGTTGGAGCGCGAAGAAGTTCGACTACATCAACTGCGTTAACAAACACTTCCGCTTAGGGTTTATGAGGGTACGTAGACACACTCTCCCCTCTTGTTGATATGCATCTCCATGGATAGATCTTGCGTGTGCGTAGAATTTTTTTTGTTTTACATGCAATGTTTCCCAACAGTGGCATCTGAGCCAGGTCTATGCGTAGATGATATGCACGAGTAGAACACAAAGAGTTGTGGGTGGTGATAGTCATACTGCTTACCACCAACGTCTTATTTTGATTCGGTGGTATTGTGGGATGAAGCGGCCCGTACCAACCTTACATGTCCACGCACATGAGACCGGTTCCACCGACAGACATGCAACTAGTTTTGCATAAAGGTGGCTGGCGGGTGTCTGTTTCTCCTACTTTAGTTGAATCGAATTTGACTACGGCCGGTCCTTGAAGAAGGTTAAAACAGCAAACTTGATAAATCACCGATGTGGTTTTTGCGTAGTTAAGAATGGTTCTTGCTAGAACCCCATAGCAGCCACGTAAAACTTGTAACAACAAAGTAGAGGACATATAACTTGTTTTTGCAGGGCATGTTGTGATGTGATATGGTCAAGATATGATGTGATATATGTTGATGTATGAGATGATCATGTTTTGTAATATCGACAACCGGCAGGAGCCTTAGGGTTGTCTCTTTATTGTACGAAGTTCAAGCGCCATGTAATTGCTTTACTTTATCACTATGCGTTAGCGATAGTTGTAGAAGCAATAGTTGGCGAGATGACCCCGACGCAACGATGGAGATCAAGGTGTCGAGCAGGTGACGATGGAGATCATGATGATGCTTTGGAGATGGAGATCAAAAGCACAAGATGATGATGGCCATATCATGTCACATATTTTGATTGCATGTGATGTTTATCCTTTATGCATCTTATTTTGCTTAGAACGGTGGTAGCATTATAAGATGATCCCTTCACTAAATTTAAAGATAAAAGTGTTCTCCCCAAGTATGCACCATTGCCAAAGTTCGTCATTTTGAAGCACCACATGATGATCGGGTGTGATAGATTCTACGTTCACATACAACGGGTGTAAGACAGTTTTGCACATGCAGAATACTTGGGTTAAACTTGACGAGCCTAGCATGTACAGACATGGTCTCGGAACACTGGAGACTGAAAGGTCGAACATGAGTCATATAGTAGATATGATCAACATAGAGATGTTCAACATTGATGACTACCCCATCTCACGTGATGATCGGACATGGATTAGTTGATTTGGATCACATATCACTTACTTAACTTGAGGGATGTTTATTTAAGTGGGAGTTCATTAGTAATTTGATTAATTGAACTTAATTTATCATGAACTTAGTCTTATAGTTTTGCATATCTATGTTGTAGATCAATAGCTCGCGATATAGCTCCCCTATTTTTGATATGTTCCTAGAGAAAACTAAGTTGAAAGATGATGGTAGCAACTACACGGACTGGGTCCGTAACTTGAGGATTATCCTCATTGCTGCATAGAAGAATTATGTCCTTGATGCACCGCTGGGTGACAGACCTGTTGTAGGAGCTGAAGCAGATGTTATGAACATTTGGCAAGCTCGATAGGATGACTACTTAATAGTTTAGTTCGCCATGCTTTACGGCTTAGAACCGGGACATCAAAAATGTGTTGAATGCCATGGAGCATATGAGATGTTCCAAGAGCTGAGATTGGTATTTCAGACTCATGCCCATGTCGAGAGGTATGAGACCTCTGACAAGTACTTTGCCTACAAGATGGAGGAGAATAGCTCAGCCAGTGAGCATGTGCTCAGAATGTCTGGGTACTACAATCGCTTGAATCAAGTGGGAGTTAATCTTGCAGATAAGATAGTGATTGACAGAGTTCTCTAGTCACTATCACCAAGCTACTAGAACTTCGTGATGAACTATAATATGCAAGGGATGACGAAAATGATTCCCGAGCTCTTCACGATGCTGAAATCGGCGAAGGTAGAAATCAAGAAAGAGCATCAAGTGTTGATGGTTGACAAGACTACTAGTTTCAATAAAAAGGGCAAGGGAAAGAAAGGGAACTTCAAGAAGAATGGCAAGCAAGTTGCCACTCCCGTGAAGAAGCCCAAAGCTGGACCTAAGCCTGAAACTGAGTGCTTCTACTGCAAATGGAATGGTCACTAGAAGCAGAACTGCCCCAAATACTTGGCGGATAAGAAGGATGCACTACAAAAAAAATACACTTTCGTGATGGTACGTGTTTGTCACAGTAGGTCACGTTTTCTATCATGTATGTACATCCATGACGATTTTATGACAGAATCAAGATAGTCATACCTGTGCTGTCGTAGAAGTGTTCCATGACAATACCAAAATTACCATCACGGAAGTGTTCACTTCCATGACGCATCACTTCCATGACGATAAATGATGCGTCATGGAAGTGCTTTCATCAAGGGTAACCGACATGTGGCATCCACCGTAACAGGTCGTCGTTAAGCTATCGGGTCCGGTTTTGGATCCGATAACCCATTAACAACCCGGACCAATGGGGATTTTCCACGTGTAAAATTCTCATTGGCCGAAGGAAACACATGTCAGCTCATCATTGGGTCAGATAGGCGCCTATGATATGTCGACACGTACGACGGCCCAACACTGGCCCATTTAGCTTACAAAGGCCGGCCCGTTTGACATGGTCAAAAGTTAGCGGGTTGGCCCATGAAAAGCCTGTTAACGGTCTGTTCGCATATAGCCCATTTTACGGCCCGGTAACTCACGGCCCGTTAGGGCCTTCCCGAAATCGGCCCAACAGCGTCATGTGGGCCGTCGAATATAACACCAGCCTGTTTCACTTTTGCCCATGTATGGCCCATGACGTCTTTCGGCCCATATGAGGCCTTTCGTATCTTTAGGCCCTTTAGTGGCCCATGGTGACTCTGGCCCATAATGAACAGAAATTTCTTTGTACCCATTAACGGCCCATGATTCACATGGGCCGTTTCCATCCTGTGTTAGCTTTCGGCCTACTGATGGCCCATACGTTCTTGGGCTCCTTTCCGGCCCTCGATTACTTCTGGCCCGTTACTGGCCTATTCCCCTAATGGGCCAAATTCGGCCCGTGGTTAGAATCAGCCCGTTTGTGGCCTGTTAACCCGTTGCGCCGTTTCTAGCCCGTCCTATATTCTGGCCCATTAACGACTCGTTATGCCTATGACAGAATTAAGCCTTTGCTGTCTTCCGGTATGTTAACGGCCCATTACCGTGCTGGCCTGATACCAATTACGCCCGTTTACGGCCCATGTGGACCCATTTATCCGACGGCCTGAGGCCCACTGATTCTACGGCCCGTTGGAGGCCCATTTATCCAACGGCCCGTAGGAGGCCCATGGATCCTACAGCCTGTAGCAGGCTCAAGGTTACCACGGTCCGTATATGGCCCATGGTTGTTGCGGCCACTAGCAAACTAGGGAAAAAGAAGACTAGGAAATAAATAAGCCAGAAACTAACGCTAGGCTATTAAGGCGATTGCACAGATTACATCCACTGGGCATCAAAGTTCGCCACCAGTGCAAATATAGGGAACACCCTACACTATACAAAAATGGCTTGCTATTTTCTTCAGCCAGTGGCTGCACGTTAAGAACAAATTTTGTATCGCAACAAAACAAATTACAACCATAAAACAAAAGGAAGGTTGGCATAAAAGTTAACAGTCTGGCAGATAAATGCACCACCAGAATTTCAGAAGCTCAGTTCATTTGACCTGACTTTTATGTTTTCATGTTGTACTGTCCGATGGAGCACCATAACCTTCGCCTTCATTTCTCCTAGGCTCCTGAACAACATAGCAAATGTCTGATAGTCTGGTTTCAAAACCATGCATATCTTGATGACATCAAACAATGGCTGTCCTTGTTTCACAAAGGGTCTCTGTTAGGGAATGGACTTGTGTCTGGAGCGCAGATATAACATTGTTTTGAGCTTGCATATCTTGATCATGAGGCAGTTTGGACGAGATTGCCTTAACAACCAACCCAGTATTATGCAGGAACGTGCTTTTGGCACTGTTAGTGGATAGGTACTGACCCACTGCAGCAAGAGGTGACATTGCGGTTATAGTTGCCTCGTCACCTTCAGAAGGTGGCGGTTCCACCATTTTTTCCATAGCTTGCTGAAAAGTTGAGTTTTTACATTAGTAGTACCAGAACAGAAGATATTAAGGAGGCAGCAAAACCAAACAAAATAGCTTTGGTCTATATACAGAACTTATTCTGGTGAACCCGTTTAAAATATTAGTTGTATTTTACTGCAAAGTACATAATAAAACCAGGTTCCAAACATATGACCATGTACCATGGCTAATGTATTGTCTATTTCTTCACATTGTATTGACATCTAAGGATAAAGAGACAAAGTTTATAATACGGTAAGCATAGTATGACATCATTCATATCACAAAACAACTAAGAACAGACAAACAGGCAATTGTAACATTGTGTGGGCAAGTCCAGCACGGAACTAGATTACAAATCAAGATCAAAGGAACATCACTCCTCTCTTTTAAACCCTGTAAGGTGCAATGATACGCTAAGACAATTGTGTATAAAATTGAAAAGAGTAATAGACATTGGCTGCAAACCATGTAGTTCAATCCACAAGTCAGAGTAAGTAGTAGTTAAAAGGCATGAGGATTAAGGACTTACAACGGCGGCTTTGACTGGTGTAGTCATGCCCTTCGTCTTGCTGGTGTGACAGTCCTTGAAGATTTCCACAGCATTTGGTTCAGGTACTTTTTGGTCCTTGCGGGCTTTCCTCTGCATTTGGAACAAGTCAATATAGATCTGATAATATGGCACAGCGAAAAGAGTGAAATAGCAGCTAATTACAAGAGCCTCGCAGTGTGCAATATAGCTACGAGATCCTGTCGTCTGTTGGAATTTCACTTTCATATGGTTGGCCTTGTTCTTTGAACAGTTCACCTACAAGAAGATAGATTTGTGAGGCACATGTGTAAATAGGAGTTCAACATGTGATCTGATCACATATATATAACGTACTTGATACTTTGGATCAGACCAGTGTTTAACGAGGCCTCTCGAGTCTTCATCCGATATATTTTCCACTGGAGATGTTTGGGCAAGTTCACTGTTAGCCTTGCCTTCAAAGTGAGTTTTCCTCAAGTTATACCGATACTGTCGCAGAGCAGACTTGAAAACATGGGTGCAAGCTTGTCTGGTTGCATCATCTTGGCTATCCAACTTGAACCTCATCTGTTGAAAATTATGGGAGTCTCATTATCAGCAACCTAGAAAATATGGGACAGAGCAAGACGATATTACTAGTTTGCATACATAACCATACTTACAGATAAATGGTCGAGGAAGGTGTTGAACTGGGTTTCGTCTTTGTCATTCCTGTACTGAATCCATGTTGGGAGGATATGTGCATGACACCTAATAGCAACCGCTGCCTCTGATACTAACTTGGCTGACTTTGTAGCATCACGTGGCCTTTTTAAACCTGCCTCAAAACGGATCTCCATTCTTCCTCCTCTAGTTTTAATGAACCTATCAAGCATTATCCCTGATGTTTGTTTCCTCTTGCGCCTAGGTGCTAGTCCAACAACGAACATAGGAAGTGTTAGTGTACATCAAACTGTGAGACTACATATAAAGAAGCATGCAACTGTAACTTGACTCCAGCAACTACCTTCTTGATGTTGAATCTCACAAGGTTCATCTGATCTTGCCAACTCGTCTTGTGTCAAGAGTGCTTCGAAAGTAGTGTCAGGTGGCAAGGGAGCTTGGGAACGTGCTCCTAGCTGAGTTGACAAACGAGTAACTCGTGCAGCTGGTGGTACTGTGGAAGGTGTTGCAACAACTAGGGTTGTCGCTGCTTGTTTGGTGGAAGCTATTAGTTTCTGTTTGGCTTGTTTTGCAGCTCGTGTAGCACGGGATACCGCACTTGTACAATTTTTTGCTGGACTTTGACCTTCTATTGCACCATCAGTACCAGCAGAATCTGCATAATTCTTCCGCTTCCGTTTCCGTGTGTCCTTAGTACTAACACCATCCCCTGTCATTCTGTGTTCCTTCCTCTTTCTCTGTGCCATGTTAAGTCAAGCCGACAAGAAAAAGGAATAAAAATTTAGTTCTTCAGAAAAAATTGATGCGTGATACAGACGAACTGAACTTTGATGTTAGACAACCACATGATAGGAGGATGTAATATGTACGAAAAACAGGACGGCATGAGATAATCAGAACTATGATGTGTAAACTAAGCAGAAGGCATTTCAATAAATTAGAAGCAATGCAATGGAAGGTAGACATCATATGAAAGATGCTACAAATATCGCTCTGCCAAGTTAATAGTGTCTCGTCATAACTGGCGTTTAAACAAATGTGAAGCAGTACAAGAAATAAATCATATGCAAGATGCAAACAACATCACACTACCAAGTTAAAGGTCTCTCGTCATTAGTGCCATTGCATATTCACAGCATTGCATATTCACAGCTTATGATGTGTAAACTAAGCAGAAGGCATTTCAACAAATTAGAAGCAATGAAAGCTAGACACCATATGTAAGACACAACGAATATCACTCTACCAAGTTAAAACAGTCTCGTCATTAGTGCCATTTCAACAAATTAGTAGTACAAACTAGAAAATAATGCGAGATGTAAACTATATCAGACTCCCAAGTTAAACGTGTCTTGTGAAAAGTGATTGTTGCAAGTTACACAACAGTAGTACTTTGATGTAAGAACATGGTGTGATAGACAGATATTGTATTATGTTCTAGAAACAGGAACATGTGTCTTATTCACAAGTATAATGTGTAAAGTAAGCAGATGGAATTCAACAAAATTAGAAGCAATACAAGCTAGACATCATACATAACATGCAACCACATATAACAGTGCCATGTTAGAGGGAGCACCTGTGATGGTGGACAAGGGGGGACGTGCTCATCATCAACACAGCTACTTTGAGTGTCTATGCATGTGTTGTCTTCCAAATCTTGTTGGGGGGATGACCGAGTAGAATGTGTAGAGGCCCTCCATTTGGAAGAAGGACCTTTATCCACTGCCTTGCTAATTTCCTTCTGCTTTATTGATTTTGAATTGTCAAGTAAAACCGACAAGAAAAAGCAATAAAATTCACTCTTCAGAACTCATTCATGCATGATGCTGACAATCACTACCTTGATGTAAGGCAAACACATGATACGAGGATGGAATATGTACGAAAAACAGGATGGCATGGCATATTCACAACTATTGGTGTAAACTATGCAGAAGTAATTTAATCAAATTACAAGCAATACAAGTGAGACACCGTATGCAACATGTAAGACAATATCACACTGCCAAGCTAGAGAAAGCACCTGGGATGCCGGTTTCGCCGGAAGACCGCCATCAGTCCCTGCCTTATTTTTTTCCTTCCTATTTCTTAATTGTATTGCCTTGTCAAGTCAAACCCACAAGAAAAATGAATAAAAATTCACTTTTCAGAACTCATTGATGCAGGATGCTGACGAGCACTACTTTAATGTAAGGCGACCGCATGATAGGACGATTGAATGTGTAAGAAAAAAGGACAGCATTGCATATTCACAGCTATGATGTGTAAACTAAGCAGAAGGCATTTCAACAAATTAGAAGCAATGAAAGCTAGACACCATATGAAAGTTGCAATGAATATCACTCTACCAAGTTAAAACTGTCTCGTCATAAGTGCCATTTCAACAAATTAGAAGTAGTACAAGCTAGAAAAGAATGCGAGATGTAACCTATATCACACTCCCAAATCAAACGTGTCTTATGATAAGTGATTGTTGCAGGTTACATAACAGTAGTACTTTGATGTAAGAACATGGTGTGATAGACAAATATTGTATGTTCTAGAAACACGAACACGTGTCTTATTCACAAGTATAATGTGTAAAGTAAGCAGATGGAATTCAACAAAATTAGAAGCAATACAAGCTAGACATCATACATAACATGCAACCACATATAACAGTGCCAAGTTAGAGGGAGCACCTGTGATGGTGCACTAGGGGAGACGTGCTCATCATCAACACAGCTACGTTGAGTGTCTATGCATGTGTTGTCTTGCAAATCTTCTTGGGGGGTGGCGGAGTAGAATCTGTAGAGGCCCTCCGTTTGGAAGGAGCACCTTTATCCACTGTCTTGCTAATTTCCTTCCGCTTTATTGATTTTGAATTGTCAAGTAAAACCGACAAGAAAAAGCAATAAAATTCACTCTTCAGAACTCGTTCGTGCATGATACTGACAATCACTACTTTGATGTAAGGCAAACACATGATACCAGGATGGAATATGTAGGAAAAACAGGACGGCATGGCATATTCACAACTATTTGTGTAAACTAAGCAGAAGCCATTTCAACAAATAAGAAGCAATGCAAGCTAGACACCACATGAAAGATGCAACAAATATGGCTCTACCAAGTTAAAAGTGTCCCATCATAAATGGCGTTTCAACAAATTAGAAGCAGCGCATGCTATAAATCATATGAAAGATGCAACCAATATCACACTACATATACTAAAGGTGTCTCGTCATATTGATTGATGCGGGATACCAAAAAAAACAATAGTTTTATGTAAGGACATGCTTAATAGACAGATGTACTATGTACTAAAAACAGGAAGGCATGTCACATTAACAGGTATAATGTATAAACTAAGCAGAATAGCACATGCAATTTAACCAGATTGGAAGAATTACAATCTAGACACCAGATGCAACATGCAACCACATATCACGCTGCCAAGTTAGAGCAAGCACCTGCGATGCTGATGTAGGGGAAATGCGGTCATCAACTACAGAGCTACGTTCACTATCTTCATCTAGCCTTGTTGTTTCTTGAGAATCATGTAGGGAGACTGACACTGCATTCTTTAAAAGAGCATATTTTCTCACAGTAACCCACTGGCGTGACTGTCTCATCATAAGTGATTGATGAGGGATACACAAGAACATTAGTTTGATGTAAGATCATGGTTAATAGACAGATGTACTAGTATGTACCAAAAACAGGACGGCATGTCATATTCAAAGGTATAATGTGTAAGCTAAGCAGATGCAATTTAACCAAATTGGAAGCAATACAAGCTAGACATCCGGCTGGAGTGGTGAGCATGATCATTGACGACCTGAGAGCCTGGTGGGAGGTGGGCTGCTTCGCCACCATCGTGGCTTTTTAGTTGGCTTCCAGGTGATGCATGTCTGTGCCGGGCTTGTCACTGGCTTGGCCAGTGCCCTGACTAGCTATTTGTCTTCTGGTGCTCCCGGGATGGTGGTTCATGTAAAAAATATCTTTCCTTATCTTAATAAAGACCGACTTCGGCCTTTCGAATACAAGCTAGACACCATATGCAACATGCAACCACATATGACACCGCGAAGTTAAAGCAAGCACCTGGGATGGTGGTTCATGGCGAGCGAGATCATCAACTCCCGAGCTACGTTTACCATCTCCATTTGTTGAACATGCAACCTTTAAAGTGTCGAGACGTGTCTTGCCTGCCAACGAAGAAAACATGAGCGACTTCTCTCTTTTATTGCGTGCTTCTGTCAAGGCAGAGTCTGAAATACCCATGCATAAAAAAACGATAGTGAGAGTATGGGTGAAGTGTGTGCAGAACTAGTGCACTGTAAAAGTAGCAGATAGCAGGTGGCTGAAAAATAAATGACAGGAGACATATGATAGCTCTACAACATTGCATGGCAAACAAAATTAGATTCTACTCCGTATGATTTTGTAATATATGAGCACAGGGATGGCTGGGAAATGCAGGTACTCCTCCAGCACACCACCACATGTGGTCCTATCAAAATAACAGTCGACTGAAAATAAATATGTCAGTCGATTTTTTTATGAACCGTCCGATCTACAAGGAACGGGCAGATGGCCTTCGTCTACCTCCCGCCAGTCACTGCTGACGATCTTTCAAGAACCGCCAACGACCACCGGCCCAGACCCCTGCCTCCGCCGCCCCGCCCTCCCCTCGACCTCACACCACCGCCGTGCTTGGCAGCGCCCGCCGGCCATCCCTTTAAGCCCGGCCGACCTCCAGATCGGGCGCCAGCAGCTCCTAGGCCCCAAACACCCCTAAGATAAACACCGAGGCACTGCTTCCCCAGCGTAATAGGCGAACTAGCGCCTATTACGCCGGGGAATGCTTCCTTTAATTGGGAATCAACTGACCAGGAATTGAAATCCAGGGGGGCGACGGACCTCTAGCTAGGGTGAAATAATATATGAGGAGAAACCTTGTGCATCGCGAGTTACTAGGAACATCTAGTATCAGGAAGAAGGTGTAGGAAGAAGTGGTCAACTAGTGTCTTCTGTGGGATGAATACCATGCAAGCAGACACATAAGATTTGCACGAATAAGGGAAGAGGAGTACCATTTTCAGTTGCCAGTGTTGTGTCCTCCTGATTTCGCGGTGATGTTCTTCTTTTTATCGGGGGAACCGATGTTTTGGAGGAGGGTGGAGCCTTGGACGAACCCATGGCCAAATTGTTGACTGTGTTGCAGTGGCCGTCTGTCGGCGGAGGGGGAGCAGATCCGAGGCGGCGAAGGACGGCGTAGCGGGAATAGCTCCGGTGCGGTGGACGGTGGCGATGTTGGAGCGGCAGCGGTGAGGCGCAGGACGGCGTGGTTGAACTGGCTCGGGTACGGCGCACGTCGGCGTCCCGGAGGCAGCTCGGCCTTGGCTTCAACTACTAGCCGTGGAGGGCGTTGTGGTTGCGGTTGCGGTGGACGACGACGTCGGGGTATCGGCTCCGGCGTGATGGAGGAGGGCAGCGGTTGATGGGTGGGATGGGGTGGCGGACGGAGGACGCCGTGGTTTCGCGGCTGGTGGAGAGGTAGTTTTGGCGCCCACGGAGTACGAATGGGGAATCGGACGGGGGGGCGGGGGGAGCTAAGGGGGAACCATGTTTCGGTCTGGGACGCGCTTGTTTTTGGTTTTTTTGAACAGATGGGACGCGCTTGTTTGAAATTTGGAGAAAGTACAAACTTTGCCCCCCTCTTAAATTTCGGACCTACTGCGGGTCGGGGGTAGGACGGTAATCCCAGGTGTCCCAAATAGTGGGCGGGAGCGATTTCGGCCGAGCGCATATGTGCTTAGGCGGCCATGGTGTATGAATTTTTTTCGGAGGCGGTTGCGTGGCGTCTAGATGAAGCTACAAACCTACCCCGGTTTAGACCTTTGGACGTCGGGCCGGTAGGTTTCACGGGTCGGAGTTAGAAAAGTAATTTCCTTCTACCAAACATTCGTCTCACGCGGTTTCGGGCGAGTAGAGGCTCTTTTGGCGCTTCATTCGAAATTTTGAAACAGAAGCATTCACATTTAGAGTACTCTTGAACTTTGAGGATTGACCTAAATAGACAACGTTAAATTTGACCTTGTATGTTTGAAAACCTCATTAAATTATGCGCTTCTTTTTGAAATTTTGACACTTGAAAATCCTATAACTATGATAATTTTGGAATGGAGGAGGTAAATTTGAATCTATTTTGTACACGACTATATATGCTATTATGTACAAAAGCAGAGCAAAGATTGGTGCCCCCATAATTTAGGTATGATTTACAAATGCCATGATATCGAATTCAAATAATTGAATGGACTTCATGTTGAATTCAAATTTTTTAAACCACCTTAAGTTGAATTCAAATGTATGCTAGTTCATAGCTAGCTATTTATAATGTTCATTGTGTAACTTTTGTATGTATAATGTGCTTTACACACACAACATGAACTTTACTCACGTTTATATTCGATTGCTAAAGCGATGCATTGTCTGGAGTTCAAAATACTAACTCTATGGATCAATTATGTCGAATAATAACATAGACATGCTCAAATTCGATAGAATATAGATGTCTGATGGATCAATGACCGTTCCTTACGCGAATTGCAAATATCATGATCCCATCCTAATATTTGGATACAATTTATATTTTTAATCAATGTGTACATCAGTCTTTTACATGTAGTTTCACTCTCCATAGGCCCCTCCTCACACACACGCTGACTTTCTCTCTCACACATACGCGCACATGGTGTATATCCATCGGTGGTCTCTCACACATGCTCACACACTCTCTCCCGAGGTGTCTTTCTCGCAGACATGCTCTCGATATAACCCTCCCTCCCTCTCTAAACCATTTACGACTATTTTCACTAACCTTTATCACAAGCACTCTTCCTCTCACAAGCATACACACGCACAATCCCCATCGACCCTTTCTATATACATAGACCTGCCTACGTGTCTCCCGCACGCACATTATCTTTAGGCCTGTCTCTCACGCATTGTCTCCACCTCTCTTCCTGATTGACGAGTATGATTCTAGCAGAGCATTCTGTAGGATGCCCATTAAAGTTAGGTTGGATGAATAGTAATATCAGAGATAAGGGGTTACCTTAGTCCGAGGACCTAGGGTTACAAATCCGAGCCGGCTTTATCAGTGGACACAGAGTCCTTCACGACTCTGCTATCTTTGTCTTGTACGACTAGTCCTCCATGGGTCTCCCTAAATGCGTCACGGGCCGACCAATGTGGCGCAGGACAGAACCGAACCAAGGACCTCACCTCGGCCCACCGGACCTCACGCGGTGACACACCCTCTGCCCCCAGGTCTCGTTATCTTCTCACACCCACACATACCAACACAGACACCACACAAAATATTTTCTCCTCGTGCCTCTATCCCCTCCCCCCTTGCATATACACACTCAAGGGCATCTCTCGCCGTGACATCCTATTCGTCTCTCTCTCTATCCATGCCTCTCTCGAATACGTAATACATACACATACCTCTCTAGGCCCTGCCAAATACATTAACTATACATTCACACATGTTACATCACGTACCCCATTGATCTAAAAATCCCTATCTTCACGTTTATTTCACATACAACATACCTTTTGAATAAAACCACACAAACTGTGGCCAAAAGATTATTTTAGATTTTCTACATATATACAACATTACAAAGTTATATGGAGGAGTATGAACGTTAATTTGCATTGCATGGTGCCCCCAATGATATTTATTCTGCACTGTGAATTTTTATATTTTTATACTATATATAAAGTTAGTCATAATAAAGAGAAACGAAGAGCATCTCTCTCTCCATCGCATACACCCCCTCTACGCCCCTTTCACGTACGCACACAAACTATCTCCAGGTCCTCTAAAAGTACGCCCCTAGCACATTCACGCATGTTTCATCTTTCTCTCGCGATATATACAGTGACGATCATTGTATTTGAAGCGAAAGCATGATACGTACATTGGACTTCAGAATCCACTCACTACGGTCACCATTTACATTTTGTGGTTATTATACAGTCACGGGCTCACCGTACAGCTCTGTATTTGCTCAAGACACGACTAGTTGACCAGTTAAACGCTCCACGTGGCACCTCTAGTGTTGCATCACATTATCTCACTACCATTGGGCCCACATGTCGGCGTGTATAAGAATGAAAACAAACGATAAAAAAATATTGGACGGTGGTTCGAAGTCATGACCGCGGGCACAGCGGAAAAGGTGGCCTTGTATTGGTATGCTGAGCCATCTGTTTTAACACACAGGAGGTGGTGTGGTGATTATACACACACGCACGCATGCACACAAACTGCATGCACGCAACACTCACACGAACACACGCAGCCACGCACGCACGCAGCACTCACACGTACACACACAGCCACGCACGCACGCAACACTCACATGCACACACACACGCATGCATGCACACACCACACGACCAACACACACTCTCACGCTCAAGTGCTCAACCTACACGTGCATGCGCACACATCAGGCCCTGACAGACACATACACAACCAGGTGGTTCTCGCGCACGGGTTGGAGTCTTGTCGCGCCTGCGTAAATTTGTGTTTATCTTACCTTTTTCCTATGCGAACTGACAGGTGGGACCCATAAGGAACATGGTCAATTTAACAAGTCAACATAGTGCCACGCAGACTACTTGGCTGGTCAACAGAGTGCAATCCGATGCTGAACGGTGAGCAAGTGACCGTATAATCACCGCAAAATGTATATAGTGACCGTAATGAGCGTATTCTGAAGTCCGATGACCGTATTACGCTTTTCGCTTGAAATACACTGACCACCCGTGTATTTATCTCTTCTCTCGCTCTCTCTGTGGAGCCGAGTAGGCCAACGTGCCAGTCCCTAAATTGGCGCACGCCACCTCATTATTGTTGTACTGGTTTCGTAAGAGCGAACAAGCATTCACGTCTACTGTACAAACTGTAGATATGAGTTACAAATGCTATGAAGACAAATACAAATATTTGAATCCACTTTATGCCCAATTTCTTTCCGTAGGCCCTCCAAAAGTACATCTCTACACGTTCTCGCATGTTACATCTAACAACTATGCAATACAGCACTACTACTACAGTCTAACACAATAAATCATATGTGTTTTTTAGTTTTACTAGATCTCATATTGTTACTTAATTATTCAGTTTGCATACATTAAAATTGGCTTTGAAATGTATGGCTAGTATCATCTACCGCGCGGGAAAAATTCCGCCCTTGCCTGTTTAATCGGGTTTGTATTGATGGATCATGCGAAACAGCAAAATTATAGTAGTACTACAGTACAAGTAACAGTTCATTGGGCCGCCGTGTCGTGTACTCCTCCGTCGTAAGAGTGGAGCGCTCGCTTTCATAAATGTTCTAGTCCCTTTCGCTGACATGTGGGACATCAAGCAATCGGGTCCACGTGCCATACCGAAATAACAGTGCAGAGCAGCAGGGGTGAAGAACCCCAGTCATGGCGCCGGCGTAGTAATGAGCAATGAGGCGTCAAATCACAAAGCTGCACCTTTCCCGCAGTTAAGTTGGAGGGACGAAGTAATAATGCTAAAAAAAGAAGTTGGAGGGATGAAGCAACCATCATTTCACTCGTTGCTGAATCCGCTTCTCCCTCATCCTCTTCAAGTTAACCACGTGTTGCTTCTGTCGTTGTTCTGCCTCATGTGGGACGCGGATCGGCTTGGTAAAGCACTGACACGTGGGACCTCATGTTAGCAAACCTCCAGGCCAACTTCCTCTAAAAATAAGAAACCTCCCCCGCCATCCGCGCGGCAAAATCACCTCATTTTTACTAATCTTGATACTATAATTTTTTAGATCAATATAATCGAGATTTGTATAGATAGCACACAGAAGCAAAGCCAAGTGGTACGGTTAAGGGCATCCACAATGTGTAGCCAAATGTGAAAATAGCTTTTGGCATCGATGGGAACCATTGTGGACGGTGCTGCCAAAGCCAAAAAGATGGAACCGAAGCTCCCTAATTGATTGATTGAAGGAATAGAAAAATGCAACCTCTCTCCTCTTTCTCCCGTGCTTGGACGCATGTACAGTATAGAGCACAGAGTCTACTCCCCTGTCCCTTCTATCACAAATCACAAAGCAGTGAGGCGTCAAATCACAAAGCACGGATGAAGCAACCATCATTTCACTCTTCGCTGACTCCGCTTCTCCATCGTCTTCTTCGAGAAACCACCTTACCGCACTAAGCTGGACGGACGATGCTATTGTGTAGTACTAGTACATTTACGCGTCCTTTTGTTCAACGGACTTCCTTGATGCAAATAAGGCGGTTGTCTCGGCTTGCAGGCAGCACTTGCGAACGACTTACTGTGGTCTCCCTCAATGGTGTTCTCCGTCGAACTCACTTCGCCAAACCACAACGTTTGAGATATCGTCAACGTCACCGCAATGGGGAAGGAAGTCAAATAGTTACTACCTCCATTTTTTTGTACACAAGGCCAGTATCAAAATTACAATTTGCAGAAGGCCACTAACACTAAACAAGGCAAAATTGATGGGGTTTGCCTCGTACTAGCAACCAAGGACATTAATATACCCTTGCATGCATGCGGAAGTGAGAAGGTTGGTTTGCATGGCGCTGCATTAATCAAGCGATGAGGAGTGAGATGGCTAGCTCTTTGGGCGTTGGAGAAAAAATACGCATTAATTGACACGTCAAACGAGGATTTGTATCGATCAATCCCGCAAAGGAAAACCCTGCCTTTCTTTTTTAACACAAGTAGTACTCCTACGTACGTACTTGTATCCTGTTTGGGTCTAGGACTCGCATTGCCATACTTCGCCACACACTATTGCCAAGCTTGCCTAAAGTTTTCAAAATGAAAAGGAGGTACACTTGCGCACGGCTGTCGCGGTCGCACCGCACCCTCACACAGTCGCTCCTGCACGCCGCAAACCCAACCAAGGGAACGCACCCTCACTGACACGTGCTACCGCATGTGATCAAACCAAACTCAGCCATCCTACCGCTGACACATAATTTTCGTTCATACAGTATGTTTATCCAACCGCATGTTGGGGAAGATCCGTATGGCCCGTGCGGTGGTCTGTTGGGGAAGAAGAAGAGGTGAGGAAGAAGAAGGGTTAGGAGACGTAGGATATTCATCCAACCGCCTAAAATGGTCGACTGACCCAAATGATGAAAGTCAGGTGACATGCATAAATATATGTTTTTACACAGCACCCTAAAAACAACAACATAAAGAAAAACTATCAATGCTCACGGAACGAGACGGCCTCGTCGTCTTTGGCTGCCGGTGCGAACCAGCCGTAGCTGCCGACGTGTGTCTCTGCACCGTGGTTGTCCTCGACCTCCAGCTACTCGTTCACACGGAGCGTGAGGGCGCTCTGCACGGACACGAGCACCGCCCGGTTCAAGTCCAGGACATCCGGTTCCACCTGCAGGAGGGCCTCGATGGCAGCGGCATCCGCGCGCTCCGCGTCGAGTTGAGCCTCCGCCGCCCGGTTCAAGTCCAGGACGTCCGGTTCCGCCTGCAGGAGGGCCTCAATGGCAGTGGCATCCGCGTGCTCTGCATCAAGTTGAGCCTCCGCCACCCGGTTCACATCCACGACATCCGGTTTCGCCTACAGGAGGGCCTCGATGGCAGCGGCATCCACGCGCTCCACATCAAGTTGAGCCTCCGCCTCCCGGTCCTCCTTTAGGATCGCCAGGTTGAACCGCTGGTCCGCCTGCACCATGGGGGACCCAGACGCCGGCATGAAGTCGACGTCCATCGTCTCATACGCATCGGGGGCCTCCTGCGCCGCGACCTCCGCCATGAACATTGGATCGGCTTCCTCCTCCTCAGAGCTTGGCTCCAGAGAACTCGGGGATTGGCCCGCCGCAAAGCGAGCTTGGGAACGGAGGTCTGTGTGGCCGACCACCGCCGCGATTTCTGCGCGGCGCTCTGGCGTCAGCATCTTGTAGTACATGATCTTGCGGCGCACCATGGCTTTCCAGCGAACTAGAGGACGCTTGATGCGGGCTAGGGGATCGAAAGGTGGGGGAATGGGCTAGAGAGGAGGTGTGGTTTTGGGGCAGTGGTGACTGGCCAGCAAGTAGTTGGCGTAGGCCGAGCAGCGAAGATTCTGGTGTGAATAGTTGTTCCAGTGACGACCGGTCAATCGGTTTTGACTGTACATCGCTCTTGTCGCATTCGCGTTGCACCCCGGCACGCTGGACCCTCCACGTCGCTCACCGAATGGAATGCGCTTCGTCTTGCGTTTTCGCTCGCTTGTGGGACCGCAGTTGAGAGCAAACCGACGCCCCTCCCCCTCCCCCGCCCGCGTCATTTATACTACTACTAGAAGAGAGAGAGGTCGGCCGAGTGTTACTAGTACTCCCTCCGTTTTATGCGGAGTAAATAAAAACAGAGGGAGTATACTACTAGTACTATGAGCACTGCATACTCTACTGTAGATGTTGTCAGTACTCCACTAGTACTATTGGACAGGGAGCTTAAAAAAAGTTACTATTGGACTGGCTATACGTGGCGAAATCCTAGTAGGAAGAGCATGCGCGAGAACAAGCACATTCACGTGTTTGAAAACAAATTGGAAACCATCTCTGTTTGAAAACAAATCTAGGAGTACGTACGAATCTAACAATATTGATTGGGCATTGTTGAATGTTGATACTTTTTTCTGTAAGTTTGATCAAAGTAGAGATACTTTGACTACACATAAAACTTATATGTAAACTAGAAAGGATCGGAGGGAGTATATTGTACGTTCAAAAGCAAAACGAACATTAAATACCCTTTATATATGATTTGCTGATGCTATGATCACCGGTTCAAAATTTTGAATCCGCCATAGGTATCACACATCCACCCACTCGTTCTCTCTCGGTTTCATCTCGGGGTCCGGAGATCGATTGAAAGAGGACTAGGGTGGGTACAGTACGTTTGTTTCACTTTTGAACGTACAATATACTCCCTCTGATCCCCACAGACCCCCCTCCCCCGGGGTCATTTCTATCATAGAAACACACCAAACCTTTATCTCCTTGCACGACACGCACTTGATCTCTCAACATCAATCGATCTCGTCAAGATGTGTCGGGGCATGAACCGAATGGGATGTCAAAACTAAGATGGGAAGCGACACGTAGTGGAGGCAAAGTGAAACTTTAAACGAACCGTTTGTCTGTATGCATGTCGGACAAATTACAACATTGGAAATACAAGCATGGTCTAGGCCCACATGCGAATGATACTCGGAGGAATGTTCAAATGAGGCATGCGGGAGGATGGACTCGACCGGAGGGCGGCATGATCGATGGAGAAGAGGGTTGGAGAGGAATGAGAAATAAGCAACGCCACATGATTATACTTGAACGGCTCAAATAAACAATAAGTTGTCTCATTTTCCCTTCCGTCTTGGTCACGGAGTAAGATGATCCCTTCATTTTTATTTACTCTGCATATTAGGTTTGACTGAAGTCAAACTTCATAAAATTTAACCAAATTTATAGAAAAAATATGAACATTTACAATAGCAAATCTATATGATGTGAAAGTATATTCAATAATGAATCTAATGGTATTGATTTGTTATTGTATATGTTATTATTTCTGTCATAAACTTTGTCAAAGATTACAAAGCTTGACTTTGAGCAAAGCTAAAATGCGGAGTAAATAAAAATAGACGGAGTACGCATGGACTAGTATAGTTACTACTGCCGGAACATGGTAAGTTGGACCCCTAAATGCGGGCACGGACCAGGCACACCTCAATTATTCCTTCAAACAATCGGACACCTACATTAGCACACCATCCGGCTACTTAATCAAGTGTTACGTTTCACTAGTTGAAAAGGAAAAGGGTGGTACCGTACCCAAAACCACCACACTTGGGGCTAGGGTAACAACTTGGTACTGTACCACATTTGAACCAGGGCACAAAAACCACCTGTTCTGCGCCTAATGCGCAATGCGGAGCACTGACGCTCGAATTTGGCCGGGAAAACAGGGAAACCGACATGTGGGGCACACCTGTCGGGATGATGTGGCGCAGACTAGTCCAATGGAGGAGCTGGCCCACGACCTCCTCACCACCGACAACCGTTCATGTGGGTCGTGGGGGCCAGCAACGTGGCGCAGCTCCTGCACCGCCTCTGGACACGGCGACTGCAGTGACCGACACGCTCATCGTCGCTGGACACGGTCGGCTTCAGGGTGCCGAGGGTGGCGTTAGCGCTGTGGCACGACCAGCAGATCAACACCTGGCTCGTCAAGGATGCACGGGGCGCCGAAGTGCGTGCGCACCGCGACGCGTCCGCGGAGTGTTCTAGCGCGGCCAACTGCATCCCCAGGACCTGAGACCATGCCGGGTCGTCTTGCTTTTTCAATGACATGTGGGGATCGCATGTGAGCAAAGGGCATCTCCAACGTTGCCACGACCGTAGCTGACTACCCTGGCACACCAAAAACCCTCGTCCCTCGCGCCGTCGCGCGGTGCGTTCCCAGCCGACGCCAGCGACCCGCATTCATGCCGCCCATCTGTATGCCGTCATTAAGAGGCTCGCTGCCCGAGGAACCAACTCCGGCGACTTAATGACGCACCCAGACGCTTGGCCTCACCGGAATGCGCTACTTAAAGCGGCAACGCCCAGCTAAACTCCACACCATAGTGCATCCTCCTGTTACCTGGCACCACATCCGCCATGACCACGAGCGCGAACGCTCTGCGGGAGAGCTTGTCTTCGGGGATGAAGCTCGAGGTCGCCGCCCTCGCTCAAGTCGCCACTCGCAATGCAATAGCGGTGTAGCCGGACGCGGACGCGACCGCACAAGCGCTGGCCACGCTGGCGGCCGACGACGGGAGCACCGTCAGCCACGCGTCCTACTTGCCGCCGTCCAACGTTTGGTGGCGCATGTGGCAGGTGAAGCGACGGACCGTCCACGTCCATCATCATCGACCTCACATCCACCGGCACCGCCGAGGTCGGGGACACCTCCGAGGATGAGTACGGCATGGGAGGCGGCAGGGCATGGTGTGCCAACTGGCCGGTCCGTCTCCCGTGTTCTACTCTTCCTCGCCGGAGACCGCACCTTCACTTCACGGGTCTTGAACCCCGCCCCCGTACATGGAGATCGCAGATGGAGGACGTCGATCGCTGCCGTAGAATAGGTTTAGGGTCGGGTTTCTTTTATTTTTCTGTCCTATAAAAGTTTGAATTGTAATGAAAATCTGCCGTGTTTGCATGAATCTCGTCCGGTGTATATGAACTTTCACAATAATAGTAAGATATATTGTAGGAGTATGAAAATATATGGAATGATGATTCGTTTTTGTGTGTATAAACTTAGAAGGTTTGACCCGAGACAATGCTAACATGCGAAGTAAATAAACACATAGGGTCTACATACACAATTTATCTTAGGCACTCCAATAGTATGTCCACTACACATTCACGCATTTCACATCTTTCTACATCTACGGGAACCTACGGAAGGGTTAACGTAAATTGCCTCTCTCTCTCGCCCCCTGATTTTCATGGTGGTGGGCCCCTCCCTCCCCCCAATCTCCAATCAACAGCCCACACATTTCACATTATGTTAATTATGTAACTGGGATTACGTAAGTGTAGCATTACTCGTCCTAAAAAAACCAACTAAGCCAACCTCCCAGCATATCGCGCGGCAAAAGACCCGGCCGCGCCGTTTTAGTCGGGATTACCGGATTACTAGTAGTAGTATCGATAGATCGCACGAAGAACCAAGTTTAAAAGGAAAAAAGGCGGTACACTCACTGCACGCCTTTCACAGTCGCATTGCACCCCTCACACGGTCGGTCCTGCACACGGCTCACGCAAACGGAACGCGCTTTGGCTTGCCTCTTCACTGACACGTGGGACCGCACTTGGAGAAACCGACCATGCGCCAAACTCCCCCGCCCACCGCGCGAAAATCCCTCCCCCCCCCCCCCAAAAAAAACTCCCCCCAAATCCCAAATTCAACCGCCCTTTGGCCAACTAGCCAATAATATTCCCCAAACCCCCTCCCCCCCGGCCCCCTCCACTCCATTCGCTCCGCCAAAGCCGCCCTCCCCGCCGCGCTGATACGTCGGCGTCGCGGTTCATCGAGGGGACACACGGCGTTCCTCTCGCTCCCACAGTACGCTTTCATAGACTATCGTCCTCTAGCCGCGCCGCCACCGTTGGCGACGTTCTTGTGGAGACACACGGCGGTCAACTTCTCCCACGGTACGCGCATTCTAGACTGAGGCCCCGTGCATGTCGGAGTAGCACTGAATGTTAGCTGATAGACGTTGTTAATCTCACTGTTTGCCTAAGTAGTTTACAGTTAATATGCTCTGCTTAAGAAGCTTCCTTGCCCTATTCTGCACTCAATCTGCTTAGCTGAGATGGCATGCCACGCCCGATTAGTTGCTAAAATATCCTGCCATATATTTATTGTGACGTAGATTGCCATGGTCTAGTAGCCAATCTGTTAGGTGAAATAGCTCTACACCGTTTTATACTCGATCTTTGTTGCTGAGATGGCCTTCGATGACTGTGTGCTCGACCTCATTGACTGCTGAAACAGCCTGCCATAATTTAGCACTCAAATCTGTTTGCTGAATTAGCTTTACATATATTTCGTTACTTAGATCTGCTTGTCCAAATATCTTGCCATAGCTTTAGACATCGACCTAGGTATTTTTTTTCTGGACTTCATAAAATAGCATATATGTTTTTCCTGTAATATCTAGTAGAAGAACTAATTTGTATGTCTAACAGATGGACAGGACTTGGATAACTTCTGCTCGAAGATTCTCCGTTGCATATGTCGAGGGGGTTGAAAACTTCATGAACTTTATCAGAGCTGAGTACGGTGGTCCGAAATCAAATGTGCTCCGCCCGTGTAGCAGTTGTATGAATTCAGTTACAAGACCCCAATCAACTGTGCAAAATCATCTACACTTGTATGGGATGTCGGTCAGATATACTTGGCGGGTTCATCATGGTGAAGCTGTGAACGTCAATGTTACTGACTATGTGGAAGCAGCAGATCACCATCTTGATCTGCCTGATGCTCAGGTGGAAGAGGAGGAGGAGGTGGTGGTGGCAGAGCCAGTGAGTTTGACCAACATTGAAACAATGCTACGAAATGCTCGTGCATTTCCTGAACTTTCACCTGCAGAAGAAAAATGGTGGGCCCGCATGTTGGAACAATGCAACGTGGCTGTCACCCCAGGAAATAAGCTGCTAGTATTCTCAGCTATGGTCACCTTTCTTCAGGTGAAGACATCTGAGCGGATGACCAACAAATCATTCGATGCGATGTTGGCTACTTTCCGCAAATCTTTCCCAGATGCGTCTGAGCTGCCACACACCTACAGTAAAATGAAGAATTTCCTTCGTGCAGTTGGAATTGGATACGATATGATCCATGTTTGTAAGAATAATTGTGTTCTGTTCCGGAAGGATTATGCCAACTTAAGTGAATGCCCAAAACGCAAATCATCAAGATTGAAAGATGGCGATGTTGTGAAGAGGATTCCTCATAATGTTCTGAGACATTTTCCAATTATACCAAGATTGCAGAGGTTGTTTCATGATGCTGAAACAAGAGAGGATGTACTGTGGCATTCTAGGAACCAGGAGTACAGAGATCAGAATGTAATGAGCCATCCATCTCATGGTAGTGACTGGAAAAGCTTCAATCATAAACACAAAAAGTTTGATGTTGACCCGAGAAACATTAGACTTGGCTTAGCTTCAGATGGATTTAACCCATTTGGCCACCAGAGCGCCACATATAGCATGTGGCCAGTGCTTGTTATCCCTTACAACATGCCTCCAAATGTCTACACCAAAGAATCAAACTACATGATGGCCTTGCTCATCCCAGGTTCAAAAAGTCCTGGAAAGGATTTTGATTTATTCATGGAGCCTTTTGTGGAGGAACTTCAACAGCTATGGAGGGGTGTTCTCACTCGAGACCTATATAGCAGCCCACCAGCTTATTTCTTTCTGCGTGCTGTTATAATTTGGTGCATCCATGATTATCCGGCTTTGGGCACTATGTCAGGGCGAATGACACATGGTTACAATGCATGTGTTCGCTGTGACAGGAATCCGCTGTCATACGCAATACTTAGCAAGATCTATTACATTGGACACCGCCGTTTCCTTTCCAAGGACAAGTCGTGTCCTACAAAATACCGAAGATATGTGTTCAATGCAAAGCATGAAAACCGTGATGCGCCAAAGAGGCTCACCGCCGATGAGTTGCAAGTGGAATTAGAGAAGGTCAGGCATATTACACCAGGAAACCATCCTGATAATGGTAGCGGGAAAAGGAAGCGTGGCAGGGTAGAAGAGAGATTATTGTTTACCCGCAGGTCCACTTTGTGGGACTTGGAGTATTGGAAAGATTTGGATCTGCGGCATAATCTTGATGTGATGCACATCGAGAAAAATATATGTGACAGCATTATCGGCACACTTCTTAATATTGAAGGCAAGACAAAATATACCTTAAAATCTAGGATTGATTTGACACACCTGGGTATCAGAAAGGATTTGCAGGTGGAAGATGAAGGTAAACCACGGGATATGGCACCAGCTGTGTACGTCTTGGACAAGGTAAAAAGAAAAGAATTCTGCGAGGTCCTGTCACGTGTGAGATTCCCACATGGATTTGCTTCCATCCCTGAAAGGAGAGTCAGTGCAGATGGAAACAAGGTACAAGGGTTGAAAACTCATGACTGT